>JAKCOX010000027.1:600000-1135000 GCA_022605575.1 Laterallus jamaicensis coturniculus
AACAGTTTTAAGCAGTCTCCCAGTATGGTATAGGGCAATGCTAGGCTACATCCCAGTGTGATGCAATGCCTAATGTCTAATACATGGAAAACTTCTCCACATTTTAGTGTTTTAATGACATCCTCAAACATTAATGGAAATGTAACTTAATGAATCACCTTGAGTACTATTGTAATTTTTTGCTTGTTTGTTTCTTTTTCTCCATTTGCTGAGGTGGCAAATAATTGAGCCACCTGCCAGGAAACTCTCTTCCGAATGGCTTAATTCCTTTCTTTTGCCTCTCCTCCCACTCTTCCCTTGACAGATAAGACCTTTTTCAAGTGTGTTCTGAGAATTTCGGAGCATATTTTCCTTTTCAACTGTGTTAAGACACTCAGCTATTTACACTGGAGGATTTTCTTTTACAAAACAGGAATACCTCCCTCTGAAGTTATTCTGTCACTGGGCTTGCACCAATGCAGTTTAATAAGCTCAAATAATTCAAAGTGAGAAAAAACCCACCAAATAACAGTTTTTAAAGGGAATACACCCTATACTCGCTATTTAGAGAGTTGTGGAAAAGCCAAGAAAGGGTAGGATAATACAGAAAATCCAAGCATGTGCTGCTATGCACAATAGAATATAGGGCCAGGAAAGGTGCTGACACGTGAAAAGTGTGTTGCAGGTGAAAACAACTGAACTGTTGTAGTCTGAAGCGTTACATCTCTGCTAAAAAAGTCTATATTCCTGGAATGCAGGGAAACCAGCAATAGGCCAATGCAAAGAGGACGTGTGCTACCTTAGGCCCATGGGAGCCTGTACTGACAGGGGTATGAGTGTAAGCTGCGCAGGTGGGGAAGGAGGTAGCCAGGCAGTGGCATCAGCAAACCAATGCCATGTTTATCCATCTTGTCCTTCTGCATGGTCTCGAACACCATTAATCTTACCAACCAGCCTGCAGCAGGTATTTTTGCATCACCAAAAGCTCCTTTTGTACAGGGTCATCTGTGTCTCTTAAGCCTTGTCAATAGGAAAAAAAAATGTTTCCTTCCTAAGGGGAACATGAGCTCAACACACACTGCTTTTAATCCATTTTTCCCCCCTTCTGATTCTTTAGCAAGATGCAAGCATTGTTATAGTAACTCACAGAACAATTGAAATACTGGGGGGGGGGGGTTTGTAGGCCTATTAATAGCTTACCTAAAAAGCCTTAAAAAGTGATGTTCTGGTTATAGTGGAAAAGGAGTTTTGTGCTTTTTTTGTGCATATATTTCATCTTTGCTGATTTTATCATACATTTAATTTTTTAACTTATGCCCAAATATCCTGGTCTTCCTGGAAAACTTTTAGTCCTCTGGAGACTGTAGTTTCTGAAGTCATAATCTTAACCAAAAAAAGCTGGATTTACAGATTGATATCAAGAACACATGGGATTTTTTTAATTAACAACAACTTTTTTGAAGAGATCTTTACCTTCAGGGTTTAAGATTTCTCTGATATCAAAGATCAGGAAGAGACCTAACTATAAATGCAGATTTTTCTACACTATCTTGCTGTGAGGTTTTTAGACCTTTTTTTCCTGAAACTCTTTGAACTGGCCACAATACGAGACAGTCTATCAAACCTGACAGATTTAAAGTTTGGTCCATCATAGCAATTTCCTTTTTCCTAAGAATGCTTACAAATCTGTTTTAACTTTCAAGATGCTTGGCCAAGCCATAAATCTCCTTTCCAATCACTCAGCTCTCTTAAATCCTGGGTAGTTTAAATTGTTCTAAACTTTGTTGGAGGGATTATTCCTTTAATTGCAATTATACAATGAGTATTTCATGATCTGTATTCATTGTACAATCATAGAAAAATTCTAATCCTAAATAAGATGTTGAATAATAATTAAAACTACTGAAGACTTGATTAAGAGTGTTCAGGGATTAGAAATGAGAATTAAAGATGGCTATTGGGCCCAGGGGAAAATTCAAGGACTTCAAACACCTTTTCAAGGAAAAAACCCCAAAACAGCCCCACACCGCAAACAAACCAAAATGAAACATGTTTTTCAACGTGATTAAGAAATTTATTGGACTAAGGATTTCCTCCAGGAAACAGTTTTAAAAAGTCACATAAAAACAATAGAAAGTATTTTCTGAGCTCCTCAGAGAGTTCATTGTGTACCATGGGGGACAAAATCTCTGATTAGCTTCAGAGGGAGTGTTAAATGCCTGAACTGCTAAAGAGAAAAAAAAAGAAAAAAAGAAAAAAAAATGTTATATCTAATAAAGAAATGGAGTAAAAGAACACTTTGTGGAGAAAGAACAAAACAGGAAATGAAGGTTGAATTTTATTTCCCATCATAAATGTTACATGTTTATAAAGTGGGCGAGCACCCTTTTTTAAATTTTTTTTCATTCTTTTGCACAAAAACAGTTGCACCATAAAATGTGTTTAAAAAAAACCCTCTCACTAGCTCAAATGGAAGACATTTTGCATAACATTACAGATACATTTGAAATGAGTGAAAATGTTTAGTCCTGACTACTACTGAGCCAAAATTCATCCTCTTAAACAGGATAAGAAGTCTTTTGTTGTCTAAGCAATAATATATACATATTTATATGTAAAAAATTATATGTAAGTACATATAAATGTGTATATATATATTTTATATATATATATATATATATAACTTTTTACTGCAGCTCTTTGCTGCAGGATGATTGCATTATGCTTAATTTCCTGTAAATGAATAGAAGATGTCAGTGAAAGTGCAGAACAAATCACAAATATGTGAAGCTTGAGAAACATTTTCCAAAAATATCAGCACCATTCAGGTTTTAAAATAATATTTTAAGGGAAGATTCTGTTCTGGTACCAATTGAAGTTACTCTGCTAGCTTCAGTGATGCTAAGCTGATTTCTACAAGACAAAACTCACTAAAATATATAAGTTCTTACCTTCAAATTAACTTCATAGAAATGGTCACTACCAAACAGAAATATGCCAAGACATGATTCCCTTAAGACAAGTAGCACCCCTCTGACATCCTTGAGGTAGTCAGACACTTAGAAGCATCTACGTGGAAAATGTGGCAGACAGGGTCTCTTTCTGATTTCCTGTGTATAAATTTACCTGGGAGTCACAATAAATAGGATTTGACTACTTTGAAATTGAACTTTGCTACTTGCACATTTTCTGTATTTTTTTGCACAAGCTGTTCTGTATTTCCTCATCAGTGTATATAAAAAGCCTCCTGGATATGCAGCTGAAATTTTATATCAGTAAATGATGAAAATAACTCATAAAATCAATTAATTTGCCTCTAGTAAGGCATCAATTTTACATATGAATAGAAACAGTAAATCTTTCTCAGCACTGCAATTTCCCTAGCACCTTTTTTTTTTTAATTCCAGACTGGAACAAAAATTGAAAAGGTTAACATTTTTGATTAGAAAACAATCAATTTTGATTTGATCAAAAAGTGTTGTTAGGGTAAAAATAATATGAATGTGATTTGGGCATATTGTATTTTCTGAGCTTCATACTGAAATATGATTTATTTTAAAATAATCATTTTTAAATGAAAACTTGTAGTCAATACAAAATGCAGCAATGGAATATTATTACTCTATTAATAAGTTTTAATTTTTTAGAAAAGTCTGTCACAAGATAGTTCTTCTGATCTGACAATAGAGGGCTTGTTTCATTCTTCTCAAAAAACCCTAACATAGCCAACATGGTTATAAGAAGTATATTTCAGAAAGGGTTTTTTAAAATACAAAACAACTTTGACTAAACTGTTTAACTGGTCATGATTTTATTTAACTGTATGAAATATGGCACATGCTTTTAAAGTCATGTAAGCTTAACCTACGCCTTGAGCATCTCTAACACAATTTGCGTAGGCATGTAGCTAGTACTGTCTGGTAATTGCCTTTCCACATTATTCCGAGAAGGAATTAGCTTGTCAATCAACAAGAAATTAATTATTATTATTTTCAGTGATCTTACAAACTGACATTGTAGATTCTTGACAAAGGAAGGAGAAGCAGTACGTATGGTCATTTCCTGAGCGTCACACTGATAGAAAAGCCTACACCCAAAGCCCAAAGATAATTCCTCTTTGCTTTTGCAGTCAACTATAAAAGGAAAACAGTGCGCTATAAAGCAGAACAGTGCCAGACCAGAGGATACAGATTACTAAGCACCACTAATTATGCCTCATATGCATGAAGTGGGAATGACAGCATCATTGTGAGTGACAGCAGACACTAAAACTCCCTGTGGAAAGACACAGTCTTAAATGGTGTCCCACAGACAGATGCAGAAGTAATACAGGTCCCGTGGCTTGAAATTAAAATTCAGCAGAATTATCTGTATCAAATGATAAGCAGAAGTTGCCTGAGACTGAAAACAGGGTGTATCAGGCTCCATGACAGCACCTTTAGGCAGCACCCCAGGCCTCTATCCACTCTAAACCCTCTAACTTTTATGAATGATTTATTATTTGTCATTATTTTATCTAATGCTACATGTGTTTTTAAATACTAGTCTTGTAATTATTTGTCCCTGTGCACTGTATCAACTCAAAAAATTATATCTGTGCTCTTCAACCAGACGAGAAGTCAGCATTTATCGTGAAAGATTTCAAGCAATTGATGATAGTTTTATAAAGTAATTATCATTAAATTATTATTTGTGTGAATGTGTTACTGTCTTCTGCATGATGACTTAATTATGGCTGCATACATATGTCCTTCTGCATCTCCAGTGGAATCAGCTATTATGCTTGTGCAGTGACAGGTACATGCAGATGGGAGATTACAAGTGTTCTGTAATTTGCTTCTGTGTGCTCATTGCTAATGTGTACATTTTTGAATTTGCAAATTCTTTGGGTGAATGAGGATCATGCATATTTTCTGTAAATTTCACTCTGTTTTTTATGGCATAAACTAAAAAGTGTCTTTTGAATATATCCAATGGAAGTTGTATACCTGATCTTAAGATATATTTAAAAAAAAACAAACCAAAAAAAAAGAGACTTTGCCCAGAAACAAAGTTGGTAAGTAAAGGAAAAAACCCACTGTGTATATTAAACCTCAAGGATGGCTGGTCCTTCATCTTAAGATAAATATTCCTTAAATCATTATTCAATGTAATATCCAAATTTATCTGAATTACTTGAAGCTCTGAAGCTTTCTCAGATTTCATATGAATAGGATTTTACATGAAACATCCTATCTGTGTTCCTCACCAGATCTTAGTAGCAAAAATAAAAGTGAGTTTAAGTAAATGCAGAAAAATACAATTGAACATTTGTCCATTTTTGAAAAAAAAAAGACTTCAATAGAAGTTTTGTTTCCATACTATTTCAGGAAAAGCTGATTTTCAGGTTTCATTTAAAATTAGATTCAGATTTGCAGCTCTAGAGCTTGGTGCAAAGCCAAGCAGATCTACATTAGATCTACTACAGGCAATATGTTAAGATTGTGAGAAAAAACTGTAAATTTATCTAAGTTTTGTAAAAGGTCATTTAAATCTTTTATTTTCTTTTTATTGTAATGAATGCAAGTCCTATGTTTTTTTTCTGAATTTCAAGCCACCTTACTAGAAGACTTAAAACAGTTTCTGGAACTTTCCATTAATACAAGTTACTGACTTGCTAGAACATATTTAATTTTATATTATCTATTGCTTTGCTTATGGAAGCAGAAATTCAAATGAAGTACTCTTTTTTTTTTTTAATTTTTCAAAATCAACATGGCAATAGCAAAAGGATAAACTGCTCCATATGCAGGAATATATCATACCCATAGGGGCACCTTTCTTCAAGTTCAAAGGGAGATTAATGCACTTGTTAGGATGTAAATTACACTTCTAGCACTGACATGAAAGAATTGCTGTAAATGATGTACTGTAAACATATATAACTTTGGCACCAGATAATACTTCTGTGTAATTAATTTAGGATGTATGTTTTCCTCTGTAAAGCCCTCCAACAGGATACAAATGTTTTTTAACCTGTATGTCTCCTTTGTTCCCTCCCCAAAGGATCCACTGTTTCTCAATTACATGGCAAGTGAAATATAATTTAGAAATTCACATCTATCTAGATCTAGAAAAAAAAGTTTACTCTCGATATTGTACTTTTTAATCTTTAACTTTGCAGTGTATAAACTTTTAAATATGTGAATGTTTGTGCTACCTGTTTGAGCAAGTTTCATGTGTTTTAATTTTCCACAGAGATAGAGCATGTGTGATTTTCATTAAGGATTTTTAAAACATTTGGAAAAATAAAAAACCAAATGAACACTCATTAAGGATTTTTAAAACATTTGGAAAAATAAAAAAACAAATGAACACTCATGGTTCATTACATGTTGATGAATTTAAAGCATATCCTTAGTTGGCACTTTTTTTTCCTCCTTCTTTAAGCAGAATTAGTACTTTAAACTGGATAACCTATATCCCAGGGTATATGAGAGTTTCTCTGGAATACAATCCATATCTGGACTATTTAGACTGAAATTTTAAATATCTGGTGTTCATTTTAAAGGAAAAACCTGAGATATGAATGGAAAAAGATGCCTGATTCTTTTGGAAAACCAGAAGTAGCATTGCTGGCTAAGCAACAAGACTGAGGTTTGGAGAAAGATGAGGAATAGGAGTGGGAGCTACCCATTTTAACAGAGTGCCTATTAGACCTTCAGATGACTCAAAGACACAATGAATAGGTCTTCAGCATGAGCAAGGAAGCTTCACAGACTCAGGAAAACATCAGGTAAAGGAAGGAGAAAGGAGGAAAAGGACATCTTGGATGATGAAGGCAGTGGTACACAGAGGCAGAGGATAGAATAACTAAGACACAGGAATAATTATTAACATTGTTGGTATGAGTAGTATTTGGGGTTACACACTTGTGACTAGGCCGTCAACTAAGCCCTGACCTGAGGTTAAGCAGCCGAAAAATGTGTCTTCCTGTTGTGCACAGATCTTTTAGCAGGAGCAGAACAATTTTTTTCTGGAGTCCACCATGATGCACCCATCATATGCCACCATTGCTATGGTGCTGATTACATGTGTTTTGCACAAGAAGCAGTTTTAGGAATGAGTAAGTACCTCTATGACCAGCCATACCTACCCTTTCAGAGCTGTATTTACAAAACTACTGACCTGAAAAGTAGCTCCCTGACAACCAACACGTTCAGAGGAAATTTAGCTTTGCCAAATTGACTTGGCCTATAAGTGGTACATTAAATATAACACAATACTGAAAAGGAGCCAAAAATGGGTCAGGAAATGTTTGCTTTAGACACTGGCAGTGCAAACAGTTATGCTGAAAGTAACAGAGAGCTATTGCACTGTGTAAAGTTTTATTAGGCTTAATCTCCCATTAAAGTTAGTTCCTCTGCAGTTCAGGAGTGAAGAATTATTTTATAAGTACTGCAGATCAATATAAAATGGAAGCTTGGTTTCCAAATAATCTAGTTCTCATGAAACAAATGCATGCCCTAATAGGAAAAAGAAGAAACCCAGGATACTAATTCTAATATTTATAAGTGACCAATGACTTTATAGCTTCATACAATAATGTGTTGGATAAAAGAGTCTTTTTAAATATTGCCATGACAAAGATTGTATCAAGGAGTACAATGTGAGAAAACAAAAATAACTCCAGTTTTACAAGAAGGTATTTACCAGCCTTGTTTTCAAAAAAAAACAGTATTACATGTGCAGAAAATTGATTTGACTAAGTCTGGCACAAATAGCCATCTTCAAAATCTGATACCTGGCCCCATGGAAGGCTATGGGACAGCATTCAGTTCTTCAAGACATTCCATGAAGAGAGGTTTTCATCTCTGAAGGCCGATGGAAGAGGATCCATCTCCTACAACCTATATATTTTCTTCATTTTCTCTGGCTAGGAAATGCAGAGACCCTCAGAGGATGATCTAGATTTCTAAAAATTAGATAATTATATACTCTTCCAGTAGTAAATTAACAGGAAACATGAGGTATCTCTCTTCACCAAGTATACAGTTCCTTGTCTCAAACAACAATAAGGAGAAGTCATGTCTTTGTGGTTAATCTGGATGTGGGAAGAGAACAGGTCTGAGATTCAGGTCCCTGCCCTGCGGTGGGGATCTGCAATGCCACCACTTCCCTGAATAGTCATGTCCCGAGCAATGCAGCAGTCACAAGGCCAGGTGAAAGGGATTCTGGTCTTAGAGTTTAGTGTATTAATTTACAGTCAAGAAAGATACAGGTCCCCCTTCCTGGCATTCTTTTCTGTCCACAGGGAGAAAAGGGAGATTCCTCATGTAGCTGGGTGGCTTCCACTGTTGCTGAAAAGCAGACTGAGCTGCTTTAGGTGGAACATAAAAAGGTTTTCAGTTCTCTGCCCCCATTCAGGTGAGCAGAAACACACCCAGTGCCTCATCAGAAGGAAATCCATAGAGCTTTTCAATAATCACATCTTTTATGATTACTTCACTTAACCTTAATTCTAGTTTCTAATTAATTACCTGTTCTTTTCCTTTTTTAAATATTCCCTTTAACCCTATTTCCAGGCAACTTACCAAGTTGTGAAACTGGTACAAAAATCTTTAAAAAAAGGTACTCAATATTTCAGTTATAAGTTCCTTGAAACTCTGATTTAAATATTAGATGGAGGCTGAGATATTTTCCTTATTTTGAAATAAGCCCAAAAGTGTATTCTAAACTTTGTATTATTTCAAGTTCGGTCTTTTACACTGACTTGAAGTACTGATGCAGAAAAAGACAGTAGGATATCCCTTCATAGTTCCTTTAAGTACGGTTTTGTCCTTCTCCCAAAAATTTTTTTTGTACAAATAGGGTTATACTAACTATAAATCATTATAAATATTAATAAAATATTATAGTTTTTTCTCTGCATATGATACAGCATATTAGTCAACTGCGGCATTAGATGTAATATTTTTAAAATATCTCCTGTCAGAGAACAGATTTTATAACCTAAACATTCAGTAAAACTTATCCTATACCCAACTTTATGTAAAACTCTTAAATATTTTGTGAATAAGTTTATATACTAAAGAAGCGATAGCAAAAGACAGTATTTGTCTTAACGTAACAACGCAGAGAAACTTTGATTAAACATTTTTTTCACTGATTTTTTTAAAATGTAATTATAACTTTTTTTTGTTTTTTTAAATGAGATAATTTAGTGAACTTGAAAGCATATATTTTCCAAGCAATATTGATACATCAGAAAATATAGTCCCACAGAGCTCCTTAAGCTCTGTGGAAATGCTATAGGCATAACTAAACTTTGGAGGCTTAGGGAGACTAATATCAGCAGGAGACACTAAAATGCAGAATACAACTGACTGGGAAAATAACAGTGCAATGGAATTTCCCACATGTATAGGGGAAAGGAAACTTGATTTCAGGATAAATCTTATGTTAATTCAGGTGAATTTTTATTCCCATATGACAGCACTGAAAGTTGTAATGGCCTTCAGAACTTCACCTGGGACAGTAACACTGAGATGGGAATGTGACTGCTTTCTGTAGTCTGTAGGTAACTAAGGTAGCATGGCTATAGTTGTGATAGTTCAGGTTGTAGAGTTTGAAATAGTTAATCATTCATAGAAAGAGGACTTTCTTACTTTCAAGGCTCTGGGAAGTTTCTTTTTGAGATTTACCTGACTACACATAATGACCTTGAAACAGATTCCCAGCCAGCAGTAAACTGCTGGTGATTTATACCAGTTAACATTCTGGTTATCTTACCTTTCCAATGATTTTTTTTTTTTATTCCAGATAAGATTTTTTGGTATCAACTGAAGTGATACCAAAGTTCCAATCCTATAGTGTGATTGGAACTGTAATTTTCTTTACATTTTCAGTTCCCTTTCCAGAATTTAATTGGACATGTTGTTTTCGTTCCTATTATTGTTATAATTATTCTTGTTAATTTTCAAGTAAAACATGCTATGTAAATCTGAACTGAAAATATATTTCTCACAGTCACTTGTTAGCTGGCGTGTTGTCATGCATGTCCAAAAGCCAATAGGATGCACATATTATTGAACTGGATCTTCTACCAAACTCAAGGTGCGTTGGTAAGTCATACTAAGTCAAATACTAAACTAGGTGAGCTCAAAATTTCGTGGAAATAACGGAAATGTTTCCTTTTTCTGTTCACCCGGACAAGCAGTAATAATGGTATTGGAATTTAAATTTCAAACTTCCATTGTAAAATATTTTGACATCGATGCACTGAAGGTTTGGGTAATTTGGTATGGAGGAATGCTGTCTTGAATTTTGACAGCACTGTGTGTGTCAATGCATCTGATCAATGTGTTTGACATGAGACATTCTTTCCCTAGAATGCTTCCAGATATTTGTCAGAATGTATTTCCTCAAAAGAAGTCAAACCGCTAAATTCATTTTGCCGTCTAACAAGAACCATCCACACTGCAGCAACAAAGCTAAAGATCCTGTGTGGAAACAAAAGCAGGAGTTGTTCAATACAATTTTACACTCTGGTTATTGCTGAACACAACTGTGAGTAGTGGTGACTCAAATTAGGTTGCCTTAGTACCAAAATACAATTGTTTCATGAAGCCATGTAAACAAAAAATAAAAATCTAAGCTTTCTTCTGGGAAAAATATTATATCATTTTATATTTCCTTCCCAAATCAAGGTGAAGTAAAAATTAAAGAAAATGTACAGTGTACCTAGAGAGTGCAGGGGTATTATTGTCTTGAAATAGTTTGGTAACTTCAGTCAAGATGTTAGCCATGCCACATGGGAAGTTTTATCTTCATGAATGCAATGAACTTGCATCTAGTAGAAATATACATCTCCATTATTTTTGTCATCTTATATTCACAGTGTATATTTGCAGACAGAAATATAGTTCTAGCTCGTCACACTTTATATCATTCAGTACTTGATGACAGTAAATACAAAGCCATTATGATCACACTGCTTTGTCTTATCAGGGATAGATAGCTATTTTGTGATTTCCAGTTGAGAAAAGCTTGTATTGCTGTCTTGCTGGAAGGAGAATTATCTCTCAGTTCATTTGACAGACTTAAGTGGTGGCCTTGTAGTAACATGCCTGTGTTTTACAGAAGACCAAAGTACAGAGGCTTTGAGAGAGAAGGAAAGTCCCTTTGGTGCAAAAGTGAATTTACTGGCACTGTTCCAGGACTGCAGTCATCTGAGTGTACTGCAGTGCCACCAGCTTCCTCTGATGTCTTCTTCCATAGCCTAGATTGGCTGCTGAATTGTGAAACTGAGGCTGTACTCTTGTGGGATACAACTAGTCTCACATAGATGCAGACTGAGTCTTTCACCTGCTGTTGGCTGAACCCCAACTCAAACTTTACAGTTCATGTTTTCCTCTTTTCAGTCCATTAAATATCTGTCTGGGTTTCCGTAGAAATAATGAAATTATCTCAAACACTGAAACTACTCTCCCCTCGCCATGCATACACCTCTCTCATGCTCTATGGGCTAGCCATAATTCAAGTTTCAATTTCTGTACTCCATGATAAATTATCAGAAAGTGGAAAATATTATCCCTCATCTGGCCACTATTGGTAAACTATGAATTTTAACTTGGTTGCTAATTTTTCTTGAATATTTTATCTCAGAATCAGTCCAATATTATGTGTTGCATTGGACTATCAAAGCGATTCACATCACCAAGAGCAAAAACACTCTGTGGAGGTTCAGGAACCTGCTTTGGCAGAGGGGTTGGACTCGATCTCTTGAGGTCCCTTCCAACCCCTACAATTCTGTGATTCTGTGATACTGAGCTCTTAAAAGTAGAACTCTTTATATATATATATTTTAAACTATTAATCCTCTAGGCTTAAACTGGCACAAACGTTGACTTAGCATTTGATGTCTTCATATCAGAAAAAAGCCACACAAAAAAAACCCAACCATAGAAGCAACTGTCCTAAGTTCTAAGGCATTGTTAATGAAATAAGATATTATTCTGCTATGCATGCTTACCACTACTATGACTAAAAAGCTCCTTTGAACAAATGACAATAATGCAGGACCACACTTTAACTTAAATTTCTAACCATAGGCACCAGATTGCAAACAGAGAAATTCTGTAAGTACACAAGGAGACAGAATCTATGTAATTTCAAAACACCTTTCTACATTCAACACGCATAATTTCTGGTATAGCTTTTTCTTTGGCATGAGTTTCTCTTTCTACTACATGCCCTATGCAGTCAAATTATAATCACATCACTGAATCCTAATAATACATTTTGCAGAGTTTCCATACTAATCATTGCCTCTGTGTCTCACTGAATAAATACACACACACACACACACACATATATATATATATATATATATTTCAAATGCTATTTATAATTTCTTGTCTATGAGCTTACATTAATTAATTTTTTTCAGGGAGCTAGGCCCTGATTCTTAAATTGAATCACTGTTTTTACTCTAATGCTATGAGACAAGAGGTAGCAGCTAATGTTTATATTATTGATTTATCAGACACAGAAGGGATTAGGTTCTAAGATTGTTTAGCACACAAAAATCCATACTTATTGTATTAAAACAGATTTTGAGACCTTGTTTATTGGCTATATCCAGGGTCAGGCCTCTGGGATTTATTCAAGCTGAAATGTCTATATTATATATGAACATAAACCAATCTGTTAAGAGGAATATCTAATGTTGGCGACACAAAGGCATATAGTTGTAGTAAATTGCAGGTCAGTAATTGAAAAAGACCATTTATGCAAACACTTGTAAATTTAGCAAACTGCCTAAACATTAAATATATTGAGTAAATAAAGATGAAGTTTGGACTAGTACCCAATTTTGGCAACTGTTTGCTTAATAGATTTTCTATTATGCATTCCTTTTGTAATTTTCATGGATAGAAATTTTCATTGGCTTGGTCATAACTTCTACATCTGTACTCAAACAGAACAATGTGTCTTACTGCTCTTTGGTGTATAATATACTGGCTTGTGCAAGCAAATACTGGATGCTGTTCAAAAGTACCCATTATCATAGCTATTCAAGTATGTGGGGAGTTGGGCCTTTGTGTCTCTGTGCTTGTGTATTTTTAGATGTGTACATGTTTGAGACAGTGACTTTGTGAGAATGAGACACATTCAAGAAAAGTAAGATCAATATTAATAATTGATAAGAAAATATTTATTTGGTGAATTTAAATCCTTGTCATATTTTTGAATCACAGAACCACAGAAAGTTAGGAGTTGGAAGGGACCTTGAAAGATCTAGTCCAACCCCTCTGCTAGAGCATGATCACCTAGATTAAATCATACAGGAACACATCCAGGCAAGTGTTGAATGTCTCCAGAGAAGGAGATTACACAACCTCTCTGGGCAGCCTGTTCCAGTGCTCCATCACTCTCACAGTGAAAACGTTTCTCCTTAATACTCACGTGGACCTTCCTATCTTCCAGCTTGCAATCATTGCCCCTTGTCCTACTGCTGGACATCACTGAGAAGATCCTGGCTCTGTCCTGTCTCCCTCCTTTAACATATTTATAAAGATTAGTAAGGTCACCCCTCAGTCTCCTCTTCACCAAGCTAAAGAGACCCAGCTCCCTCAGCCTCTCCTCATAAGGAAGGTGTTCCCCTCCTTTAATCATCTTGATGGCCCTGTGCTGGACTCTTTCAGGGAGTTTTATGTCCTTCTTGAACTGAGATGCCCAGAACTGGATACAATATTCCAGGTGTGATCTCACCAGGGCAGAGTAGAGGGGGAGAAAGATCTCTCTTGACCTACTAAAGACACCCCTGTTAATACACCCCAGGATGCCATTGGCCTTCTTAACCACCAAGGAACATTGCTGGCTCATCCTACTTTTTTTCTGTATTTCTCCTCTGATCAGTTGATTCAAGGGGAAATTTTTTGGTGATACTTTTTCCAAGTTTTGCTTTTGTTTGAAACTGTATATACTTAAATCTTACATAACTTCAATATTAAGTGATTGCTTGTCTACCTTTTCTTTTTGGCATTCTTCCTTTAATTGGTAATTATCTTTATATAGCAGCAGTTCTACTGTCCTGTGGCTTTCTATCCTTCATTTTATTTTAGATGTGAATAAGGAAAGAACATTTTTCTATTCTCCAGAATGACAATATTTTGTACATCATAAGCTTTTCCAACAGGCCTCTCTCTCTGAAGCTTTGTTTTTTTCAATCTTCTTATTCTCCTTAAATGGCCTGTCTGGAATATGTAATATTATTGCTCAAATGTACATGCCTAGATTGAAGCTTTACCAAAGTGTAGGCGGTGTTGCTTTTGACCATAGTTTCAAGCTTCACACTGCTTGCTGTTGTCGCTCATTCTGTCCTATTTCCCACCCACAAGG
Organism: Laterallus jamaicensis coturniculus; assembly: GCA_022605575.1. NCBI lineage: Eukaryota > Metazoa > Chordata > Aves > Gruiformes > Rallidae > Laterallus > Laterallus jamaicensis. The sequence continues at coordinate 614,365 of JAKCOX010000027.1, forward strand.
ACTTTATGAAATGGTCCATGCATGACTTCCAAATAAGCAGGTGATTGTATGCAAGACACGTTTTCTTTCTACAACTGTTCTTGAAACTCTGTTTTCATTTCTATTAATTATTGTCAAGAAGAATCTTGATACACACAAAGTCATGGCTTGCCATTATGAGCTCAAAGTCCTTTAGTTCAAATGCCCTTTAGACTGAAGGGCTTTGCTCCAATTCCTAACCTCTAATGTGGGAATCCATCTGATGTTGCTGGGCTCTTTGTGAACAGAAAAAGGTTTATTCCTTGTACCAATATAGTTCTGAGGTCTTTAGAAATGCATCTCCCATGATAACAGTCTTATATAGAAATAAAATTACTTCTTTATCTTAAAACCCTTCCTGGCTGATATAAAGTGGAATGATAAAAAATTTCCTTGTACAAGGTAAAATTTTCAGTATGGAGCTAGGATTAGTATAAAAGAAGTGTTGATTTCAGTTAAGACCCAAGTTTCTGTAGAAAATTCTTCATTATGTAGGCAAGGTGTAAACAATAAATAGAAATTGGAATTTTTTCAATTACAGAAGTATTAAAAATTAATCAACTGTTTTTTGTACACATAAACAGACTATATAACTGCCTCTATATGAGAATTATTTACTACTCCACCACGTATTTTTTCTTTATGCAAGTAGCTGTGGAGGATATAAGGACCACAAGATCATCAAGATTGAATATATGTTACTAATACTGGAGTCAAAGAAAATAAATAAATTTGGAAAACTAAACATTATACTGTAGTAAACTCACATGATTCAAATAAAATATGAACTGATAAAGACCAAAACTGTAATGTGTTATATGGTGTATAAATTCTAAACATGTAATCTTTATCTTTTTACCATTATCTATGTTCCAGTGTCAGATTCTGTTACACTATCTAGCTGATATGCAATGTACTTTCTTCTTCCAGCACCTTTCTGCTTAATTCTAATAGAAATGTTGCTAAAATCGATTTAGTTTTGCTTGGTTTTCCATGTGCCACACTTCAATTCAAATGGTAGCTAATGTCATTTTGTGAATAATTTTTTTATGTTACATGTAACTGTCCTTTTCAGTAATGAAATAAGCATTTAACATATAAAAATGTAGTGAAGTATTTTGAAAGAGAGTAGAAAACATAGAAGACTCAGTAAAATACCCATTAGAAAGGGTATTAGAAAATACTTGTATTTTATTTCCTCCCCCTACATTTCTGGTATAGCAGGAATTTAATCTGTAAAATCATTTACAAAGCTTAAAGTAAGGAAAACTCCTTTTTTCATCCTGAATTCTTTGCTTTCCTTTTTTTTTTTTTTAAGATAAATTTGAACTCTTGTTATAAAAATATCTTCAGGTGATAACTTTTGATGTTTTACACCTTTTGATGTCTTGCATTTCAGGAACATTATACATTGCATTGTCCTCCACAAAGGGCACTTTTCCTACTGTGCAGTTATGTTAACAGTGATCTTGTGGTATGACCGAAGCCCTTCCCTCATCTCTTTCCATCTGACTGTGCAGAAGGCTTCACCTGGGACCTGGATCAGGGCTGTTCCAGGGCACAGCTACTGCTCTCTGAATGAGTTCACTCTCCAGTAACTGGACAGAGAGAAGGCAAACATGAAAGGAGACTCAGCAGAGCTTTTGTACCAGTACTGCCTTTATTCTCTGACCACAGTAGACTATTCAAGGTCTGCAGTAATTTACTTCCTTCTGCCTTTTCCCTCCCATTTCCACCACATACATACAGAGCAACAAAGAGAGCAAGCTGGACATGTTATCTCTCAGAGTCACCCATACGGATTATGGCCAGTTCTTCTGCTCCTGTCAAGCTGAGTTCAGATCAGCTTGTCGATAACATTACAAAAGCTGAATTGTTCTATGCAAAATAATCATACCAGGGAAAATTTCAGCAGTCTTCCTCCCCAGTGAAAAAACACACCGACCTTGCATTTGTTCCTCCTTGGAAGTTTGCACTTTCAGAGGGTGACAAAGTGGGCTCAGTTTGTCTTCTAACAGATTATGAATGCCACATGAGACATTGCTTGAGAATACAGAAAATGTTTATACAAACTGTCAGAGAAGGCTATGCTAATTTGTGGCATGTGGCATGCATGGTTTTGAACCAAAAAGTTTGTCATACACCTACAGGTTGGCTCCAGAATATATGAGAAGAAAGATCTTGCTGACACATTGCAGCTGTATCTCAGTTCACTGCGAAATGCTTTGACTTCAACAAAATTCACAACATGTGCCAAAGAAGAAGAAAAAGGAGTGTTACAGTCTCCATCCTTCTTTTGATGTCTTTCTCTGAAGGTGAACTACTCTGATGTTGCATCTGTAGTGAATGGGGTGAGTGAGGCATCTCTGATTTTTTTTTGAATGCAGACTCCAAAAGAAGGTAAATATACATTGCTTTTTCACAGGAACGAGGGATAGAAGTCCGCCACAGATGGAGGTAAGGAAAAGTTGGAGCAATTGTCAGGTATTAGTGATGGTGAGGAATGCAGTTGATACACATGCCTAAGGAATCAAAATACTTGATATGTCTTTGCATGGCCTTTAACAGCATTGGCATTTAATATGCATTTGTTTTACTCCTTTACAGTCTCTGTCCTGGCCATCAGACTTCCAAAACAGTGAATGTTCCCCCTCCCTATTAGACAAAATGCTCTTCTGTAGACAGAAGTGGCAAACAGAAAAACTATAAAAGTGTAAGTTGAAAAAAGTCTTGCTCAGCTCAAAATGTAAGTCAAGTCCTGACCATATATCAGCCATTCAGTGAGAGGATGTTCTGCAATGTTATAGGTTTCCATTATTTCTCACTTCTCTACATCAGCATTCCCAGGAAGACTGTCCATAACTGGCACCAGATGTTATCTAGTAAATTACTTTTGTCCTGCAAACTCTGTATGCTTTTCTTATATGATGCCATTTGGGTCAGATTTGCTCTCTGTCTGTTACGTGTTTTTCTACTTTCTCATTTTGCTTCCATGAAACTGATGATTAAGTAAATAGTCAGTAAATAGATTCAGAAGTTAAAGTATCATTTCCATTAATTTTAAATTAGGTACACAGAATCTTTTGGGGAGCAAGAATACTTTTCAATTATTTTAAAATATTGTCAACTTGTATATGCATAGATATCTTACTGCAATGTGTTCTGCACTATTTTGTAATATGGGTCCATGTTTTTCCTGATTTTCTTTTAAAGTTGAATCATTTTCTTATTAAGTTTTAAGGAAAACTGGACATGACTGTATTGCAGTTTTCTATGTCAAGCAAATATCTGATGGAAATTATATAGTGCTTTCTATAATAATGAACTCTTACTATGACCACCCATCGCGAATTTTCCAACAGCCTGGAGTGATGTTTTTGCTGTGGTTAGGGATGTCTATTTTCTTAGAGTGCTGGTTACTCCCCTTCAAACTTATTCTACTAATAAAAGGTTCTGACTCTAACCTGACCCAATATCTGGCATCATAGGGTTTGATAATATGAATTGTAAAAAAAAAAATAAAATTGTTTCTTAGAAATGATTCAGAATTATTTATTGCAATATGTACAAAGCCAGTCATCCTTAAGAATCAAACCTATTCCAGAATGAAGAATCAATCAGAACATAAAATCATCTAGGAAAATTCTGATTAAATTTACCAACTTTGAATTTTTTACCATTATACTACAAAATACCTTTCAATGTTCTACCTCTTCAGTTACTGCCTGTGTGTTCTGAATCTACAGTGTTTTTATGTCCTCCAAAAATTTTCAGAGAAGGTTGGTAGTTCTGTAATGACCAGGCGTCCTTGTTTCCCAGGATTGGACATGTGCATTGCAAATAGACCATCTCATTCTCAAATTTCTAGAATTATGGAGAGGTCATCAGATGACCTTTCCAGAAAGAACTATAAAATATTTCCTGTCATTGACAAGTCCCTAAAAAACTCATCATGTGTTTTGGGCTTTGCATTTGTGACTTCATTACAGCCAGATGGGCCTAATACAACCTGTGAGACATTTGCCCAAGGAGGAAAAACAGTGAGTGATATTAGCCTAGACTATTTGGAATGAATAAGAGAGAAAATAAATGGGCCCTGAAGTCCTCCATCAGTATGAAAAAGGATTGAGGGAGAGGATCTAAATGTGGAAGCAAGGTTTTGTTGTGATTTTTTTTTTTCCCTGGTAGCATATATAGCCTAAGACCTCGATTCGATGGACTTGTCTCAAACAACTTCTATAAACTGGTTAAGAAATCTGATTTTTGACTCATGCCCTGTAAATAAAGTGTACAGTAAATGCTTAAGCAGTGAAAATAAGGAGAAAAACATACATAGATCATGTTGCAAAAATTTCACCAAAGGCATATAAGAATCAAGGCTCTAAATCCTTAAAGATGCTGCTGGAGATGCTATCTGAATGCTAGTAAATATTCTGCATACTAACCAATGCAGAAAATTAATAGTAAAGCCTAAAAAATACTACTACGGTAAGGTGACTTTTGTGGGATTTTTAAATTTAATGTGGCTTATTTTGCCTTTTTTTTTTTTTTTAATTGAGACCACATTAATGAGAGTGGGGCCAAGTATGTGAATTTCCAATACTGAATCTGAAAGGAACTTATGTAAAGTGCAATAGTGAAACACCTATTTTAAACAAATCCTGGTGATCCCCAAACTTGTGCTAGCACAAACTGTTACCAAAGCTCAATCAGCATAAAGTTCCTCCAAGATGGAGGTCGAAACTATTTTCTGTTTAAATATACCTTGACATTCCCTTCACTCCCTCAGTATTGTCAGAGCCAATACCTACATCATGATGTTTCCTATTAAATGCCCGAATAGCTAAAATTTTCTTGCAAAGGAGGGAGGTCATCGCCTTCTTACTGTCTTTAGCAGTGTAGAATGCTTTCTTGTCTTGGAAACAGAAGATAATTTTATTGCCTCAGTAAAGGCCTGTTATTGGTTATGCAGTATTGTATCTTGCTATTTTTCCATGAGAAACTACCCAGGGACAGTTGAAATTTTTCTGTAAAATGGTGGGAGAGAGAAAGTATATCTTCATGAAGAGCAGCCTGGAAGCAGTTGATCGGTTCCTGGGATGCTTAAATCTTCTCAGGTTAATGATGATGATGAATTTTGATCCTGCTTATGTGACAACTTCTGTAGGGCAATTACATGGCAATACTAGCAAAATACACACATACACACACACATAGACACACACAGATATATCTTTACTACCAAAGAACAATGCCTGCATAACACTTCTACCAGCCTATTGTCAGCAGCAAGATCTGTTTGAGTTCAATAAAATAATTAGAAAAACAAATAGAAATAAATGGAGAAAAAGTACTGAACATTATGATGATCAGTGAGACAACTCTCTTAAATTGCACACCCAAATCATATAGCTAATAAACTGGATTCTCTCTGAAGCGACAAGACCATTATTTTATATAGTTTCCAAATATACTCTCTCCTATTAAGCCAAGTTCAGAGAGTTGGACTTTTCAGTCTGGAGAAAGTTCCAGAGATCCCTTCAGTTCAGGAAGGACATAGAACTCCTTGAAAGAGTCCAGCACAGGGCCATCAAGATGATTAAAGGAGTGGAACCCCTTCCTTATGAGGAAAGGCTGAGGGGCTTGGGTCTCTTTAGCTTGGAGAATAGGAGACTGAGGGGTGACCTTATTAATCTTTACAAATATGTAAAAGGAGACAGACAGGATACAGCCAGGATCTTCTCAGTGATAGCCAGTTACAAGACAAGGGGCAATGGTTGCAAGCTGGAAGATAGGGAGTTCCATGTGAGTGTAAGGAGAAACTTTTTCACTGTGAGGGTGATGGAGCACTGGAACAGACTACCCAGAGAGGTTGTGGAATCTCCTTCTCTGGAGACATACAAAACCTGCCTGGATGTGTTCCTGTGTGATTTCATTTAAGTGATCCTGCAGGGGGATTGGAGTAAATGATCTTTCAAGGTCCCTTCCAACTCCTAACTTTTCTGTGAATCTGTGATTCTGAGACACCTCATAGCAGCCTTCTAGACTGTTTATCAGGGAATGTGATAGGACAAGGGGTAATGGTCTTAAACTAAAAGAGGGTAGATTTATGTTACACTTTAGGAATAAATTATTCCCTGTGAGGGAGGTGAGGCACTGGAACAGGTTGCTTAAGAGAAGCTGTGGCTGTCTCCTCCCTGGCAGTGTTCAAGGCCATGTTAGATGGGTTTTGGACAACCTAGTTTAGAAGAGGGTGTCCCTGCCCATGACAGGGAGGCAGGAAGTATATGATCTTCATTGTTCCTTCCAATCCAGGAAATTTTGTGATACTATGATAAGAAATATTGGGTGATTTTCACATGTTTAAAAGTCCCTTTTAAGTTCTGGAGAGCTCTTTGCTTACTTTCTAACTGGGACCTTCTAAATGATGTTTTATTTAATCTTAACTAGTTTCTTTTGAAGTAACAGTCCTCTTTCTCAAAATATTCTAATGTATTGACATATTTGCAACAGAAATGATCATAAATTAGACAAAGAAAAAATATAAAAAAACACTCATAAGGGAGAATTTCTTAATACATAAACTTAAGCAGACCCTGACCTGAGCGGACCTCATAAAAACAGAGCCTACTTTAAAATGTTTCATAATTTAGAAAGGCATTTGTACTTAGAAAAAGAACTGAAAACATACAGCAAACAGATATCTAGGCAAATTGGTACATCATGGGTCAAAATGAGTATTACCTGATTTAGCAATAGCCATTCATTTTAACTGTGGCAGAGTAGGATCCGTAAATCCTTATAGATTAGGATGAGACACAAGGGAGGTCAGAAGGGCAACGGAATGTATATTCTATGCTTCATAAAATCAAAGCAGACTGTGACATTGGGGGCTACTAGGCTGCAACATTTACTGGGATTCCTTCTCCATTCTTCCCATGGCAGTACCGCAATTGGATATAAAAAGTAATTCAAATTCCAAACTGAATTTGACTGGAACAATCAAAGAGCTGTGAAACATGAACTCCTGCTGCTGTTCTCCTTGCGTAGGAAGAAGTTGCTGGGACCATCAGGTTGTTTGGTACCCTGAGTGTCATATATATTTTGCATACATCTCTGTGTGGAAAAGAGAGGGTGCATAACTGAAGGGACTGTTTGTGCTGAGCAGCCCAAAAAGCTAAGGATTTTGATAATCTGCCCTATTCTGGCTTTTCGTCTGTAAGGGCAAGGGAAGAAAGTGTGCTGATTTATCTCTTGCTGGTCTGCTTGTCCTCTGGGGCAGGAACATTACACGTCACTGCTTCAAATGCAGGCTGTCACGTAAAATGGTAGAACAAAGGGAAGTGACTGAAAGTAAATAAAACTTGAATTCACACAGGTATAAAAGGACCTTTTTCTATAAGCAGGTAGTTATAAACATCACTCTGAATGGTTTGTGAGGCAAAAATAATGGGCTTGTTTGAGAAGCAATTGAGGTGCTTTCTGACAAAAATAGTATATTAGGAGATTAGTCTCCAAGGGGTGGATAACCTTTTCAGATTCTAAGTATTTCTTCTGTTCTCATGTGTGAGTTTACAATCTGTTAGTCTCAAAATATATCTGCAAACCCACAGGCCCACCTTCCTGACAGCTGCTCAAACAACAGAGCGGAGGAGCAGAGAAAAAACTCTGCACCATCACCCGCCCAGCAATTCTGAAAAGCTTGGTAAGTTACTCATACAATCCAGAAATGCCAGTCAGGGAGGGAGGGAGGATGGAGGCAGTGGGGGAGAGAAGGGCCTTAAAGTGCAACATTTGCAGCACACGCTGGAAAACTAAAGGGGCCAATTAGTGTAATAGGTTTGAAATCATTTCAGCACAGTCCTAAAGACAAAAGAAAAATTGTCCTTCAGAAATGGGGCTTATTGTTCAGATGAGTATAGAGATGAACAATGAATTCTATCAGTTTTAGAGGCAACATTCCTTCTCCTTCATACCGGACCATACATTATTAATGAGCACTATTTTTGAGTGTGAAAGAACTGTTTGAAAAGCATTAACGTAGTCTATTGGATGTGATTGACACTGTCATCCCTTTCATTTTGCTGTTGGCAAGAGGCATCCCTGTAGATTTATGTGCATCTGGACATTACTAATATTCTTGTTGTTATGCACTCTGGGCAGCTGTGATATGGAAATTTTTTAGCATGGTTTTCTTCAGGAGGGGGGAATTTACTGTTATTATCGGCACAAAAAAGGAATATTTTTTTCTTTGAGATTTTATCAGCCAAAAATATTTAATGGCTGGTTCCTTTAATAACTCTATTCTGTTTTCAACATGCGTACCTTTAAAGGAATTTCATCAAGATTGTATGGATTCTTCAGATATTTGCAGTGACTCTTTTCCAGGCAGACAGTTCAGTTTCTGAGACTTATGTCCACTTGTCCGGCTTTTATTTTAACCTCCAGTTCTCCAACCTGATTACATTTTTAATTCAGTTGGTACATCAAGGACTGCAGCTAGTGTCTGCCTGCTGTTTAGAACCACAAAACCTCTTCTAATTCACCTGTGTCTTTAATCACAACAATTAAGACCAGAGAATTTAAGAACCACTGAAACAAAGCATCTAAATGACATACAAAACAAAATTAACAGAGGTTATGTGGTCTTTTTTCAAGGTAAAGTTAATTATATTTATATTTAGAATTGGTTTAGTTTCTCAGGCCATATAAGAACATATGTAATCATTTTATATACACAAATATTTTAATGTATAGCAGAGAAGGGAGGAAAAGCCTACCTAAGAAGGTGAAGACATGCTAAAAGTTATGATTGTGTTGACATTGCATGAAGAAAAGAGTTACTAATATGGACATTTAGTTTTTAATCTAGATTTTTTGAGTGTTAGACATTATATATCTATATACGAGTATATAAAATGTATAGATACACAGAGAGGTCTTGCATATCATTCTGGCTATAATTTTTTAGCATCTTTAAAGAGAGCCCTTTTGCTGCCCAGCCTTCTCATGAGAGATCCTAATCAGAATACTTCTTAATGCTGAGGATTTCTTTAATGTGTTGGGGTACAAAAGAATGCAGAGCCATTGGAGTAGGAGATAGTAACTCAAGGGTATATTATTTATAAGTATCTAAAGATATTCCATGCGATAGGAAAATTATGAGGTTTTTAACTCAATGCATAGCTATCTTCTCCAGTCTTCTCCAAATATCCTACCTCCGTACTCACAAACACATTACCTCATCACTGTTTTGTTTACATATAGCCTTACGCAACTACCATTTTGTATCCAGCTATTTGAGGTACATGAGCAGCTGCTTTCTGCTCACAGTCAGCAGGTTTGCTCTATGAGTGACATGTCCACCACCTTCCTTAGAGGTCAGGCTCAGCTTCTCCATGGCATATCCATTGTTGGCCATCCCAGGCTGTGAGAGTTCAGCACTGAGGTCCCTCCTGCTTGGCAGCACAAGCAACTGCCACTGCTCCACTAGACAGCCTAATTACACCAATCAATCACGTAAAATAGTTTGCAAGGCTAGAAGTGGAAGGTTATAACTCATAAAGACACTTGCCAACTGAAGAGGTAGGGAAAGTTAATGTATAAGTTAAAAAAAAGAAACAAACAAAACCCAAACATGCTATGCAACAAAATATTCTTAAACTGTTCCTCTAAGTCAGTTTTGTTTCTTTGGGCCAAAATCTTAAGGGCATTTATAAGATATAGCCTTATAAGTTAATGATTAGATATAAGGCTTAGTACCTTGCTTTTTGATGTTATTTGAGTTTCAGAAATTCCAGTTTCACACCAATGTGGATTTAATTAATTTAAGGACTATTTCCTTCTTCATACTAAGATGACTTCATGCCATTCTATAAAGCATAAAGCATAAGATAGGCAGAAGAGTTAGCATAAGTTCTTTAACAAGAATATTGATATTTTTGCATAGCTTCTTAATTTTCTTTTCCCCAAGTCTTGTTTATGGCATTTTAAAATTTTGCTTAGTATTCACAGCTATCTGCCACGTGATACTGTTTTGTAATTACTCTCAGAGGGACAGCATATAAGGAAGATTTCTTCACCTTTCTCTGAGAAATTTCTTGCTAATTCTCCTACTTACTGTGTAAAGACTGTTTTGCCTCCTTAGCAGACAAGTGGTTTTGTAAAAATTGCACTCTGTCAGGAGAGTCATCAGCATGTTCCACTGTGATGGATCAAGTGCTTTCCAGAAACAAGTCCTTGCATAGGTTCAGGACCCAGATCCATTCCTTGGTATTTCTGAATGCATGACTTCAAAAGATTTTTGCTGAATGACTTATTTAACTATGAGTATCAAAACATCATCTTCTCAAGCGACTGTACAAACATTATTAACTTGCTATTGCACAAATATTACAAAACTAACTTTATAACCTTGGTACAATCATTACAAGTAGAAAATATATGGATGAATACAATAGTTCATTTTTTAAATGAATGAACACCATTCTTTACAAGGATTTTGAAGTTTACAGTGTAAAATAATAAATTTTTATCGCAATATTTCCCACTGTCTAAAATTTATCCTGCTTCCAGTCTGAAGTGGAGGTGATTAAAAAAAAAAAGAACAAAAGGTTTCATGGTGACCTGTCCTTATGTGAAAAGTTCAAATAGAAGAAAAACAATTTAACTGGAAGTTAGATTTTTATAACAAAACTTCCCAGAGTCTCAGGTGCTGGAGGTGTGGTTTATTAATTTTTATTTCTTTTTTTTTTTTTAATATTGGTAAAAATGCAATGGTTTTGTCTTAGATTTAGATGTTGTAGCTGGATCTGTTTTAGGAAATAGCCGAGAATTCATAATAAAAAATTTAAATACTTGTGCTCCATTTAGTCAAAACAGGAAGAGGAATAAAGGTGTGTATTGGGAGCACAGACTTTAACCCTATTGCTTAGTATTTTCCCTGTGCAATGTCCCTGAGTGATATGTATTCATGTTTAAATATCAGAAATTTATCTGGTAACATAGTTTTGGTTCTGTTCTTCTTGATTTTGATTGAGATATCCACACACAGAGGTACAAAGAGATACTGTTAAGTTTTGTGGATTGTAACAATTATAATTCTGTTGCTAAGATTTGGGGTACACAAGAACTTGCTGATAAAATATATTACTCACCCCTCAGAATGAAGTGTAATACTAGGTGAAGAGGACATTTAGGGAGTGTCCTAGCACCTGTCCAAGTTAAAACCAGAAAGTGTTTAACACCAGAAGAATTACAGAAATTATTGAAAACAACTAAAGACTTCAATAAACATTAATTTTCCTACCATATTTCATGTCTTCTGCTGGGTTGTGGGTTGGGGTTTTTTTTAAATTTTTTGTCGTTTTTGTTTTGTTGGGGTTTTTTTACGAGTGTTACATATAAAGCATCCTTAAATCTCAGGGGAAACGTCTATACATCCTGCAGTGGATTTTCATCTTTCTGAACTCACTGGTAGCAAAGCTGAAACAGACCAAGGCAAAGACTCCCAAATCTGGGGAGCTCAGGCAAGGATCAGAAGCTTTTTCCTGCAGGGAGATGTGTTTATCCCTTTGCCAATTTGTCTCTTGCTACTTCCCCTGCTATGACAACCTCTGTCTTGCAATCCATAAGAGATTCTCCAGATACTTTCTTCATTTAAAATGAAAAATGAAAAAAGAACAAAAACTAAACCCACACAAAAGCAGACAGATTCCATTAAAAACCACCTAAAATTCAGGTGTTGGCCATAAAGTTAATGAAAAAGCTAATGAATGGTTGTGGAAATATTGGTTTTGAAACTTTAGACTGGATTGGGTATAGTTTAACTGTAAAGTCCAAGGAATAAAGGTGAAGAAAGCCATATTCACATATGAATATTTAAAACCAATTAAAGCCTGTTCAGAGGATCTGGAAATTCTTTGTTTGATATGAAACCTTTCTAATTATTAACTAGATGTTGCTGTGACAGCATGCTTCTTACCAGTAGACACGATTAGACATTAACTAGAGGTGTCCTACAGCATTCAATGAACAGTTTTTTCGAGTCAATCACATTATTTCCCAAAGCTAGTTATGAAGACATAAAGTTAACAAATTCACTTTTTCTAGGTGTTGTGTACAAAAGCAGTCACTTTTTTAAATGCACTGCTAAGTCAACCAGTAAATCACAAATTTAAAAAATTATTTTCAATTTTAAAGTGTTTATTTAGAGTGCTTTGATAGATCTTTACTAACTCTTTAATTTTTAATTTACTTTAAACATTTCCTTACTTTTCTGTGCGGAATCTTTCTTGCTAAAGAGTCTAAAGTAAATTATAGGACTTTCATCATGTTTTAGTCTGCTTCTCCTGAGAACTTTCTATGAAGCAGTAAATACTGCACAACAGCAAACTATTCCTATGGTTCTCACCTCTTTTTGCTGCTTAGTTAGGTTTGTGGAGAGTTACATTTTTATGTCTGTAATCGATATGTCAAGGCTGATGATTTTGATTGAAGTAAAAAGATAAAAGAATATTTCCTTCAGGAATCTCCAGGGAGAGTAATCTTTGAATGTATATAAAGGATATAGTGTCATTGCAGTTATATGCCTGAGTAAATTCAGGAATAGAGGATATTGTAGTTGGTATTACAATCACTGCAAAATAGTTTTAAGCTGGCTTTTTGTTGGTTTTTTGGGGGATTTTTTTTGTTATAAAAAAGTTAAAATACCAAGCTTACATAACAAAGTGTAGCTTGAATTGTTGGGGTCTCTGCCCACTCACACCTGTACTTCTGTACAGTGTTTTCCCATTGCCCAGCTACCCAAAGGAAAAACAAGAGTTCAAACCACCATTCTACTATGTGTAGTTTAAGCAAAAATTTGCAGATTATATGACAAAGTAAACAAAATTACAGTGTGAATTCACAGCTATTTTCTCATATCCTCACTCAAGGAGGTTTCATATATGTGATCAAAGGTTGTGACTATAACATGAAAAAGCTTGGTTATTGCTAATAGACCACAGGGGCCATTAGGTCCTCCTGGTTCAGAAGGGTGCACAGAACACCCAGGTCACATCCTTACATCCACAGAAAAAAATATCCACAAGATGTTAGGTAAATATAAATCTTGCAATAGAAAATTATGAACGTCCCAGGAAGAAATTCATCAGCAATGTATTTTCTACTGTGGAAAGGAATTAAACTCATCTTTGAGGAAGTAAGCATTGCTTCCTATGAAGAACATGACTAATGTTTTCTCTGATTGCAAATCTGTTTTCTTATTTACAAACTGTAAAAGGTAGTTCTTTGGTCTAAATCTGGCAACTTGTGGGAAAACAGACAAAAACATCTTCATAAATCACATTATAGCTTTGGTTGTCTCCAATGACTCTGAAGAAGATCCTCCTCTCCTCTAGGTTCCCTCTAAAGTTTTGCAGAAGACAAAGGAGAGAAATAAATCATCCTGGCTCTGGAAAGTGCCCAGCACAAACTTTGAACTAATTAGTTTTTATGTGACACAAATATTCAGCATAAATATGGTGAAAATTTTGTAGTGTAGTCTCTTTTCAAACTGCTGTGACAATATTAGACATACACAACTCTTACTGAAAGAAGGAACTCTATGAGAATGTACCCCTGTTCTACACTTTTGGGCATTTATTAGCAGATTAAAATGTCACTGTTCATGCAAATCCTAGAAAGGGCTGCATTCCCGTGAAGGAAGTAGCAAACTGTTTGACAAAGAAAGTATCCAAAATATGGGTCATTATCTTATTCACACACACACACATACATAATAAATTGCCCAGAACCCCTCACTGTATTCCTACCACTTTAAAAAAAAAAAAAAAAAAAAAGTAAAGGATGCTTCTTTACCACTGGCTGTCAATTTGTAATGGGAAAATGTAATGTAATGTAATCCATGGTCCCTGACGGCATACACTCATGAGTGTTTAGGGTGCTAGGGGATTATTTCTAGGCCCCTCTCAATCATCTTTGAAAGGTCATGAAAAATAGGATGTTTGACTGGGAACTGGAGGAAAATAAATGTCACTCTGGTCTTCAAAAAGGGCAAGAAGGAGGACCCAAACTACAGGACAGACAGCACCACTTTCATCCCTGGAAAACTGATGTAACAGCTTATTCTGGGGGTCTCCTAAGCATGTGGAGGAAAAGCTTATCAGAAATGATCAACACGAATTCACCAAGGAGAAATTACGCTTGACCAATGTGATAGACTTTTATGATGGCATGACTGGCTGAGTAGAAGAGGGGAAAACAGTAGTTGTCTAATTCAGCAAGGTTTTTGACACCATCTCTCGTAACATCTTTGTAAACAAACATAGGAACTGTGGGTTGGATGAGTGGATGGTGAGATGCGTTGAGAACTTTTCTGAATGGAAAAGCCAAGAGGGCTCTGCTAAGTGGTGGAGAGTCTAATTGGAGGTCTCTAGCTAGTGGTGTGCCCCAAGGGCCAGTTCTTCATTTGGCCTTATTCAACATATTCATCAGTGATCTGGATGAGGAGACAACGTACCCTGAGCAAGTTTGCTGATAATACAAAACTGGGAGGAGTGACTGACACACCAGAAGGCTGTGTTGCCATTCAGCAAGACCTGGACAGGCTAGACATGTATGCAGAGGGGAAGCTAATTGAATTAAATAAGGGCAAGTGTAGGGTCCTGCACCTAGTCAGGAATAAATCCATGCACCAATAGAGATTAAAGATTGACCTGCTGAGAAGGAGCTCTGTGGAGAAGACCTGGGAGACTTGGTAGACAGCAAGCTCTCCATGAGCCAGCAGTGTGCCCTTGTGGCCAAGAAAGCCTACATTATCCCAGTGTGCATTAAGAAGAGCATGGAATCTCCTCCAGAGATATTCAAAACCTACCTGGACACAATCCTGTGCAATGTGCTCTAGGTGATCTCACTTTACCAGGGGGATTGGATTAGATGATATCCAGAGGTCCCTTCCAGCCCCTACAGTTCTGTGATTCTTTACAATAGTTGTTCATATTAGTAAAACAGATCTCAAAACACTTTCCTCCAATCCTTGCCTGCTCTACTTAGAAACAATTCAAGAATTCAATTAATTCTGCAGGAAACAAAACAAAGCAATTTATGATTTGGAACAACTGAATTTCTAAGGAAAAAAAAGAAAAGTAAGTATAGCAGAAACTCGTTTGGTGTGATTTCATGAAACTTCTCTTTTTTTTTGCAATATATCCTCAAACCAATCTGCTCAATAACATACACTTGAGCTTGTCCCTTGACCCACTAAAATTAATGGAAGTTTTACTACTCACTTTAATGGGAACATGATGAGGCCTAATTTATTGTATTCAGGAAGTTAGTCCTTCATGAAGACAAAGTGGAAAAAGTGAGAAAGGATATGAGGAATCGATGTAATTGAACTTTGCCCAGGGTCCCATGAGAACCTGCAGTTATTATTTTGGGTTTGCCCAACCATATATTTTTTTCTTTAAAATAATCTGTTCTTATCCTATTTTCTTTTTTTTCTCCATATCTTTTTTTGTCATTGTTACCTTTTAGTTGTGATGGAATTCTCTTTTCCTACTTTCTGGGTTAGCAAAACATAAAAGTTTCAGTGTCTATGATTCTAAACTTTTACTCTGATAGTAATTCTAATGATAAATATACTTAAAAAGTGCAGATTCTTTCCACCTAAAGAAAACCAAAGGTCCTCAAATATTAGTTAATATTAAGCAGACTCAGTAAGTCACTGATGCTAAATTAGAATATTTTCAACTACATGTCACTATAGTCAGCTATAATAGAATTATTGAGATTAAGACACTGGCACTGAATGTCTGTACATAGACATCCACAAGCATGCAAATTATCTGGCCTTTCATTATATTTAGTGGAGATTTTGTCAATGCAGTTAACGAAGGTTAGAAAGCAATTAATTTAATCTGAGCATAAACAACAAAGGTGGGATTTGCTTGCTTAAATATTGTTGTCTAGTGCCATTTCAGATGCTAGAGAGTACTGAAGATATGTGCATAAGGCTACCATAAATCACAGTGTTATAGAAGATCTGTACCTTTCTGGAGCAGCAGCTGGAGACTGGGTTGGGTACTGCTGTAAGGAAAGGTACTTTGGAGTATCTGAAATAATTTAACTGAATAACTCCTCAGGCTTTATAGCATTTATGGCTTAGTTCTTCATTGACTATGATTTAACTTTTGCCATGTAGCATAGGTGACAAGCACCTTCTGATAGATACCTAAATGAAGCATTTTCTAAGTTACTGATTAGTAAGCTAAATCAGTAATTTGGAACACAGACCAAAGATGCCGATTTTGTTATTAATGCTTTGGTTCTGAATAAAATAACCCAAAAATTGCTCGGACAGCTCTGTAATCTTGCTGCTAAACCAAGGATTTATACCCAAACTCCTTGCAGGTTTTAGTATTTTTTACAAATATTGGTAAGATTTAGGCAGTCTTTCTGAGACTATTTCCTTAATGAATACTTTAAATGTTTTATGGCATGGAATTTCTAAACACGTTTAATGAGAAGGGACATCTGAATAAGGGAGTGCAAAGTCTTCCCGTGCAGTGCTCTGAGAGTCAGGTTACTTCTGAATACAGACTTACACTGCATGCATGAAGTCATATGAAATCAGTATGCTTGCTGAGCAGATTACTGAAGCGGATTCTAACTCATGTGTCTGAACTTTTGAAGATTGGTATAATCACTGTACTTTAATGACAGATTTTTTTATAAAGATAGATTTATCATTTAGCTAATTGATATTTTATCTAAACAGTGGTCCAATTATTGTATTTGTAACATTTTATCTTGTGAAGTTTTTCCTTTTAGTTATGCTAAACTGTATTTTATTTTCTCTCCCAATCTTTTCCCCCAACATATTTGTTTTATTTTTTTTACAGTTCTGCTGTAATTCCAGAGTAATTTTTTTGCTTCAGTGGATTTTATCCAGATGTGTATTGATGATTAAACTGAAAGAAGATTTTGTCTATAAGTCTCTTCCTCCTTTGTATTTTTTTTAGCATTTTGAACTTTCCACTATCTTACATTAGTCTTTCAGTGAGAGCTTCTTAAGCCCCAGGACAGCCCTCAAAAGCAGTCTAATGTGGTTTAAGCAAAAAAGAATGCTTGACCTATTCCATAATGGGAGCATGCTATTTGCAGATAAGGAAGCATGAGTTATAAATTTCCTGCCGGCAGCTCATGATGCATTTGAGTTACATATTCACGATCTCTAGCCAAAAAGTGCCTCCTTCATACAGTGGAGAAGGAAAACAAACAAAGATTTTGCTTCCTATTAGTGGGACATTTCAATGGGCTGCCACAGAACACTGTAAAAGGGTAATCTGACATCTCTGATGATTGTAGGAACATAGTATGGTTATTAATTGGTTCAGACAATTTTAAAAGGAGTATTTAATAAGAAAATTTATAGAAGAAATCAGACCTCTTTTGAAAGTAGGAATGAGTAGGGTGGGGGATGTTCCTTGGAAGAAGTTGCTAGAAGATATGTTTAATGTGGAAAGGATACAACTTGAATGTATAGTAAATTATCAAGCTATAGACATGGGTTGTATTGCTCTTTTCAAAACTAAATTTCTCACTCCTTACATCTATTGATCCAAATAGGTCACTTCAAAGGCAAACTCTACTTTTTGAAGGAAAGTAGCACACAAAATTTCATTTAGTACTTCTCGGGTTCCTGTAAAATTAATACAGCATGATGTAGGAAAGCACAATTAACATTTTTTGTATGTGTGTGATATAGAAAAGTTTTACTTTTAAGCAAGGAGTTTAGGCATGTTCTGATAAGTGCCACTAATTCCAGTTCTGGCTATGTATAGCTTGAAAGTCCTTGAGGGTTTACACAGATGTGGTCACTCAAGACGAGTAGTATGTCATCACCACCTATGAAAACCAGGTGCCGAGTTATCTCCGACTGAGTTTGCAAAATAGAATGCAAAGGTCCAGGCTGTGGCATCATCAGTAAGGAAAGGGTGCCATTTAATTACAATATTCTGTAATTGTTCCAAGGACAAAGCTGTGTTTAGAAGTGAGTAACACTGTACTGTTTAATCCTTTTCATGGGAGAAAATGGAGGTGGAGAATTTGAAATGGAATTCAAGCAAATACCGTATGTTGCAAGTGAGACCATTCAAATATTTTTCCTTGAGGTATCTCAGCAACCCAAATTATAAATTAGTTTTCCTTTTAACAGAAAGGTAAATTGAAGAGATCAATTATTTTTTTTAATCATCTTTACTGGTGAGGATAAAAGACAGGCTTTACAAAAGGCACTTAAAAAGGATTTTGTTTTGATTTTCATATGAAAGTATATTCCGAGTTTGAAATTACTTAAAATTTAGTAAGAGTAGGGATAAGATACTTTCTTACATTATTCTCTTCCTGTTGTGGTCAGATAGAAATATGTAAGCCATGATTTTCTAAGGCAGGTTGTCCTTTCAGAGCATGATGCAGATTCATAAATGGCATCACTTTGAGTTCAGTTCCCATATGTGTTGAACAATAAATATTGATTCTTCCGGAGAGTGATACAAAAAGTTAAGATGAATTGAAAATAGATTGCTCAGTTCTCTTTAAATTTGAGTCAAAGAACTTAGTCAACTATTTCAACATTCCTTTTTTCCCCTTCTTCTGTAACAATTATCATTATATGCTTAATTTAAAAAAACAAAACAAAACAAAATACCCTGCTTTTTCTTGTTCTAAGAAGGAAATAGGGATTGATCTTTTTTATGGATTCCATAATTTAATCTATACATATAACCAAAACACATTAAACTTTAGTTTTTCTGCTGAAAAAATTTTATTAACATTGATTTAGAAAAAGAAAAGAGGTCTAGTACCTCTGGATGGTGGTATACTAAAGGATCCTAGAACTCTTCTAACTTCAGATACAACTAAGAATTTGAACCAGTACCACTTGTAGCTTTGTGACCCATCAAAACCTGAGATGGTATCACTGCTCTTACAAGAAAGTTTTTAACTTTAAAGTTACTACTAACCCAGAAATCCTAAAAATACAGAATATAAAATAAGAAACTAAACATATAAGAACATATAATTAGTTCCATCAAATAAACAACCTGTAGCTGAAAAGCATGTGGAATTTTTTTTCTTCCTGGACAGTTCTAGGTAAGGTGGTACCTACAGATGTAATGATCACAGGTTTATTCGAAGGATGTGCATAATGACATGTTTAGTAGATGAAGAATATGGTTTTGAGGAAGTTTGCACCATCTTCAGACTTCTTATACAGAACTAAACCCAAAATCTACTGAGTCAGCAAAAGTAGGTCCTCACTTTTTGACACTGCAAAAATTGGAAGTAGATCTGGCCTAAATGCCACCTAGTATTTTGTGCTGAAAAAACATGGCTCAATTGCATTGCCAGCTCTGTCTGAACTGAAAATTGCGCAGCACTAGATTTTATGTTCTGCCAAAACAGGCCACAGGTATCTGTGGCCTCCTGTGAGCATTCAAGAGACTAGAATGCCCCCAGCAAGTACTGTGGTGAAGGTCAAACACTCTCTGCAGACAGTACTGCACAGAATCCTGAATGTCTCTCTGACATTCAGAGATTTAGCTTCAGCCTTGAATGTCACGAAACAAATGACATGCAACACTCAGGCTGGAGCATGCCTCCTGCATCAATTCATCCTGAAATGCTTCTGGGAATTAGGCAGAGTTTGACATAATTTGTGCAGAATCATTTATGACTTCCACAGAATACTTCTATGAAAGAAATGTTATCACAAAACATTGCCTTAATAAAGAATTAGGTTGTTTTTAATCATCTGCCTTCCTTAGTTAAAAATAAATATACTAAGCCTTCTGCAGTAGTGCATAAATCATGCTGGCTTCTGAATTGTTAAGCATCACTCACCATACTCCAAAGCTAAGAGCAAGGATGCAGAATTCGAATACGTGTAGTTACATGGGGAGTGCGTGTTATTCATTGTCTAGTATCCTTGGCTATGCCTGTGCTAATAAAGAAAATACATGACAAACTCTTCTTCGGCCCTGCTGCCAGCTGCCTTGGCACAGCTTATTTCTGTATGGATAAATTCTCTTTTGTCCCAAACCATAGTAACTGCATCCAGATTGTTTGTGAGGAGGAGTTCCTGGCCCATGCTAAGCATCAAACTGTGCCTGGGCATAGTCTCTGAGAGCACTGGTTTATAAGTCCAAAATTATTTCAGGGACCATGCTAAGAATTTAACAGTATGAATGTCCACATACTGGTGTGCAAGTCTGTGCATTGACCCTGTTTAGTTTGCCAGAATGTATGTATTCTGAGTCGTTTGGTATCTAACAAATATGTTATATGTGTCCATGCCAGGAATAATGGAAATAGAAAACATGACAGTATTGATATGAGGAAGAAGTGAATGGAATTGGCTTATGGTGAAACATGAGCTCTGCAAAACTTGCAACATTAGTGGAGAGTGATTTTTTTCTTCATTAACCTTCAAGTTAAATTGCCAGAAGATTCTTCTTGTGTATGTGAAATTACTTTTAATATGTTTACAGTTCAGTGCTGTCTCGCATCCTGACATCATACTTATCCTGTATGTTGATGAATACAAAAAACATTTTGATACATCAAAGCAATCTGTTATGTGTTCTGCTGTTGGGAAAAAAAAGGAAGTATACAAAACAGGTATATATGATATATGATTCTTTCTGAAGCCTTCAATACTATCAGCCTCCAACAAGCACTGAGGTCATTGAGTGTTATTTATGATGTTACACAGTGGATGGCACTTCAGGTTATTAGCACACAGTTGACAGCCTAACGTAATTGTGACATACAATATAAGTACTCCAGCCCTTCTACAGAATAGAACAATGCTCTCACCCTGTTGTGTATGAAACACATAGATGTATGCACCGATGCTGGACAGAGGATGTGTTTAAACAGGGGCAAAAACTTGTTTGATGCAATTGTCAAAAGGAAATATATATGAAAATACATATATGTGAAAAAATATATATGTTCATTATATTTCATCAATCTTTGCTGCTTTTAGGGTGAGTAAATTATTTATATGGTAAGGTTCATTGCATTATATATAAAAAACTTATTGGGAAAAAGGAAAGAAGTCCAGAAGTTGAAATATTTAATATTCAAAAAGAATTAATAATTGAGCAAAGCATACAGACTCCAGTCTTATTAATGTTAATATCAATAACAATAAATGAAAAAGAAATAAATATGTTAATACAATACTGTATAGAACTACTGTACACTTCCTTTAATTCATTTCAGATCTGTACCGTTGTACAGGCAAAGTAAAGCTTCATCATTAATGTTCAACAATTTTCACAGGGAAATCTACAAGAGTCTTGCAAGTGAAACTTTGGTAAAATTATTAATTCCCAATAAACCTTGCAAGAATTTGACTGGTCTTCTGGGTTTTGGGGGGGGTTATGTGGTTTTTTGGTTGGTTTTTTTTTTTAGTGTAACAAATCTTCTAGAAGATACGCAGATATACTGTTGGCCATAAGATTATGTATATTTTGTAGAGCAATTCTATCTGCTTCTCCGACCCACTGTGTTAATGCACCAATTAATATATCCTACCTCTGTTTCTAGGAACTGTCCATCCAGGACAATCCAGTGAACTCTCCCACCTACCAGAATTCCAGACACTCATTTTCTTAATATAGATCAGTTTCTTAGATCAGAACTATGCACAGAACATTTTACACATTACAGAGTTCCTTCTAATTTATAATTTTGTAAACTAAGTCTAAGCAGATATTGTTGTCATTTAACTAAGTGTTGTGCTTCTGAGATGAGGGCCAACAGTACCTCCACCCCTCTCTAACCTCGCAGGGCAAGTTCAGCTTCTGCTCTCACCCATGTCCTCATGGAGGTCTGCCAGGCAGCCAAACAGTGGCTCCCCATGTGTTCTCCCCAACTGCACATCCCCTCAACCCTGCCAGAGGAGGCAGCTCTGTAGACAGGTCCCAGGGCACAGTACCAGTACAAACCTTGCATCTGTTTCAAAACAAAGGCTTGTACTCACAAATCTAGCATTTCCACTGTGGTGCCAACTGCATGCTGCATTCTCCCATCCCCTCCTGCAATACCAGGCAGAGCCATGATGAACAGACAGACTGTTGATCCAGAAGTAGCCATGTTTCACTGCACAGCCCACAGACAGCAGAGCAGCCACTCTCAGAGGGTTCATGACAGTTCACACTGCAAAGTAATATATGTTAAAATGCGTTGCACAATGAATCTGCTGATGTTCCCCATTCAGACTCAGCTGTTTCTGTTGCATGTGAACTCAGCTACATGCTACTCGCATATGTCTGCTCACACATTTTAATACAAGCTCAGCCAATTTCATCCTTGATAATGTGAGCATAATGTGTGACAGATTCCTCAAGACAGAAAGACCCATTACAAATATTCCAGTTTTTTGAAAAATAGTCTGGGTCTCAATAACTAACAACTTTCCAGCCTGTAGATTAAGAGTTGACTGTTAATATGATGACTCAAGACTTTGATACTCTGGAAATCTGTGACCTATTCTCAGAATGGTACAGGATATTAGCACATCCCTCTATATTTTTTTCTGTAATATTTTACTCTACAGAGCAACATCTGTTTTGCTCTTAGCTAATCCAAGGTGAGAAGATCTACATCTTTGCCTCCATTACTATTTCATCTTAAACAGAGTCCCAGTGTGATGCCTGTAGTCTCCTAAAGGTTTTGCTGACAGCATTATATGTAAAAATGACAACTGCCTTGTCTTACTCCATGTCCAACTGTTCTGTCTTACTCCATGAACATATTAGAGTGGACCAAACTACTTTAATGAATTGGAGAAGAGGGTAATAATTTTACTGTATTTTTAATATTTCAGTCATAATTCAAGATAGAGTATTATCTCAAAGGATGAGGACTGGGTCAGGGGTCAATTAAGCTGTATGGACATCTATAAATCCATGGGTCCTGATGGCATGAGCCCAAGGGTGCTAAGGGAACTGGCAGAAGTCATTGCTAGGCCACTGTCCATTGTCTTTGCTAGGTCTTGGGACATCGGAGAGGTGCCTGAGGACTGGAGGAAAGCAAATGTTACTCCAGTCTTCAAAAAGGGCACGAAGGAGGACCCGGGTATCTACAGACCAGTTAGTCTCACTTCCATCCCTGGAAAGGTGATGGAATGACTTCTCCTTGGTGCTGTCTCTAGGCACATGAAGGTTAAGAGGGTTGTTAGGAGCAGTCAACATGGTTTTACCAAGGGGAAGACATGTTTGACTGATCTGCCTTTTATGAGGACATAACTAAGTGGATAGATGATGGTAGGGCAGTGGATGTGGTCTATCTTGACCTCAGTAAAGCATTTGGCACCAAATAGTCAACTAGTGAGGTGGATTGAGAGATGGTTGAAGGGAAGAAGCCAGCAAGTTTTGATCAATGGGACAGTCTAGCTGGAGGCCTGTATCTAGTGGAGTCCCTCAGGGGTTGGTACTGGGACCAGTACTATTCAATATATTCATTGATGACCTGCATGAGGGAATAGGGTGTACAGTCAGAATGTTTGCTGATGAGACAAAGCTGGGAGGGCTGGACAACACACCAGAGGGCTGTGCTGCCACTCAGCAGGATTTAGGCAGGCTGGAGAGTTGTGTGGGGAGAAGTTTAATGAGATTTAACAAGGGCAAGTGTAGGGTGTTGAATCTAGGGAAGAACAACCCCAGGTGCCAGTATGGGTTGGGGACTGGCCTGTTGGAGAGCAGCTTAGGTGACAGGGACCTCGGGTTCTTGGTGGACAGCAGGATGATCATGAGCCAGCAATGTTCCTTGGTGGTTAAGAAGGCCAATGGCATCCTGGGGTGTATTAACAGGGGTGTCTTTAGTAGGTCAAGAGAGATCTTTCTCCCCCTCTACTCTGCCCTGGTGAGACCACACCTGGAATATTGTGTCCAGTTCTGGGCATCTCAGTTCAAGAAGGACATAGAACTCCTTGAAAGACTCCAGCACAGGGCCACCAAGATGATTAAAGGAGGGGTACACCTTCCTTGTGAAGAAAGGCTGAGAGAGCTGGGGTTCTTTATCTTGGTGAAGAGGAGACTGAGGGGTGACCTTATTAACATGTATAAATATGTAAAAAGAGAAAGTCAGGAGGATAGAGTCAAGCTCTTTTAAGTGATGGCCAGCAGTAGGATAAGGGGCAACGGGTGCAGGCTGGAACGTAAGAAGTTCCATGTGAACTTAAGGAGAAACATTTTCACTGTGAGAGTGATGGAGCACTGGAACAGGCTGCTCAGAGCGGTTGTGGAATCTCCTTCTCTGGAGACATTCAACACTTGCCTGGACATGTTCATGTGTGATTTAATCTAGGTGATCCTGCTCTGGAAGGGGGTTTGGACTAGATGATTTTTTGAGGTCCCTTCCAACTCCTAACTTTATCCCATTACATTTTCTTTAAGTCTTGTAACTAAAAGCTTTACCGTCTTTCCTTGAGGTTGACTAAGTTTACCGTCTTTCTATAATGTCTCAGTGTTAAACAAGATGTGAATAACTGTCATCCACTTCCTTATAATCAAAACTTTCAACACAAATTTTGGAACTTTTGTTAAACTTGCCTGGTCATTATCATGCTGTATTTCTGCATATTTCTGGTACTAAGCAAACAGGTGAATTTCAGGATTTCTATCCCTTGCTTCTCTATCTTTTTGGTGAGATAGAATTAGTCCTTAGAATCTGAAACAAGCTTATAAACTATGAAACTACTTAACTTATTATTAAACTGCAAAGTTGCTTTTTTAGTGAAAATATCCATTACAATATTTTATTCTTATAGAAAATTATTCTATCAGTTATGTAACACGGAATTAGAGCATTTTGGAATCCAAAGCAGTCTGGAATTGTTCTTCTCTGTCATTCATAGTCATACCAGAGGTATGACTAATGTGTCTACATACACACACCATCATATTCCACAATTTCTCCTGTGCAAAAGTGCCTAAGGACTCTCAAAAACTATTTCCCTCATAGTTTAATGCATCAATCCGTGACAGAGCCATTTAAAAAATACTAATTCTAGTAGTAAAGTAGAATTAATGAAAATCCTGAAGTTCATAGGAGCTGTATTCTTCCTACTGCATGCAGTGATTGATGTTTTGCATCGACCAATTTACTTCCTGATGCATATGTTTCTTCCATGTTCTTCACTGTCTGCTCTCCTTGAAAAACTCTGATGTCCAATCCAGAAACTAACCACACTGTGGTCTCCTAGCTGTCAGTGTGTAACATAATGGTTATCTGAGCGTCTCTTCAGATGGGCCAGGTGTTGATGTTGATCCTGCTTCATTCAACAACTTCTTGTTTCCCTGGAAGCAGCTTACATCTGCTTGGGCAAATTCTGTCATCACTGCCATTTAATTTGCAAATGCCATCTGTCCTGGAACTCCTTCAGGAAACAGTCTTTCTTATCTTACTCATGAGAGACATCCACATCATTTGCACTTTTTCAGCAATACTTTCTTGAAGTGCTACACGTCACATAAAAGAGTGACCTCAATGGTGCGAATTAACAAATACCATTAAGTTATCAACTTCACAATTCCCTGTTTGTAATTCTGCAAATCATCTGTCCCACTGATATTAAATACCTTTTTAAGGTAGACTTAAAACCACCAAGCTTTCATTCAATATTTCTCCATTGGTCTGCCCCTGGAAAGACTCTTTCTGAACCCTGAGCCAGATTCAAGCAGAGCGTGGTAACTTTCCCTATGTGTTTCTAGCAACACGGGATAAAGCCTTAGGAAAAAGGTTATTCATTGCGTCCAAATATTAATATAAACAGGTTGCTTATTGCCTTATTGTTGGCATGTACAAACAAGGCTGGAGGGGTTTTTATTTCCTCATCTTTGGTGAAAGACTATAGCTTTGGTCAAAGGCTGATAGAATCTCATATTAATTTAACTTCCAGGAAAAGTTCTTCTGTAATCTTGAAGAAAGTGTCACCAGCTGTGACAATGATGCTCACACATGATATCAGGACTTGGCTTTCTTCCAGGCCTGTATCTCAAAGACAGCACAAACCAATATCACGTAAGTGAAGCTGGATTGTAAATATGGTTTCAGCAGTACTGTGTGTTGATCACTGCAGTTCCTTGTTGCTTTGCAGACATTTCCATACCTTCTGAGCAGAAACAGGAGAAGGTACATTCGGTCTCACTTAAACTCTGTGTCAGACAGCATTAAGATTGATGCAGTTTACACCAGGATTCTGTAGCTAATGCCATCCACTGTACCTTTGTAGTATGCAAGCAGAAATGAGCTGACAAATGGTGCACAACTAAACAAAGACAACTAAAATAATGTCTTTATTTCAGCTGCCTCAGTTTATTCTGTGATAGTGCTTGCAAATGCAAAAAATCCTTCTTCAATCCCTGTTTAAAACTAGTAATGAGCATCTTCTGGTAGGTACAGAGACTGCTTTTTCCTTTTCAAATTTTTAGGGACAAATACCAGTCTCCACAACAGCAGAGGCTTAAATGTCAGTCTTACAACTGTAGATGAAAACTAGAACAGGTTGCTGATCTGCTGTACACAAGTAACCTCAACTCATCCACATTTTTGATCTCAAACAGTCGGGATTTTCTGTCCAGGGGAGGAGATGACTGATGGTCCTGAGATGAACATGTAAATTTTTGAAAACTCTTTAAAAAATTACATTATTTGGTTTATCAATAAGGAAAGGTCACAGATTGGTTTGTAATGTCCAGATAATAGATTTATGCACGTATGCTTTTGTAGTTTCTGCAGTTGTAGTAGCATCTTTGTAAATAAAATAGTCTATTTCAACTCTAAAACACACACCATGTGTTAACAAAATATGTTAAATATATACTGTACTATAAATATTATAGCCAAAATGATAGGACACTGGCTTGAATACTATAGTTAAGCCAGTGAGCCCAAGGGCTTGCTTGCAATGGAATAATTTACTCATGTGTTTTTTCTAGATTCAGTCTTCATTATTGGAGTAGGAACGTACACTTAGTTTGGCTCTATACTTATTCACTGATTATCCTATATACATATTAAATTTAAACAACAGAAAAAAGGGAGCATGAGCAATATTTATTTCAAAATTTAAACTTCTGAGTGTTTCCCATTTTCTACATAAGACAAAAAATCCTAACAATTATAGATAACTAAGAATCTGACTTTTCTATACCCACATCATAGAGGAAGACACAAAATATACCAGTGACCCATGCACATATGTCAAAAATCAGTGAGAGTTTTCAGTAGAACAAGGAAATTCAAAAGGCAAATATTTGCCCTGTATGCCTTTCTACTGATGGATGCATCCATAACAATGGAGGTCACATTTTACTAGCAGCATGAGACAAATAATTAATTAAATTTTTATCTGTTCCCTGTGTTGGGTTTTTTTAGGTTATTCGCTGATTATTATTATGTTTTACCTAAAAGCATAGAAATTTTAAAACCTTAACTGTGATAGTTTTACAAAACCAAGCTCTTTATAGTAAATTTATCTATGTAACTTAGCATTGTCTGCTTAGCTCCATCAGCAGAATCCAACCCTGCAGACCCTCAAACAGGGATGATTTTAAAATGAAAATACTGAGCATTCAGTAAATACACAATCAATAGGACTGATTGTTTAGTAGTGTAACTGAGTGACAGTTTCAAAAGAGAACTGAACTTTACAATAACGTTATCTATTTTTATATTTTTCTTCAATATTTTTGAAGAAAGATGTACATTTACTCCATGTCCCACAGTATATGCAAATACTTTTCTTAAAGAATTTTTTAAAATTAAAAATATTCTATTTGTGTGAACACAGTAATGATAAAGCGGTTTTTCAAATCCTGCATATTTACACTACTAGAGGAAATTCTTTATTCTAGTTCAATTAGTAATAGACACATCTTTTCATAAAAAAATTTAAAAGTATTTTTCCATGTTTCCTTTGATTTTCAGCCTTGATCAATTTTCATTTGAAAAGGTAAGTGTAAAGTCCTGTGAGTTTCAAAACCAACACTAATTATATATTCAAACATTCATTCAACCAAAAAGTTTTATCAAGGACTGCTAATGATGTGAACATTTTTATTTTTGTCTAAAAATATTTATTTTTCTAATTGCAAACTGTAGAAATGAAATAAAATCCCATAGTGTTTTTGTTGGGTTTTTTTTTAATATTTCTTTGCTTTTTTGTTTCCTTTTCTGTTCTTTTTGAACCATGAGTGTATGTAAAAAAAGTCCTACTGGGGAATAAACTAGTGTTATGATTTTCAATATCATCAGAAATCGGGCATCATCCTGAGTAAAACACAGTCAAATATAATTTGGAATATAATTTTGGAAATTTCTAATCTGCTGAGAACAAAAAATGTTGGATATTTTTACTTCATTAAGTTACTTCATTACTTAGCTGTGTTCAGCTTTGTATTCCAGTTATGGGAACAGTCTTGTGTAGTCACAGCTGTTAGTCAAGATGGAGATCAAAGGATAGTCTCTAGACTTGGTGGTCCTCTGGGCTATGAGGTTTAAAGAATCACCATTTCTGAAATCAGTAAGTGATAAGAAAACATTGTTGTATTCAAAGAGTTTTGATATTCCAAGCTGGAAAAGCAACTACATGCCTATTGCTAAGTCATCTGAGGGGATGGCCTTTACACAAATTAGGCCAGAGACTCAAAGCACATTTGCATATCTGGAATAAAATGCTTGAAATACATCAATGCCACATTCCTGTAAGCATTTGAATGACAAAGATTTTTTGGTTGCTGTTATTTGCTTGTTTGTTAAATGTTACTGAAATTATAAATGAAAAATTGTTACATGAAGTAAAACAAGATGCTTTTTTGTATGTTTTCTTGTCAAGGTTGTTAGGATGAATATTTATTTATATGCATCATATTTCTGAACAGTAATGTATTTTCCTTGTTTATATAATCCTTATATTTTAAATAAAAAATTCTTATTCTTTTCTAACATTACATAAAAGACAATATTCACTTCATTGTTAAAAGAAACTCTAATATCGATCTTTAAGTGAAGCAAATTTCTATACATAGCCAAGTAGAGTTCCTTGAAATACACTCCAAAGATAATGAGTTATTCAGAAAAAAAACCACAAACAAAAAACCAAAAACTGAACACCAGAGAATGTCTAGCTGTCCACAGACTGCTTAGAAATTTTTCTCATTTCATCTATTTTCTGAAAGCTCTCTCTGTTCCTCATATGGGATAAAGTTGCACGCCACAAGATAAAGAAATCTCTATTATTTTTCTTCTTTCTATGCCATAGAAACCAATATCCAAATCATGCCTGCTTTCTGTGAGAATAAAGATACGGAACTGCAGTCAATCCCCTTCTGCCTTAAGTTCCTGCAGAAAATAGGACTGGATTGTGATGTTCCCAGTGGTCAAAGGCAGAGGAGGATGGATGCTGCTGGCAGTGAAGCAAGCATGGAGAAGCACATGCCCCTAAGCAGGATGCAACATCCCCAGGAACCAACTCACTATTGTGGGGCTGCAACTGAGAGAACCTGTCTGCACTTGTACAAAGTCACCAGCATTACCCAGCATACAGCGTGCAGTACCCTTTGAAGCTTTATTCCGTGTGCTGAGCTACTAGGCCCCAGAAAACCTGGAGAGAGGTTAGGTCCAGCTTGTCACTGAGCTGGTGCAACCTCAAACACAGGGGTTCCAACCCGACTCCAACTCCATTGAGACGTATGTCCTAAACTGAAATAAGAGGCATTTTGGCTTTTTTGCCTGTGTCTCTGTGTGCTCACAGGTGTGCACATGCACCTGTGCATATGAACACATGGAAGCAACATGGCATGCCAAAACATTGTATTATCATTAAAATGAACTTTTTTCTATCCAACTTTCCTATGCCAGGAATAATAATAATGAACCAAGAGTGATATTTTACTTGTCTTTAGAAAGAATTATCCAAAAAATCCTTGTGATCAAGATTTGACAGTACTGTTATTCCTCCAACTACTTTGTGGTTAAAGAAGTTCAGATCATACTCCAAGAGGGAGAAAAAGGTCACTGATTTCACCATTTCAGGGTTTTGCCTCTAGTTTTGAAACACAGTTAAACTGAACACTTCTTATTCTTTTGCTATGATAAATCTACCATCAACTTTTTCACTGTAAGTTGAACATGAATCATGCTACTTTATGTGAAACTACTGATTTCCTCACATATGCATCTTTCACTTTTCATGCATACTTCAATAATCTTGGAACTAAGAGCGTCTTGTTTTCATGATAGTTCACAGGATTTGCTTATCTCTCTCCTCATTTATGTTACCCTAGATCTATAATTTTACTGTAGGATACTGTTAATACAAAATTCTCCATGCAATATCTGTAGTAGCACCTCATTTTTAATCTTACCTTAATATGTTTAGTGTAATTCCAAGCAGCAATGATGGCGAAAAAATACTGTCTTCAAAGACAGATTTGCCTGTAAAAATATGTTTTCTGTGTCTTCAACAGGATTACATTCAAAATGCAATTTTGGATATATATTTATGTTACTTAAATTTCTATGATTTGTAGTTCTACTATTTAGACTTATATTTATACTTAGTACAGACCACCATCACTTTCTATATTCTCAGTTAATTGAAAACTGATTAAAGGAACGAATCAAAATAAGCACAGATATTTTGAATCTCAATTTGGAAATTAAAATCAACTTGTATAGAAAATGGCCTAAATAGTTCCATTTAATTCTTTATTCATGCAATAATTTAAACAAAATATATTTTTAAGTATACTTGGTATTTGTAGTTTTCAAGTGACCTGGTGATTCCAAAATGTTTAATGTTTGCCTGTATCTTTATTGTACATATGCTACTTTTAACAAAGATAGCACATTTCCTTCTAGCATGTATTTTTTTCCTCTAGAGACTTCCCTATATGCTTGCACTTCTCCTATCCTGTAGGATGTCTTAAATGATGACATAAGTAACTAACATGTTTTTTTTAATTGCTTTCTTTTTCTCTAAAATGGATTCATCTTCCTTGAGCAGAAGGAACAGAATGAATTTTGAATTCTTTCTGTTCTTAAGAATGCATTTGTATGGTACTTAAAATTTTGCCCAGAATGTGTGAGGTGGAAGGCAACAACAATCTTCTTTCAAGCAAAATGTTGTGATTTGTCCCTTACCAATCCGTGATGATCTTGAGCAATTTAATCTAAATAGACTCTGCTATTTTCACACATGAGTGGGTAACAATTGCCTCTGAGGTGCAAATGTGATGAACCATTGACTGTGTCATTCAAAGGGAAACGACGCCACAAAAGCCATAATATATGCAGTGAACATAAGGCTAAATTGTTATCTTTAGATAACAAGTTATTGAACTTTTTTTAATGTAAACTTTACGTACACTATGATCTTTTCTGTAAACTAGATAGCTAAAAAGACATAAAGGTAATTATTGGAAACCAATTGCAGTGAACTGCAGAACAAAAGCCATTCCTTTTTATGATGATAATTGAGCAGAGCGCTAGGCTTAGTAGGATAAAATGATTTCAAGCCTCTTAACATTGTGTTGATTAGCAGATTGAAAATGTGATGTCTTAATAAAGAGAAATATACAGTTCCAAAAACACAGCTCCTTTCTGCATTATCTTAATTATAACTGTATTTTTTTCTTTGACTTTTGCATAAACTACCATGGTAAGGGCCAAGTCCCATGTTTACAGGTTACTTTCCATGGGACTCTAATAATTGTCCCAGCAGGGCTTTGTTAACACTCAGTCCAGCAAACCAGCCCATGTACTCTCTGCCAAGTTGATCTTTTGGTGACCCAAAGAGCAATAGCTACACTTTGTCCCCCCTTCTATTCCCACTTCTGCTGAGGCTCATAATGTAATTTAGGGGCATAGAAACTTCAATCGCAAAATGACTCTAGTATTCAGGAGGACAAAATGACATTTTCTGTGACTAAGTTCCATATGTAATCTTAGGCAAAGCATCTGAGACAAGAAAAACTGGAAGTCCTGAATAAACATTGTTGGGTGGGGGTGGTTCTTCTGTTCCTTAAAGTCATGGAGCATTTCAGGTCACTGACATCAAGAAGGATGTCCTATGAATGATGGCCTGAATCTCCATCTACATTATCATCTCCTAATTCCCTTTCTCTATCTTATATATTGCTCAGAAAGAAACCAAAAATTTTTATGTTTATTTTATTATATTTAATCATCATGATGCAGTATGTATGATTGCCCCAACAAGAAAGATTTGTACATTTATAATTCCTTTGAAAACTTATCTGGCAACTGTGGATTTCCAAATGCTGCTGTACCCAAGTGAAAGGAGATCAGGCTGGAAATACTTCTGAAGTCAGAAAACTATATACATTTTGTTTCTGCTTTTGTTTTGGTTCTTATCTTTCTGATTGAATTTGGTTTGCCTAAAGGCCACGATTTGGAAATCTGGTTACAGAGATTTTTCTTCCTATGGACTGGCCCTAAGGGATTTCTGACACAGATCCCATTTCATCCTTCTTAAAAACTACTTGCATGTGAGATGTCGAACACCAACATCATGCAGGACAGTTCTGCACAGGTGTCGGCTGTTGATAATGGTACATTACAAATTTTTAGTAGTCACAGTTAAAATGAGAGCATTTTCTTTTTCTACAACAGATGTGGCCTTCTGCTTTTTCACACATCTAGAAGTTAGTTTCTTTTCTTTCTTTTCCTTCCTTCCTTCCTTCCTTCCTTCCTTCCTTCCTTCCTTCCTTCCTTCCTTCCTTCCTTCCTTCCTTCCTTCCTTCCTTCCTTCCTTCCTTCCTTCCTTCCTTCCTTCCTTCCTTCCTTCCTTCCTTTCATTTGGTCATTAAAAGATAACATAATTTCTTGATTCATAACAGTTTTTTGCCTGTCAGGGTAAAAAAATGTCATTCCCTCTCCCAATAAAATAATGCTTAACATTCAGCAGAAACAGTGTTCCAGGTGAAAAAAGGGAAGGACACATGGCTGAACGTCATCCTTCATCCCTTTATGTGACTAGAAGCAAGGAATCTCAGACTTAATGCTATTCAGTACTACTCAGGCAAAAGAGATACCAAGGAAAAATACTGATTTGTTAAAATTAACCTTTCAGTGATTATTTTTCCTTGGGAAATTTTCTTAAAATTTCATTAAAGATTTTTGTCAAAAATGGGAAAGTGTCCTTGTGGTTAAGGACCTCACTCAAGATAAAAGACCTGAATTCATATCTATAATGACCCATAAGGTGCAGTGCTGCAAACATCATCTAAATTTGGAACACAGTGCCCTTACTCTCAGTTATTCTGTCAATAAACTCAGTTTAGAAAAGTCTTATCATCATCCTGCTTAGGAAGTCTTGTCAAATTATAAACATTTTCCAAGAAGCAAGGAAAATACATGTTTTCCTGCTTGGTGTTTTGGTTTTGGGGGTTTTTTGTTTGGTTTTGGTTTTTTTTTCTTTCTCTTTTTCTTTTTTCTTTTTCCATGACAGGCTATGTTAGTTGGGTTTTGTCCCAATTCTGTCATTGAGTTTTCCCAGTATGTCTGTCATCTCATGCTGTAATACCTGATCTTTCATTAAACAGACACAACCTCTATCTTTACTAGTTGCAAAGATAACCTTCAAACTGTGAATTAAATGTATTTATTTTTATCAGCAATGTCTCATTTGGTCTGAAGCATGAAATGAATTCTTTTTTTTTTTCATTTATCAACTGTTGAATATTAATATTAATGAAATACAATTTTTAGTGTCAAGAACTATTTCTGTGTTGATCAAAGCCTTCAGGAAAAAAATGAGAGGTCCTAATGTATGCTTTGTGCCTCCTGCGAGTGCTCCTTGCCTCCAAAGTCTTGGGAAGTTAAAGAGTGAGAGAAAACAAAAGAGTTTGAGGTGCAATAGTCCTGCATATCTGTTTTAATAATAACTGAAGCCTTTGTAACAGAATAATAAATAGTACCCCTCTGAGGATATTGAAGAGTCTGGATGGGAAGTCTTATAAGGAGAGGCTGAAGGCCCTTGGTTTGCTCAGCCTGGGAAAATGAGACTAAGTAGAGACCTCATCACTGTTTATGGCCTATTGGTAAGGGGGAGTAAAGGGGTAGGTACCAATCTCTCTTTGTCGACCAGTGATAGAACCAGAGGAAATGGCATGAAGCTGCAACAGGTGAGGTTTGGGTTGGATGTTAGGAAGAGGGTGGTCAGGCACTGGAACAGGCTCCCCAGGGAAGTGGTCACAGGACCGAGTTGGGCTGAATTTAGGAATCGCTTGAACAATGCACTCAGTCACATGCACTGACTTGGCTGTCCCTGTGTGGAGCCAGGAGTTGGACTTGATGATCCTTATGGATCCCTTTTAGCTCAGGGTATTCTATGACTTTAAAAGTGTGAGGAATTTTAGGGGGTGATTATTTGCTGTGGGTTTTTTGTGGTTGTTGAATGATGAAACCCAAGGGAAAGAAAACTTTAACTCAAAAAGAACTTCTATTTGATCTGATTGTATGCCAAAAGAAAATAGAGAGGGAATTTTCCTCTTTTGCACTGTAGTATAAAACAAGGTTTGGAAACAACCATGCGATGTTTCCTCTGTGTGTGAAGGTTACCTGTAACTATTAGGATGAAGGAATTGCTATTATTTCCATTTAAACTTTTCATTTTCCATTTCATTTTATTCCCCTGTTTGTGTCATCCCATCCCACCTCCCAGTAAACAGTGTGGAACTGATGATTTATAGTGCATTTTATTTTATACAAGCCTTTGATATGCTCAAAGTACACAGATGAAATTAAGTCCTAGAGCAATAATATAAGTTGGTTTGTGGTGAAGAAGTAGGAAGATAGTGCTCAAAACTATTAGCTCTACAAAATCCTTGAAATATTTTGTAAAATAAACAGTGAATTTTCCTGCAGACTATGTTTCATTCCCTTTCAAAAAGTTTTCTATTCTGATGTTGATGAACATTAATTTCCAGCATTCTATAAAAATCACTTTTTTCTGTGATATGAAATTATCTGCACTGTGGCGTAAATCAAGAGATTTAGTGGAGACCACACAAGAAATCTGTAGCAGAAAATGTCACTAATTTTCCATTCTGATTAAAGCAGTAACTACTGAATAACCCAATCTTTTTCCTAAGTAGATAATGAGCAAATATTTTTGAGCAGTTAAGCAAACAAAAATAAATAAATCAGCAAAATAATCAATATATAAAAATAAAGAATATGTAAATACTTTGTACTAACTGTGTTTGGGATAACTGCATTTGTTTGGGTGACAGCTTCAGCTATTTGAAATCAGAGTTGCTCTACAGAACTGAATAAAGCAATTCTAACTATGTTCCTAGATAAGGATCTTACCTTTTCCCTCTCATTCTAGTATTAGTTCTGTTAGAGATTAATCCTTCAACTTTGTCTTTTAATGATGCTCTTGACTGACAAGATTATAATGGAAATATTCTTTTGAGTCTATGCAACCATGCTATTATTTTTTTTTTTTCTTCAAGTTAGAACCTGGTCTAATGCTTCCTGTGATGGGATATCAGGTTTCAGCTGCTTACGTCCAGAGCTATGCCATCTGGGCTTTCTAGTTCAATTTTAAAGGCTAAACAGCACAAGTTCCTCTCTGAAATGAAAAGAAGACAAGAAATTTGGGAGAATAAGTCATTCAAGAAAGAACTAGGAGCTTGGCATTTTCCATAAACTCTATTTTTAATTAATAAAAAAATACACAAACCACAACCCCACACACTAGATCTATGTAAGTAAAAGTCTGAAGAAATGCTTTATTGAGAAATTATGCTAATATATTCACAATGTGTGGAGGTTTCCAATCAACTGTCTTTCCTGGCCAAAAATGTCCAAGTCAGCTAAAAAACTATGCAGAGGATTTTTTTCTTCCTAAATAAACCTGTAAAAAAAGTCTTATGAGCGACAACCACTTTTTCTTTGCTCTTGCTGGAACATTTGCATCTAATTCCTGAAAATATGCTGAATAGTTATCTTTTACATGCATTTTTATTAAAATAAACCAACAAACCCCTTAAAAATCAAAATCATAATTGACTTTTCTGTCCAACAGGAGCAAAATTAAGAACTAAATATTCTTTCTAAAATACATGTCAATTAGTTCTAAGAATTTGCC
This sequence comes from Laterallus jamaicensis coturniculus, assembly GCA_022605575.1. NCBI lineage: Eukaryota > Metazoa > Chordata > Aves > Gruiformes > Rallidae > Laterallus > Laterallus jamaicensis. The sequence continues at coordinate 650,585 of JAKCOX010000027.1, forward strand.
TTGTAATTCTTAAAAAAATACTGCCAAGGCACAGGGAAGAAAAAACAGCCTGGGATGCTCCCCAAGGGAAAATGAACCAGGAACAGGGCAGGTTTGGATTGAAATCCTGGGTGAGGCTAGTGAGGGTGACTAAGGCTCATTGGTGCAATCTGGGAGAGCACAGCACCTCTGTGTTGCTTGGTGTTTTCTGGAATGTTTGAGTGTGTAGCCCTGATAATCAGCAGGGTGGCGAAGCTTTCTCTGGGTGAGCTTAGAGCTCAATATCTGCTTTCTTGGGATGCCCACTGTGTGAGCTCCCCACCTCCCCCAAATGGTTGTGGAGACAAACTGTTATGGGAAAAGCTGTTGGTTTTGAGGTTCTAGGAGAATGATGTGAAAAATTGGGTGGGTCTTTAGGGACTACGGCAACTCTAGCAGGTAAGTAATCAGGTAAATGAGGTCTATTTTATTGCCATCTCTTATCTGATTGAGGTCAATTTTGCCTTTTTATCATTCTGTGTTTACCTTGGGCAAAAGCAGAAAGTGTTAATATGAAATAATTCCAATTAATCATTTGCCAGAAACACAAGATCTGCCGATGTCATATCTTGCAAATCCTCTATGAATACCTACCTTCAGTGCCAGAAACTGTGTGCACACAGATCACAAACTGCAGTCTGAAGCAGATCATTTCCCTGAAAGCACTCTTGTGGATTTTCAGTTTCCCTAGGTAAAGCACATCTTTTACTGCTTTCTAAGGCTATATGAAAATTGCTAACAGTCTGGTTTCTTGCAAAGCAATCTGTAAGCAAGCTATTTGTAACAATGGTAGATTTAAGAACTATCTTGTACAATTGCCCATTTGCTTTTATCTATAATATGATTTTAAATCTTTATTTTTGCAGTAGTATTTTTTTGATCAATATTTATCATATAACTGGCTTGGTTTCATTCTTCCTTTTTTGTCTGTTGGTAGTCGATTTTGTCTTATGGACCACGCTGGTGAGACCTTTTTTATTGTATGGGCAAAGACCACAGAAAATAAGGTTCTGGGTTTTGGCTGGGGTCTCTTTGGCAACACCTAAAGTACAATAACAATAAACTGATACACAAAATCATATCACAGAAAAGACAACTGGTAAACAAAAAGTCATATTTCTTTTGAGTTTTAGTCCTTTTAAGAATATTTTAGGAAAAAGAAATGGAAAAATCCATTATTTAGATTTTAATTTAAGAGTTTAATGAATGTCTTTACTTGACCAGACCAAACCTGTCTCCAACCAAAATGTCTCCCCAAAATGGGCATGTGAGGAAGAGTGTAAAAACACTGCAAGCATGCATTATACTTCCACAATGGAATAGAAACATTAAGTAAATTCATACTTCTTTACCAGCTGTAAGCAGAAACATAAATACCAGAATCTGGGATAAGCATATTTGAATGCTCTTCAGCTTCCAGTTAATAATGACAATATTAAAGAACTGTCTACTTTGAATTAATTTATGGAGGCTCTTTCTAATATTTGCTCTTCCTTATTCGTGATATGCTGTGACTGGTCATTCAGTAAGTAAAAGAGTTTGTGCTTGAGACATGCTCATTCAAAAGTAGTTTTTAACGTATTTATTAAGGTTCAGTCGACTTCTCCCTTGTAAATTTGTCCAGAAGTTAACTTAGAACATCTATGGGTTACTAAGACTCTTCCGGCCCATCAAATCAGGCTTCAGTTATGCTTGGCTTCCATTAGTAAATACGTTCACATCCCATTTATGTGTATTCTCCTAGTTCAATAATTTTGCTAGTTGTGAAACTCTCTGTATATTGACATTAGAATCATAGAATCATAGAATCATAGAATCATAGAATCATAGAATCATAGAATCATAGAATCATAGAATCATAGAATCATAGAATCATAGAATGGCAAGGGTTGGAAGGGACCCCAAGGATCATAAAGCTCCAAACCCCCTGCCACAAGCAGGGCCACCAACCTCAGGCGTGAATCTACACAAGGTTGCCCAGGGCCCCATCCAACCTGGCCTTAAACACTTCCAGGGACGGGGCATCCACTACTTCTCTGGGAAGCCAGTTCCAGCACCTCACCACTCTTTCTGTAAAAAACTTCCCCCTAATATCCAATCTAAACCTTCCCTCCTTTAGCTTTAAACCATTCCCCCTTGTCCTGCCATTATCTGCCCTTTTAAAAAGTTGATTCCCCTCCTGTTTGTATGCTCCCTTCAGGTACTGGAAGGCTGCAATGAGGTCCCCCTGCAACCTTCTCCAGGCTGAACAAGCCCAGTTCCCTCAGCCTCTCCTTGTAGGGCAGATGCTCCAGCCCTCTAATCATCCTTATGGCCCTCCTCTGAACCCTCTCCAACAGTTCTACATCCTTCTTATATTGGGGGCCCCAGATCTGGACACAGTACTCCAGGTGGGGCCTCACGAGGGCAGAGTAGAGAGGGACAATCACCTCCCTGTCCCTGCTGGCCACCCCTCTTCTGATGGAGCCCAGGATACCATTGGCCTTGCAAGCTGCAAGAGCACACTGCTGGCTCATGTTAAGTTTCTCATCCACTGTGACACCCAGGTCCTTCTCAGCAGGGCTACTCTCAAGAAGCTCTTCTCCCAGTCTGTATCTATGTCTGGGATTCTTCCGGCCCAAGTGCAAGACCTTACACTTGGCAGTGTTGAACCTCATTAGATTCACCCGGGCCCATCTTTCCAGCCTGTCAAGATCCCTCTGGATGGCTTCCTTTCCTTCTAGGGTGTCGACCACACCACTCAGCTTGGTGTCATCCACAAACTTGCTGAGGGTGCACTTGATTCCATCATCGATGTCATTGATAAAGATGTTAAAGAGAACTGGTCCCAAGACAGACCCCTGGGGGACACTGCTTGTCACCGGCCTCCACCTCGATATAGACCCATTGACCACCACCTATGGTCTGTTAACCAGTTTCTTATCCACTGGATGATCCACCCATCAAATCCACATCTCTCCAGTTTAGTGATAAGGATGTGGTGGCAGAGAAACATCTGCTGCATAAGCATCTTGCAGTTGCTCATAGCAATGTACACCAAATTTATTCTCATGGGCATTAACTTGACTGTTCAGCATAGAGATGTTAAGGTACACTGCAGGTCCTGAATGCCCAAATGTCCCAATCTAATGCTGTGACTGCCTTTATAGCCTATGTGTACATGTGCATTTTTCCCCTGCATAAAGACCAGAAGATGGAGTAAAGGATATGTTCATGTCTGTCCCTACAGAGCATGGGGCTCTACCTGGCTGCCAGCGAGCAGAAGTGGGCCCCTATATGGCAATTTGGATGTCATAGAGGTATAATCTCAGAAGTAAATGTATTATTTGTACTATATATTATATGCACAAGTACTTATTGTGAGATATATGTACAATGAAAATTTGTTGGAACCTGCCAGTTTGTTTTACATTTTCTCTTGACAAACAGTTATTCAGATGAAAGGAGAAAAAGTAAGACTAACTCAGTTCTGCTTCTCTCAAACTCATCTTTCTTATGAAGTGGATTTGCACTTGGCATCACACATAGAGGACTAAACAAGTTACTAATGCTCCTCAAGGAGCCTTTGAAAGAATATTGTTTTGATGGACTCATTTGGCCTTCCTTGAAACACTGTAAGGGCAACAGTATTATATGTGAAAGTCAAAAATAATTAGTTTTTCAGAATTTTGAGAGGTGTTGAATAAATGAAGGTGGAGTGGGCTTTTACTCAGAGCACAACTAAGTTTGCAAAGTTTTACACACTCCTAACTATCAAAAGAGAAAGCAGATTACGTCAGGCTCCAGAACAGAACTGAATGTGAAAAAAGACAGTAAAATGATTCATTTTTGGACCAGATTTGTTGTGTCTTAGTGATATCCAGATCAGCTTTCCAGTGAAGGAAGTTAAACTGTAAGACTTGCAGGCTTATTGTGGATGCTGCTGACTGCAGGTCAGATTGTCAACACTCAGCCATAAATCTGCAACGGCTTTATTAACATCTCCAAAATATTACTTCTTTTATGGATTTGCTGCAAAAAATGTTGCATAATGGGACCACTAGGTAGTATTTGCATCTTCCTTTTTAGCCTCCAACTTTGGTGCTGACATTAGGAAGTCAATCTCCACATACACCTCATGAGTACAAGTGATAGAATCATAGAATCATAGAATCATAGGGGTTGGAAGGGACCTCAAGAGATCATCGGGTCCAATCCCCCTGCCAAAGCAGGCTCCCTAGCTCATATTGCACAGATAGGTGTCCAGAGATGGAGACTCCACAACCCCCCTGGGCAGCCTATTCCAGTGCTCTGTCGCCCTCACTGTGAAAAAGTTCTGCATGTTGGTGTGGAACTTCCTATGCTCTAACTTGCAGCCATTGCCCCTTGTCCATTCACAACCTGTTCCACAAGTTGGAAAGACATTCCACAAAGATGAAGATGGCTTCATCCTTAAGGCAAGAAAATCAGCCTCCTAACTTAGCCACCCTTATGCCTAAACAGCCCAGATATCATCTTTCAACTCAAACATTTCCAATAGAGGGATAATCTCTCATTAACACTGTTATTTTCTATTGATGCCAAGTTTGACCTATCAAAAATCCTTTCTAGAACCAATTGTTCAACAGATATTTCAATCCAAGACACTCAATAAAGATGCTAACTAGTGACACCTGAACAGAACATAGCATAAATGTTCTTACTTCCTAATGGAAACTTGATAGGTTTTATCACCATAGAAAGCAAAGATAATTATACATGACTATTAAATATATGCACCAATTAAAATGAAATAAACAACAAAATCTCCACTCCTTTCCAATCAATATTCTCAATAATTTTTTTCAATAAAACTCTTGAGGCTGACCATCTTATGTCACTCATATTAATGAAAGCAGAGAAGCCAGGAGAAATAAAATGAATGGTTTTATTATGTCACCTCTGATCAAATGATTAGTAAAGAAGGGGCTTCTCAAACTTAATTTAGATATATCTCTTCTCCTTCCTCTGATTAGAATAGCATCTTTGCTTTGGAAGCAGCAGAGTAACACTGCCACCCACTGCCCCACTTAAATCTGTAAGGGTAGATGAAGGTTTGAGTGTAATCAAGTCTTCCCAGGTATGTTCGTGACATTATTTATTAAGCTTTGAAAGCTCCTCAGGGTAAGTTGTGCAGGGTTTACTTTGTTTTGAATCATACGGAGTGTGATCTTCACCTGCTGCAGTAAATTGGATCTGAGAATTACAGTACCTTTATGTGTCGGGTTTTGCTTACCCACTTTCAGATGTCACCATCTTCCTCTATGGCTAAATACAGTAGTTCTTTGCTGCAGAGAAACACATCCTCTGAGCTATCTCCACATAACAAGCAATCTCTGTGAAGAGCGCCCACCTTATCTAGCACATTTAGACAAGGGAAGCTGCTGTTATAAAGTTATAATGCATGACACAACGAGCAACATTTCAGCAAAACTGAAATACGTACTGCTCCAAATTTTTCATTCTATCCTTCTGAATCACTGCATTTGCATATTTTACATCTATTTGAGGGAAACTTTTGCATTTCTCTTATCAAAATGACATTGCTTTCACTTTGCTGATGCAGGAATCATTAAAATTCTACTCATACAGGCTCATGGATGCAATTTGTTTTTAGTTATTCGTTAGATGGAAAAAAAGACTAGAACCACTTTAAGCTCCAAACACTTTTTTTTTTAATTGCTCTGTTTGTGTATTGTTTTTAAATCATGCATTCACTTCTCTATAAAATTGCATTCTGATTTGAAATTCATTGTCTTGAAAGCCAATTTGAAATCTCGCTGGTTATATTTTTCCCAGTTTCCAAAAACCTTCAATCACTATTGGCATTCAAAGTACATGAGGCATAGGACATTAGGTGCTGCAGTGTCAAGATATTAGAAATTACTGCAAGGTCTTCTCATTTGAGCCCATACCACCATGCCCACTTCTGGACCTCTTGATATTTATAAATAATAAAGAGGAAAATTACTAGTTTTGCTCTCAAATACTCAGCAAATTACTAAGCACTGCTTTCACTCATGTAAAATTAATTCACAGGTTTGGTTCCTGGCAGTACTTTGCTGTAAGAAATTGCATTGTATCTTCCATGCATTGAATATAGGACTTAAGGAAAAAAAGAATCAATAAAAGAAATTAAATATAGTCAGCCTCCCTCAAACAATAAAAATCAATGCTATGTTATCAGGTACCTAAGAAGCAGGTTTATTTTCAACATTAATCTGGATAGTAGTTTCATGGTAATTGATTTTTTTATACTTAAGCTGTCAAAAACTATAACAAGCAATGATTACTTGTTATTTTCCAAATTCATAAAAGAATTGATTCTATGGGGATTGTGGGGGCTTTTTTCCCCTTTCTTTCTCTGTCACTGAATTAGTTTTGTCACTGAAACAATTGCTAATCTTTCTTGTAGTGATGACAAAATTGAAAAATAAATATTCACTAGACCTTAAATGGAACAGCTTTACAACTGTAATGAATTTCTGTTTGTCCATAAAAATAAAGTGACCATATCTTCATTATTTTGACTGGTAAACAATGTTGCAATTTTATCTATGGCTGAACTAAATGTTGCATTAAATATTATGCTTTCATTAAGTGTTAATTTATTTTGGCCAAACATGGTTTATCTTGCAGGAAAGTAAAGTGCATTTACTACATGTATTGTAGTAGTGCACTTTCTTCTGTATTATACTTTTATTGAAGTTTTATATGGGAATTTTGAAATGCTGGGAATCCTAATGTAAGATGAAGTATGAATTTATGATTTTTTTCCCTCTAATTTAATTTCTTTAAGGATGAAGAAAGGAAGGTAGGACAAATCAACAATCTAGATATTGAAAATTTAAATATAAAATAGGATGTAAATTAATAGAATGTTAGGCTGAAAAGATGACAACCCATACTGTTTCAGTGATCAATTCAGTTTTCACCAGGTCAGTGGAAGAAGGAAAAAAAAAAAAGGATTTCTGTACAAAATCTTAGACTGATTATTTTTCTGTTTATTTATACAAACCTTCTCCCATTATACCATGTACTTAAAGAATGAGTGATACCTGGAGAGTAACTAACAAATTAAAAAAATCCTTATATTATTTTGATTTATTCTGACAACCTAGATGTAAAATTTCTTCCAGTTCCCCAAGACAAATCAGAGCAGTAACAGTCACACTTATCCCAGGCAATTTGTAACTATGCGAGAGGTTTATTAACACAAACTTGCTTTCCATAAATAGCGGTGGCAGCTGAAGCAGCAGCCAAGTTTGAGCTGGCAAAATTAACCTAACAGATAGAGACACCCCCTTCAGTAGCATCAGTATTGGCAACATCATGCACAGAATCCAATCACATTTATCATTAGAGTGGCATGGCTGTAGACAACCTGGAAGATATGTCATTAATATTGATATGCAGCTCTGTCCCAGAAGAAAAAGGGACAGACACAAAATTACTCAGTAAGTGTTGTGTTTTGCTTGTTATGATCTGTAGAATGAAGTACAACAGAGCATGCTGTTTTATTGGAGAAGGGTAGCAGTTAGATGCAGAAGACAACACTGAAAACACTCTTCAGTATGTTTAAATCATTTATTGTCCAGTCTTGTTTTAAATGGCTTAAGCTTTGTAATTTTCAAGGCTTGCCATGCAAAAATATTCCAGATTCCAATACCAAACATTATCAAGATTTCATTCACTCCTGCTTTTTCTTCATACATGCAGCTTAAATCTTTCTTTTTTTTAAATTTCAACAGTAATTATTCATCCACTCCCCTTTGTACTGATTACAGACTTATGCTAATAGCAGATTTTTCCCTGTTGCAGCTAGTACAGAATTTCTATGATGATCTTTCTCATTTAGGTGTATGAGTCAATTTGTATTTTTTAATAAATTTCCGATCCCATCAGCTTTAAAAATTCTTACACTATCATCTTCCTCATTTCTGCTGAGGTATAGTATTTATTTTCCTTCTGATGTATTTTAATATTTTCTGTTGCCTGATATTTTTTTATTTTTTTTTTAACATTTGCAATAATTCATTGCTACCCTCTTGGCAAAAAGATACTGAATGGATCTGCAAGTCAAAAATATAGGGAAGATGATAAACCTTTTAAAATAATGCACTCAAATAAATAATGCATAATAACATTACTGTATTAAAATATAACACTATGCCATATTTAGGCCAGCAAATATTCCCACATTAGCAAAAAAGAAAAAAACCTTCATTAACGTGAAATGTACTGGCAGGAAAATATTAATTTTAATGGTTTTCAAACAAAAAAGGAAGAAAAAATATATTAATAAAAAAGTGAATCACACATTAGATGAAACATCTTTCAGAAGCTGCTCCATTTATTAGGCAACATTCATCAGCATCCTAAAGCTCAGCCTTTCAAAAGACTAGCCTATGGCCTGTATGACGATGGTGGGGGAATAAAAAGACAGCATTTCAGGGGATTCTTCTACATTTCTATTATCATACGGTTATCTGGCACCATGGAATGTTAGAATGCTAAATGTTAGCAGAGCTTCATTGTGATAGGCACTTTATACATTTATGCAACAAGAGGCGGCATTACTAGTCTTGAAGAAATCTTACAGTAAAGACTCATTGCAATGCCACCTTCTAAAAGTACTGAACTAAGAGTGGGTAACATGTAGATTTCATTCAATTCTTCCAAGGATCAGAACATGGAAATATAATTGTTTAGTGTTTAAGAGTAGTGGAACTTCTGTAAAAATCCAATTCATCTAACTTGGTTTGACTTCACATTCCTTAAAAGAACAGGAGTTCCTAGTGTAAACAGGTAATACTTTCCCAATACAAGGAAAAGAGTTATCAAATATACTGAATATTTTCTTTAAATACTTGCAAGTCTGAAAGGTTAAGTGACAAGGTTAAGAGTCTAGCTTTACACTCTTTTTGTTATTAGTGTGTTCTGAGTTTTTCCTTAATGATAGGATTAAATAAGGTTTCTAGCTACAAGCAGTTGCTTGTTCCCTGTAGGTTACTCTCTATATTTCATACTTATCACAAACAAAGAGGAAATAACTTTCTCAGTCTTTGTGAGTCTCTTAAAATGCACACACTTTGGGGAAATAATATTTTCTTGAAGGAAATGAGGCATGACCAATCACACAAAACGTGAGAAAATCCCTTGATAGGTGACCTTTGCCACGTGTAAAAGAAGCTGTTCAGTGGCTGAGGTTTCATGGATTTCATGCATGAAAATCAGATTTTCTGGCCACCAGTGCTGTTCAGTAAATAAATAATCCATCATTGTGTCAAACAGTAGAAACACGAAGATACCAGCATTGCTAACTGAATAGAGGTTTTTAGTTAGCAACTTATGCAAACCCTATGTTTTGTCTTCAGGAGCTGTGCGTGTCTCCTTTGCTGTGTTTAGTTTTCATTACTTGAACTTAGGTTATTCATGTTTAGGATAAGGGTGAATGAAGTCTGTGGTAGAGACTGTATCACCAGTTTGACTGTGTATATTTCTAGGTGCATATACATCATAAAAGAATGACAAATAATACTATTTTTAGTACACTCTAGGACTATACTGTTTTAGAAGAATACTTTTCTGTTGTATGTTAGAGGCAGAAAGAACCACATATTCAACACAAATTCATTTAGATATGCTTTACCTCAGTGTGTGATGTAAATTTACATGAACCGATAAAATATTTTCCCATCTATATTTCATAATCCCTGATCAGAATATTTATTTATTAATCAGATCTTTTTCTCACTTGTGGACACTTGCCCATGTTTTCTTTAGTTAAAACTTGCACTTTTTCTTATTTTCTTTTGTTTTCTGTTTTTAATACAAAGGAGTGAGAAATTCTGTATTTAGCATGAAATGACTCCTCAAAAGGATTTTAAAAGTCATTTAATAGTAGTCTCTTCCTTAGGCAGGAAATTAACTACATTAGCTTTATTTTTCTTTATCTAAAAAGAGTTTAATCAGCTGAAATATTTTTCTCATATCTAGAAATCTAATTCTTTAGTTTATTACATACAGTTTTAATTACCACTATTATAAACCCAAGAAATATTAATTATAATAAGGTAAAATTCTTAGTTTCTTAGAACTCATAATTGTAGTAAACACTTCACATTTTTTCACATTCATGTTCTGGTTTCTCCAGAGAAAGAGGTGTCATGACCTCTTCAATCCACTACACAACTGACTCTTAGTGTTTGCTTTTCAAGCCCTCACTATTCCCACTGCTGATATAAAATAAATGAATAAATAAATAAATAAATAAATAAAAAAGCACACTTTTATATTGTCCTCATGACCTGACAAACATCTTTACTGCTTGTGTCCTTTGGGTCTTTGGAACAAGACTTATTTATCCAGTTCACAATCTTATTTAACCAGATTACAGTTCCTTTCCACCTGTCAAATGCAATTGCAGATAGGTTACTGTAGTCATTCACTTGTTTTAATATGCTGTAGCATTGATTCAGTATGCTTTATCAAATACATCAGGTGTGATCAGTTAAATTAAAGTGCACTAATATTCTAAATCAATGTAACTGTGAAAAATAAGTTAAAATAATACTGTTGAGCATTTTGTTGTAAAACAACATAATTATTTTATTTTCAGTGTTCCAAAGTTTTCTATATCTTATTGAAAACGTACACTACTTTAGCATTTGAGTATGAAAAGATTTATTAAGCTTCTGGTCAGAAATTTACTGCTGCCTCCCACTATTGATCAATTAAAAAATTAATCTGATAGAAGAAATGTTAGTTTATTTGCTTTCATAATTTTATATATAAAAATTTTTAAAAGTTATACCTATTCAAATATTTAGTGTTACTTTTTTTTTTTTATTGCTTACTTATAATGAGAGGTTGTATTAGTATAAATGTTAGAATAAATTTCTGCATTTGTGCATGTATTCATGAACACACGATGTTTTATTGTTATTTGTGCTGGTGTGAAGATGAAAGAAAACTGCATCTGATACAGTTATTAGAAGACAATTGTCTGTTCATGCATATATAAATTTAGTTGTTCTGGTTTATCTTGTCAGATCATTCATGTTTAAAAAAAATAGACATCTTAGAAATAATCTTAAAGAAAATAATGTACATCTGCTTGTAGGAAAAAGAAGAAATGCATAAAGACATTTAGCGAAAGTCATATGATGATTACCTTTTTGTAGAAAGAACTTGAGTCTTGCACTCAGAAGCTTGCTTCCTTCCCTAAAAAAAAAAATAAAAGAAAATCCAGGTGGTCTGTGCTGATCACACTTACTAAATCAAGCCTTTCCAAATGTCTTAGGTTTTAAGTTTGATGGACATCATCAGACCGTCCACAAGTTCTTCTAGGGTAATCCATATTTGCAAAGAGGACAATAATGTATAACAAGTATCCCCTTAATCTGGCCTCTCCCTCAGCTGCTATTTGATGTTTACTTTTTTCCAACTTTCTTCTGTGACAGTTCAGGAAGTCTTCTACAAGCGCATGACTGAATGGCTGGTTTCACAGATATGACTGAGAATTCCCTAGGCATTTCTTCGCTTTTAAGGGAAACATCTAATACTCTTTTTCTTTCCTTTGTAATAAAATTTTGCATGTTATTTCATCATTATTAGTTGACTTGTTGAGGAAGTTGATTTTTATTGTGACTGAAAGTTGTAGTGGGTGTACATTCTTTGAGTCTAAACTGTGACTTTTATAATTGTAATAAGGATGCAAGCAAGTAAAATGAAACACACAATGAGAATCATCTCTTGCTCAAAGGCAGGATGATTTCTTTGAAAGTTGTGATTGCTATAGTGTCACATTAATAAAATATAATGCAATCATTGAAAAAATACTTTTCTGATATTTTCATCCAACAGTGAGATTTCCACAACTTTCCCTATTCAAATGTTGGGTTCCCTCTTTTTTTAATCAGGAAGCAAAATAAAGTATTAGCCTGTTTTAAGTTACAGAAGAGAAAAAAATATGGTGAATTCCAACACAGCAACCATAATTTCCCAGAATTTTATCTCTAGCTGAATATAATTTTATGTTTATCAGGGTTTTGTGGCATAAAAATACTCTCAAATAATTATATGAGTGTAAACTTGATGTGGGATTCATTTGACCTAAGTTTAAAAAGCTCATATTTTAGTTAAGCCTAGGCCAGTCGTGCTAGACCATCATTAGGAACAGTGGAGAAAACCAGACTACTAGAAAAAATGCATCTCTCTCTCTTGGTTCTGGTCAGGGCAGAGTCAACCTCCTGAAGCAGCCAGCACAGGTGAGCTGAGTTAACCTGGGTGAGCTGAGTTAGCCTGGGCTGTTTTCCACACCACTTGACATCACCTCCCCATAAAAGGGGCTGGTTCAGTAAGGGATATAGGCTGTCTGGTGTGTGGGCTGCCTGCTGTGGGTCTTGTATTATATAGTATGTGAATCATCAGGTCAGTAAGGTACTCTGCTCTCACTGGGTGTGAGTGTAATTGACTGCTATTGTTCTGCATTTATGGTGATTTTTGTCTGTAAACTGTCCTTAACTCAAACTGTGAAGGCTCTTTCTCCTCTGGGAGTAAGTGTGCAGTGTGTGGTGCTTAGCCACTGTTTGAGGCTAAACCACTGTATTCCCAAACTGTAGACAGATACTTTTAGATGAGTGTTCCTGCTTCCTAGATATGCCTCTTCTGTTCATTGGAAAGAGAACCCAGGTTTACCAGTTTGAAGTCAGTTAATTTTAGATATATAGATTAGACTGAGATGATTTCCTCCACAGCCCATCCAGGCAAAACCATGTATTGCATCAGTGCTGTAATTTTCTTTTTCTCATATAGGAAATGATAGAAAATAATTTGGGATTTAGACTTCATGCATGGGTGATCCATTTAGCTATGTATTCAGAAAGACTAGGCAAGGTTTTATCATCAAAAGTTATTCCTTAGTACTTTATTTCCAGCAGGTATCTTAAGATATGAAAAGAATGACATAAGTTAAATCACTGGATGCAGCTCAGCTTTTGTCTCTGGTTTTGTAGTATTATTGGAAATATGCTTATAATCAAAGTAGGCTGTATTTGCCAAAAATTGATGAAAGATACACTGTTATATGGTTAGTTTATGTTGCAAATTGAGCCTTGGTTTCATAGTCATGATTAAATATGTCTGGTTTTGGAGTATAGTCATCTTATGCTGCCTTTAGAACTCAGTGAAACAGACAACTCCCCAAAAAAGTAAAAAAAAAAAACCTGCTCTGGGGTGGATGGACTCTTTCTTTGGAAACATCTTTCTCACTATCAGCTATGAAAGAGAATAACTGCATTTTTAATTTAGGTAGTTAAAAAAGGATGCTGGTGTTGAATGAGATAAAGCTGGCGGTGAGGAGAGCTGTTTATACCCCTAACAGAGCCTCTTCCTCATCTAGCAGTGTCAGAAAGTTCCTGTTACCCTTTCATTGGCAACACTGTGGTACCTACCTTGTCCCAACATTAACTGCTCTTATCAGATACGCTGGGTTGGAGTGTTACTCTGTAAATACCCAGGAACTCAGGGTGAGCTAGTGATGTCTGTGTCTCCACTCCTTTTCACTATCTCCAAAGGACTGGAAGCTTTTGGGAAGGCATAAACAGCCCTGTGCATCCTTTATCTCCTGCTGAACTTCACTCAGTACCTGTTGGGAAGGTTACAACAGATGGGCCAGCAGAGATGGGCGTTGAGAGGCTGCTGCTGACAGAAGCTCAGCAAGCTCTGAGACTGGAAGTTCTTCCTTCCACTTTCCTTCATCTCCTTCAGATCAAGGTGGTTAAGTAGTAGCTCTCCATTCCTAAAGAAAGATTAAATCTGTTATCCCCATTTTCTTCTTTTTCTGGTCTATTAAAGGCAACCAAACTTTTTCAACTGCTTGCCTTTATTTTGCTTATAATAAGAAAGTTCTTAACCTGATATTTAAGAAATTAATGTTCATGTGTACTTTATCACACATTTTTCTTTGGAAACCAAACCAACCAGCAGCTTTTGATTTGCTTTCATATCTAGCTGACTGTTTTTATTTTGGTTGTTGAAAATAATTTTTTTAAATCTTTTTTTCTGCAAAATGACTTTGCTGAAAAATCTTCATAAGGAAAAACTATGGAAGGGGATTAAAAAGGAAAGGAATTATATAACTTTCTTTTACTTAATTTATTTTAAAGAATCAGTTTAGATTTTTTTGTCAATTTCTTCTATCTCCTTCTGGATAAAGAAAAAAATCCTTGCTCTCATACCATGACAAGTATCAAACTTTCTCTGAAGAAAAGATACCGTGTTGTCTGTAAGTGTTAGGGGTAGTCACTCAATGAGGAATGGTTTTTAAGTTGTGCTTTGGCATTTTTGTTTCAACTTCGAATCCAGCAGTCGTCATAGTATCAATTTTGGGATTCACAACTAAGCTTTTGAAAACTTTAAATTTGAAAAGACATACAGTTCCTCATAACAATGGTAGCATATAATTTATTCAAATTATGCATCTATTTTAGTGACTTATTGTCACATGATACAGATAAACTACTGGTATTCTATTTTTTTGTCTGTCAGCTTGATAGGAAGACACATAAGCAGGGTTTTTATTACAAGACATTCCAAGATGTCTTGCCTCTATTAGTTATAACCAGAAACTAATGCAGAGAGCAGAAGTAAAGCACTGATTAAGTTTTAATGTAGTTTTCAATGAAGATTATGAATTTCAAGATTCAGATTTTATGCAGAAATCAGTTTTAGTTACCTTTGTAATAGATAAAGCAGCCAATAAAACTAAACTTCTTGAGAAAATAATAATTTTGCTAAGCAATTCTGAAAGATAAAAGATTTAATTTTTTACATATTCTTTGTGGATACAGTTTTGGCCCAATGAAAGTTGGCTTGAAGCATAATATTAATACAAGTTCTTAGAGAAAAGAAGGTTACTATAGACATTCCTATATTTCTTTGGAGCCCCGCAGTATAGATGGAACATTGTAAGATGCAGCATTTTGTGAACATTTCTACAGCAACTGAAATATCTAAGTTGTTAAATATTCCCCTTCCATGAGTGTTAGGAGATGAAGAATTAGACATGTAACCATATTCAGATTCCTTAAAGCAATTCAGAGAGCAAACACTGTAGTACTACACTGAGAGGCCACCTTTAAACAGGAAGTTCAGGAATTTCCTGTAGTTTCACTACATGGGAATGGCTTTGAAGAAGTCTTTGGACAGGAAATACCTCTTGTAAATGGCTAGATAAGAGTCAGAGAAACTCTAAAGAGTTTTAGAGGCTGTAGATTCCAAACTCAATTCAATCATGTCAGCCTCAATGAGTATGGAATTAGAATCAGAGAGAGTGTTAGGTTGGAAGGGACCTTTAGATGTCATCTAGTCCACCCCCCCCTGCAGTAAGCAGGGCATCTTCATGAGATGCTCACAGCCCCCTCAAGCCTGACCTTGAATATCTCCAGGTATGGGGCCCCCACCTTTTCCAGTGATCCACCACCTTCATATAGAGAAACTTTTTCCTAATGTCCAACTTAAATCTGCCCTTCTGTAGCCCAAAATCATTAGCCCACATCCTGTTGCCACATGACCCTGTGAACAGCTCTCCAGCTTTCCTAGAAGGACATTTTGGATATTGGAGAGCTTCTATAAGGTCCCCCTGGAGCCTTTTCTGCTCCAAGCTGAACAAGCCCAACTCTCTCAGTTTGTCTTCATTGGAGAGGTGCTCCAGCCGTTTGATCATTTTTGTGGCCCCTCTCTGGATGCGCTCCAAGAGGTCCGTATTCTGTCTTGTTGAGGGCTGCAAAGCCGGACACTATTCCAGGTGAGATCTCACCAGAACAAAGTAAAGGTGCAGAATTACATCTGTCAATCTGCTGGCCACAATTCTTTTGTTGTAGCTCAGGATGCGGCTCGCCTTCTGGGCTGCAGATGCACATTGGTGGCTCATGTCCAGCTTTTCATCCATGAGTACCTCCAAGTCCTTTTCCTCAGGGCTGCTTCCCAGCATATCATCTCCTAACCTGTATGTTTAACAAGGGTTATCCCAACCCAGGTGCAGGACCCTGTACTTGGCTTTGTTGAACCTCATGATGTTCAACTGGTCTCACTTCTCCAGCCTGTCCAGGTCTCTCTGGATGGCATCCCATTGTTCTGGGACATTGACCTCATCACACAGCTGGGTGTTATCAGCAAACTTGCTGAGGGTGCACTCAATCCCACTGACAATATCATAATAAAGATATTAAGCAGCAATAAAGATACTGAACAGCAAGTATCCTGAGAGCAGTATAGTATCAACAGGCAGTATCCTGATAGCAGGTCTGTCCTAATCAATTCCTTTTTAGGTCTGGGAAGTTGTGTCAATCTTGCATTTCCCCTCATGTGCACTGTCTGATACCTTCATTTGATCATAATTTTAACTTCTCTTATTCCTCTCACCAGACAGCTGAGAAGGTAAACTCTGTTTTCCCACAAACCCACAAAGAATTAATTTGAACCTTTAATCAGTCAACAGCTGAATCCATAGGATTCAGAAAAAAAGGAATGTCTTTTAATAAATGCAGACATATTGCCTTGAAGTGCCCTTCATAATGAGAAACAGAAACTAAACCCTGCTTACCTCTTTCAGCCCACAACAGTGGAACACAGAATTCTCTGTACTTCAGTAGGCAGATATTGAGCTAGCAATTATGGACCATTTTTGTCTTGTCCTTCTGTCCTTAAGAGTGAAGCAGGCATACAATTCCAAGCAGGATCTGATGTCATTTACCATACTATTGTTAATTTTATGCGCATCCTACACAATCTGACATTTTAAGATCTTTCATAAGCCTATTTCTTCTATTTCACACAATGCACAACATGTAGATTAAGTCATTAGAATTTGTTGAGGGAAGGTGGAACATTGCCCTTGACTATGAGAGGTGGTAGAACTTGTTTGTTTTGTTCATTCATAGTTTATAGCAGTATAATGCAGAATATGCCCATATTAATATATTTCTACAGGTAAAGTATATTTCTAAAATATATTACAGGCAGTCTATGTCTTTCTTAAGGGCAAAAATGGTGGAAAGCAAGCAGTGAGTGTGTTATTCTATTCCTGGAGGATGTGGTTATTTGGAAGTGAGCTGGAAATTGGTCCTTCAAGCAACTGAGTATAGCGTGGGGTATGAAGCAGAGACCCAGCCTAAGCATGGTCTGGGGGGTCTAATGGTGAAAGAAACAGGGTCCTGTTGCAGCAATGCTGAAGTAAGGCTTCAGAGATGGTGGAAAGCGTCATACAGAAAGAGTCATACAGATTTTGTTCAAATTGTGCAGTTGTCTAAAGTTGCTTCCAAGAACAGGAAAGGCCTTCCATTTGCCACTGTAAATATGCAGTGGGCTCGATAAAAATTTCCTTTGAATTGTTATTTTATTTTCTAAGAAATTTCAGATGGGGAATCTGCACTTTTCCTGTTTAAATTGTAAAAATTGCTTGCTTTTTGTAAACAACTAGTTTTGATGGTTTTGGTTGACTTATTTTAAAGAAAAAATTAATAATTCCAATTTAAAACTTCAGCTAGCTCAGGAATTACCATAAACTCCAAGACACAAATTATATTACAGTACAGAGGAAAATGCTTAAAATTAGTGAATATTAAACAGGTATGAACAACATTGTTATGTATAATTACACAAATATAACATTTCATATCAGAATACTTTCTGTGATCATAGTAGGCGTCCAAACCCAATTTTTTTCATTTCTGAAACTTAGTGCTGAATCCCAAAAATGTACGATGATTGATTCTTAAGTCAACAATTGTCTAACTACAGAAGAAATCTGAATGTACACAGACCTTATCATACTTTTGCATTCTTGGACTAAGGTAACTTTGAAAAAAAATTGAGAGAAAAAAAGTTTCCTGTGCTAAAGTATTTGCAAGCCATTTTTAAAGAGGAAGTTGTAACATCAAGAGGTGATGACAGGTGATGATACTCTATTTGTGTTGTTATGCCACTCTCACATTTCCGATATGACACATAAATACATGAAGCAATGCACATAGTAGAGGTAGAACTAGTATTTGTGCAACTAGAGTTTTCAGGTGTTCTTATTGCAAATGCAGTTTAACTTTTAAGTGACACAAGAACTAACACATTCTTTCATGACAGCCATCAAGTCACAAGATAGCGTCTTTAAAAAGTGGTGACTCTTAGTCCAACAGTTTCTCATAGTAGATAAGAAAAGTAATTTCTTAATGGAGGTAGGATTCCAAGTGAAAAGGTTGGGGGTTTTGATTGCATTTTGTTTTCCAAAACTCTTGTGTGATTTCATAATGCACCAAGCTGAGGAAACAATTCCACAATTAAAAAAAAAAAAGTTGGAATACATATAGTTCTAGTACTCCAAAGATTTAGGGCCAGTGGGTGATAGGCAAGAAGAAACCAGTTTTAAATTAATCCAATGTTGTGTCATTGAAAACACAAACTGCAAAGATTAACTTTTTACTTTTTTCCTTCACTTTTTCAGTCTGCAATGATTTACAAAGCTTCAAATGCCCACAAATCTACTAAGCCAGGCCATTTAAAGAATCTAAATAAGCTTGCATGGTTTTAAGCTTTCTGACTTTGAATATTAGCTTTGAAGTCGTGCCAAAAACTGACTGCAATCAGAGCTGCTTTAGAACTGAATTCCTGACACTAGAATTAGTGTTGGGTGTGTGGCATGCCTAATGATAATCTTGACCACGCTTGCTGCAGACAGCCATCACACATAGTGCCTCTGAGTCAATAATTCTCCTAAGATAAGATGTGGAGCATCTTGGCTTTTTTTCATTTTTACAGACTGGTGTTTTGGACACTGTCCATTCTGCAAAGACAGCTTACCTCATGACATATGGCATTTTTCCACAGGACAGAAAGACAGCTTGCACATTCCTTTAGCGAGTTCCTGGTGGAAATGTATAGAAGAGGAGTAAGAAAAACACCAAAACTTGAAATACCTTACATACAGGCTACAACCACAATTGATCGTACTCTTAAGCTTCTTACATTTCTGAATTTGTTAGAGTATCAGTGTTTATTTACAGGAACTCCTAATATTTATATCAATAGAAACATGGTCATTGTGTAAATGAAGTAAATTAGCATGCTACTTCAACATAACAGCACACACGCTATGTAATTTTTTTATTTTGTTCTCTGTGCTGCAGTAGAGTATATGCTTCTGCTGCTGAAGGCTTTTGAAGTTACATAGTATGTCAGAGGCAAAAAGAAAATCATACACAAGTTGAGTTTTTTCTAAAACACATGTACATATGTCACTGTCTTACTAACAAAAGACTCCTATCCTGTGCTCAGAAAGGTAAACAACAGCATTTTCATGGAATTTAGTGGAGCTTAATAAAGCTCTATGTTCCCAGAAAAGAAATATAGCATTCACTCAAACATTAGTCATTATGAAAGAACAGATAATTCATTTGAAATATTGAACTCTTAAAATGCATTTTTCTTCCTGGCTAGATGATTTCATTTAACTTTTATGACATGATTCGTCATCCTATTGTGATGCAGCACAATGTAACTGACTACATCAGCCATTTCAAATAAAAGGTGCCTTGCAGATGCAGATCACAGAATCACAGAATCTTAGGGGTTGGAAGGGACCTCAAGAGATCATCGGGTCCAACCCCCCTGCGAAAGCAAGCTCCCTAGCTCAGATGTTGACAATGGTTTCAAAGAACATTCTGTTTTGAACATAGGAGTAGATTACATAAACAAAATTTCAGTATATGGTATAATTATTCTTTACATTCTGGACCTTATATATGATTTTTTCAGCATCTCCAAATATATTCTATTTCTACCTTTGGAAAGAACAGAGAGTAAAAAAAAACAACAACCCATAACTTGAAATCTGTCACCAAAGCTCGGGTTTTGAAGACCTTTGGCAGATATATTTCTAAGTTTCCATATTTCTATTAAAATTGTATATGAGACTTTACCACTGATTTATACCTTGTTAATCTACTTCTGTTTTTGCAGAAAGAACAAAAGGTATGGCACATAAATTAAAAAAAAGCCTAACAAAACTATAACTTTCTATTTTAACTATAAAGAGCCGTACCAAAACCAGGAAAACAAACTATAAATGTCTATTTAAGGTGAGAAAACTAAACATAACTAAGTAAGAAATTACTTAATGCTCAGAAGCCAGATAAAATTTTGTTCCTTTCAAACTTTATTCTAATTTTCTGATTAGACCCAGAAGGTCTGTTTTAATTCATCTTGGAATGGTTCATGTGGGGAAAAACATGTTGAAAATTCTTAAGATTCTCCTTGAACAATAATTGTGACATTTTTATATCATCTATTGAATGTTTGTGAAATGATAATTTGATTTATAGCCTTCACCTCTAAAATATTTCCTTTTTATTTTGTTTTAATGGTCTAAAATGTACTGGTAGAAGATGTTACATTATTTACTTAAAACGTTTAAATTTTTATTACACTTCAATGTGTTGGATATGATAGCTTTAAAAAAATATATTTATTTAAAGAAATCGTCCTCATAATTTTTTGCTAATACAGAATTGAAAAATAAAGGGATCTTCTGTCCTGTATTGCTAATTCTGTGAAGTATAAAACCATTATTCCCAAAACGATTATTTGTGATATGAAAATCTTGGTTCTACTGTAGTCGTAACCCCCATTCACTTCACAGCAATCAAGAGATTACCACTGATTTATATCAGTGTGAGATGAAACTCATGCTTCGAGATATTGTCTGAAATTTGACAAACCAAAACCAAACAGTTTTACTCAGACCTAGCTGGAGACAGATTTGTTCATTCTTCTGAGTCTTACATGGAAATACCAAATGTCAGCCGCTTTGTAGGCTGCCATTTAGAGAGGCTGGCACACCCTGTTTCAAAAATTGGCCTTTGGAGTGGAACAAATGCATAGAGAATGCAGCCAACTTCTTTTTTTCATGAGAGTAATGTAACAAATTCATGTCATCTTCCTACATTTAACCTAAGCAAGAAGGACAATCAAATTAGAAGTTACCGTAGATAAGAAACTGATTCTTCAGAGCTCTTCCTCTGGTTGGGGATTTACCACCATGCAATAGGTGGAGAAATAACTTTTTCATTGACCACAGAAAACAAAGAAATTCTATATTTGACCCCAAATTTTCTTGACATAGCAAGGCAGGCTTTTCCATCAGAGCATACACACTCAGTGAAATGTTTAACTTCTGTATTTAGATTATCATAAACATTAAATTGTGAGCATACATGTATGTTAATGCATGCATATATATATATGTATATTTATACACACACACTGTCAAATGCAAGGAAAGTGTGCTAAGAAAACCAATATCTAAAGAGAAGCTATTTCTTAAGACTAATTTGGTTTATTTTGTGGAATCTTGGGACAGATTATTTATTTTTTTCCACCACAAATTATTTTAATTTCTGCTTATACCATACCATTTGTGTTCCTTCCGTTCCAATTGTGTAGAGGGCATGATTTCAGCATTCTGCCTTTAACGCTTGAAATATTTGGAGTTTCTGAGGCCAATATTTTGCATTTCAGGGGGGTAAAATGGAACAAAATAAACTGAAATTAAAAACAATACAGCAATTTATTCTTCTGAGACTATTATTTGAGGTACAGGAAATCTCTTAAGGTTCATAATAGGATGGTGTCCTGTTTTCTATACATTACAGCAATATGATTTAAACTCAGTTATTTAACTGAGAAAAGAATTTTAGGCATTTTTGAAAGGGAGAAAGTAAATGTATGTGTAAATAAAACATTATCTTTTCTGAGGGTGTTAAACTTTGTTTAAGCAGTGTATAGTTTAGTATTTTTTGGAATTAAAATTACTGTACAAATGCTAAATATTTTCTTGGTCAATAACTGAGATGCAAAAAGTCCTCCAAATTACTTCTATGATTTTGGGGACTGTTTTGTGGGGGCTTTTTGTAATGGTAACGCAGCAATAGAAGCAAATTTTAAAATAACCCCTACATTTTCTCACTTTTAAGCTTCCAGCTAGTTAGATTACCTGAAACTCTTGCCTCTTAATATTTTCCACAGGCTTTGAAATGGCTGAAAGTAAATCAGACATCAAGCACTAACCTTTACCTTCCCAGAGATACAGACCTATGAAAAATTCAGTTTTGTTTGGGACCCAAGTGCCAAGCATACTAGAAATTGCTCCCATCCTTGTATTATTAGTAAAAGCCATGGCTGTGGAGACAAACAAAAGATTTCTATCAAAGCCAACAAAAAGTAGCTAATCTGCTTTCAAGTTTTGAACTAAATCCCCCTGAGATCCTGTAGCTCTAGAAAGAGTAGTTGTTGGTTGGTTGATTTATTTTTTTTGGTGGTTTTTTTTTAATGTATGTTTAAAACCAAAAAAAAAAATATATATATCATAGACAGCAAACTATGGAGCACTTTTCATTTCTCTTTTAAAGTGCTTGTTTAATTGATTTTTTTGTTGTTGTTGCAAATGGAGATTTCTCTCGACAACATCTGCTACGTTTTTTGTAGAGTCTAGTAAGCATCAGCCCTCCAAATGAGCCTGAGTCTCAGGAGGAGGAAGCAGGGAATCAGAAAGAGCATTGTGCCTCTTTTGTCACTATTCTGTTAGCAGCATTAGTTAATGTATGCTTGCCTCTCAGGCAAAAAAAGCTTGACAACTTGTCCTTGTTTGAAACGATAATACACCACTGGCTCGATTTTGTTAAAATCAGTCTGCTCAGCTGTGGAAACAGACATGTTTTTTTTCTGTTGTGTGATATATGCAATGAGTTATCACCATACGCCCAGTACTTGGATGATGGGATTTTAAATGTCAGGAAATAAATGAAAATATCAACAGTTTGGCAATAGAAAGATCTTTGTTTAATGTGAACCTGACTTTCTGAGAGTCTTTTTGTGAACATCTTTTTAAAACCTAATCTGTGAAGATTAATTTTAAATTGAAAAATGACTGTAGAGTTGAATTTACCTCTATGTGATGCATTTAATTTGGAAAGAACTAGAAAATTCTGAGTATCTTTTTAGGGATACAATGAGGGGGATACTTCAGGAAAGATTAAATCTCTTTCTCACTTTAATTTGTAAGATTAGTAGATAATATGAATTTTCAGACTATTTTTAATTAACAAGTTATTTAATAATATTTAAGGAGATGTTATATAAAACTTTCTTATTTAAATGTCTTTTTTCCTCTGGTTTGTTTGGTTTACACCCCTCAACATTCAGACATAGATCTACTCTTACTCTTAAATACTGTGTTTCACCCTGTCCTAATTAACTGTGCTTATCCCAGAGTTAGTGCTGAAATGTAACTGCTCCTCATTTGCAGCAACATCTCCTCATTCCCTAACTTAATGCAACTTTTATGTGAAAAGCAGTTTTTTTAAAAAATAAAAATATAAAAATATTCATGTAGATAAGACCCCGGTTTTCTGTGTGAAATCTGAGAAAAGATAATCATGAGAGATTTTAGAACTTTGTGATGTCACTGGTAGGAAAAGGGGTAAAATTGAGTAATAAGGACATTTATGAATGAGTTTTTAACAAGGGTTTAGAGAAGGTACAGGACAGAAGTAGTTTAGTTGAGTTATAGTTGTGAAGTAATGTAAAAAGCAATGCAAGGCCTTATATATGGAAATGAATTTCCCTATAGAAATATTTTTTTTTCTGTTTGTGTTTCCCTTACAGACAATAGGAAATTTTGAAAATGTGTGTCACCTTCAGTGGAAATAACAGAAGGAAGAAAACCACCTTTCCATTTATGGGTGGGGGAAATAAAATGTTGCTAAAACTTTCATTCACCTAAGAAGTTATTTTCTTGACTCAGTGTTCTCTGTGGAAATGAGAGCATATAAATCTTAACTCTCACTGTGTGTGCACATGTACATATATATCTGTGAATAAATGCATTCAAATATACACATGCCAGTCAGAAGTACAAGCCCGCAATGCTGAAACCAAATGCAACGTAGACAGTCCTACATTGTTTACTCTGAGTTTGAAGCAAATCTATTGTAATATTCCCTTTAGCCGTCAGCACTCTTATTCCATTGTAATATAGAGCAGTGAAGGTCAGTGTTGATAGATTCTTAGTGTGTTTTGAAAAAGATTAATGCTTAGCAATGAACTCTCTATGAAAGGTTTCCTTTCAAACAACATCTTAGGTTCACTGATTCAGCGTAAAACATGAGCTTGTATCATAAAGGTCATAGTTAACACTGTACTTGACTGCTGGGTCCCTGGTTTAATATGAGCAGAATTAGTTCTCATTTTTTCACCATTACAGAAATTTAACATTAACCACCACTGAAACAAGAAGTTTTTTCACCTGTTACTTAGACATTGACAAGCATTAGATTCCTGAAGGGGGATGGTCCTTCACTTAGGCCACCTGATAAGGTATTTCATTATTTCATCTGTCAAATATGTTAAAAAGTGTTAAATGGATAGAGTTCAACAAGGACTGAGTGTTTAGCTCCAAGGTAATGGGAGGGAAAACTCTCTCCATCTCGAATAAAGAGGCGTGAGCCCTACCCTGGACTGTGGATAGATATATAAAATAGTTCAAATTGGAGAAAAAGAAGGGGCTCTCCTCAAACAAAGCTTTCTGGTTCAAGATCTGTCTTCTATTCTGCAAAGAACTGATGTCCAAATTCCTCTGCTGACAGGCTAGGGTTGAGTCCCAGTGTGAGTTTCTCTTGCCTAATTAGATATTTGAAAGTGAGACATTCAAATCCGAACTAACCTATCTAGCTCCCCTTTGTAGTTAGTGACAAGAGGATGGGGGCTTCTGCTGATTATCCCAGGCAGTTATTCTAGGAGGTATCTCTGGAAATACCTAGTTCTCTAAGGACTATAGAATCAGCCTAAGGTGAGGACTTCAGTCTTACAAGTGAAGCTTTTAGTTACCTGAGTTAGAACAGATGAATCTCTCTCCAAGTCTATCTAACCTTAATGATAAAGTACCTTAGTAGAGTGAGTCTTGGTTAAACTTGTTTCACTTTGAAAAAAAAAAAAGTGCTATATTCACTTGAGGGGGGAAAAAAAAAAGCAAAGGAAAAATTTCCTTACCAGCTGATTAAGTCATGTAAAGCTGGACTGTCAACCCAGCACGTTTTAATGAATATGTATATAAGGAAGAATAGCACAAGCAGGACACAATGACAAAGGCTCTCTTCACAATATGTAAGAGCCCAGCATGCTTAAGGCTGCAGGTGCCTACTAATCAAATACAGTACAGAAAGAGTAATTTTCTAACCACTGAATTTAGGAGTGAAAGGTACATTTTTTCCTTGTTATGCACAGATAGACTAGGCCTTAGAGGTGAAAGCGGTAACAAAATCTTTATTTTTTTCTAGCTCTGTTGATTTTAAAATTTGAGTCAGACATCAGCTGCCACTGCACTGTCAAGAATTTAAAGCTTCTGCCAATGATCAGGGTTTATACTTGAGAGATTTATGCTGCTAGAAGATTTAGGAGCTATAGAAATTATGTTGTGGTTTTTAAAATCTAGAATTGGAAGGGAAGAATGTGATAAAACAGATGGACACCAAGAGCTCTAAGACCACCTTCACTTGCAGCACTTCAGTGAATGATTCTCTTACACAGGAACAGCAACCATAAATTTATCCAGATGAGAAAGACAAGATTTTTTTTTTTTTTCGTCTCATGTTTGATAGGCAGAACTCTCCTAAAGGGCGAAAGTGCTGTCTCAGTTCTTAATACAAGCCTACACAATGGTTTCTTACAGTCACTGAGAAAACTATTAGCTCTTCCCCAGCTTTTACACTGCAGTCAGGTCTAAAAATCGTGCTGCCCCAGTGTGGTCCCCATGCATCAAGGGCCTAATCACAGCTTTTCAAACAGACATGCTCTGTAGTCAGTGGAGAGAGAGAGAGAGAGAGAGAGAGAGAGAGAGGTTCTTACAGGGAGGTGTTCATCTAGGTAGCAAACTACTTAATCTCCAGCTAGGTGTCTAAGTGAGTTGGATAAATCACCCTCTTGAGAGATTATTCTCTTCCCACTAAACCACAGAGAAAGCTTAGGTGATGAGCTAAGCTTACATGGCTAGGTCTTCCAGTGGCTTATGGGTAGATGAGCTGAAACCCACTTAACCTTTCTAGCATTCATGCAGTCTCTCTGCAAAGACAGGTAGGTCTTCATAATTACTAAATTCTTCATTGCTGTTGTTTGAAAGAATGTTTTGTGTTGTGGTTCGGAGGAAGGGGGGGAATGAGATGACAGGGTTTTTTTTTTCTAGAAAACATAGTACCTGCTTTAATAACATTTGTTCTTCCATTCAATATGTTTTATGCACAAGAATAATCTTGATTTATGTTAAACTGCATCTTCTAATGTTAGATATGGTAACTGTCTCCTCTTGCAATATGCGTATCCTCCATTTCAGAAAGGCTACATTTAGACTAGAGTGCTTGACTGCTTCCCTATTTCTATAAAGCTGAAAAGTAGATAATCCACTGAGACAATAGATTTCTAGAGAAACCATAAAAAAATCCATGAGTCAGATGCTATGCTAAGAAATTCATAATAAAAATGTATTCATGTCAAAACCGAAACTTCGAGTGTGTATGTCCACAATAATAAGATCTAAAAAAAAAATTAAATTATGAATCTATGTCTAAGTGGCACTTTCCACTTACTGTTACAGAAAACATAAATTACACTTTGCAACCATCTGTAATGTAAGTATCAACAACTGCTCCCAACTCACTTCATAGTGTTATTGTATATATTATTTGCTTTGGAAATTACTTGCAGTTTCTAGAGCTACATCTTGACTGAATTTTTTTTTTAAATGCAATCCAAAAATTTACAAAGCTATAGCTAGTTAGGAGGAATGACTTTAGAATAACATCATATTTGTAGTAGCGATTTCCTTTTTTGCCATCTTCCACCAATGTTTAATATGTTAAATACCACTAAGACTGGTGTTTGAGTATGTGTATGTGTGAAAATTTTCATGCTGGCATATGCTGACACAGTTTCCTTTCCAGATATTTGTGAAAACTGGTTGCTAATCACTTCTGTTAGTCTGACTTCACATCATTTAGAAATCTTAGGATAATTTCCTAATTATGGAAAAGAGAGTGCTGAAAAGAATAAAAATTCTGAAGAAAGCAGATGTAAACCCCATTTAGAAGATAATACTTCAGGGAAAGTTGAGGAGAAAATTACACTGCAAAAAAAATTAGAGTAAAAAGTTCCAGTAATTTCAATTGTAAAGTTCCTTAAAGTTGAAAGAATTTTTAGGCTTCTTTTAGGTATCAGACACATTCTCACACAGGGATTCATGGAGATGGGCCAGGCTAATGAGGTTAGAAGTGTGTTCTACCGTGTTTCCTGGCTGTCACAAGCAAGGAAAACAAGCATCTATGCCTAAACCACATCTTACTGGAAGAGCACGATAGTCATATAGTGTGCGATAGATAATGAAAGATGGGCTTGAACTTTGAAATTTAACCATTTTATTCCATTCTTGATCAAGGACTGTAGCATTAGGTTCTTGCTGTCACATAAAAATAACTGATGAACTGTACAAATATTCAGTGGTTTTCCTGGAAGATATCAAGAACGTTCATCAGAAATATGTTTCCATATGGTGTCAGCCTTATAGCTTTGTGGTTCTGTGGATCATAGTTGTTCCAGGCTGTTAAGTATCAGACCTTCACATTCTTTCACTTTGTGTTCAGCAAAAAATGTTTTGCAAAATGATGTTGTAATAGATGAGAGCACCTCAAAAGGTCTGTTTCACTGAACTTTTAGAAAATTCACAATTTAAATCACTGTTCTGTAGTGCAATGATTTCTTCCTTTTGTTTTATTTTCAGAAGGTAATTTCTGGAAATTTGATCATCTATTTTCTTCCCCCCACCTTACCTCTCTCTCTTTTGTGCCTTCCCTTCCCTTCCCTTCCCTCCCTATTTTGTTTTGATATTTTTCTCTCATTCCACAGTCAGGTTTTACATTTTATCAGTGGGTAGATTTGGGGCTTGGGCACAGCTATAAAGGACTAGTTTCAAGCTGTTATTGGCTGACATATATTCTTTCATAAATGATCTCCCAGAACTTCATAGAAATTAAGTACTTGATGAGTCAATACCTGAAATCACCATTCTCAAAAGGGTGTTAAGGTGTTGCTTATTTATTTATTTTACTAATGATCAAAGCTTTCTGAGTAAATAGATCCACTGACTTTCAGCTGTGCTCTGAAGTTTCTTTGGCAGTCTTGGTTTCCAAGGCAATAAATTTCACAAAGAGTAAACACATTAGAGAAATAAACTAGAGAAAAAGTAGGTATTAATATTTGGTCTTAAAACAAAATAGAAAAATAACAGATTGGGGGTGGGGTGGGGTTGGATGTTTTGGTTTTTTGTTGGTTGTCTGGGGTTTTTTGGGAGAGGGAGGTTTAATTTTGTCCTGAAGGTGTTTTGATCTCAGCAATTTAAGCTATGATTAGTTTTCAGGAGGAAACAAAATGATTCTAACTTCATTCCGGTACATCACTGTTTCATGTGTTATCTCTGTGAGGAAGGAAAAAAAAAAGAGAGAAAGAAAGAAAAGAAAGAAAAGAAGACCTAATAAACCATAAAACATCTATTTGGTAATTTTGTAGGTAATTTATGTGGATAAAATAAATATTTCTTTGTTTTAATAGAATGGAAAGGCATTCTAAAGGTGACAATAAACATCACAGTAATAAAAACTATTTCCTACTGTTGTCAAATATGTAAAGAAAAAGTGAAATACCAGAAATATTGGCATTCAAATATCAGTAGAGAAAAATAAGGTCAAATTAAATAATATTTTTTTATAGTTATTATATTAACATGTTATGCCTCACAGTGCACATACATCTGAAAAGTGCAAGTTGCTGGGACTAGGCTGAAGAGGTTTGGTTGTTCTAGTTGTTCCTCCTCAGCCCATGCCTTTCCATGACCTTCAACAAGCCCTTCATACTCCCTATCAGTAGAACAGAGACAATGATATTTAGAGAATGAATCTGCAGCTACAGCACTTCAGCTGCAGATCTCACCCTAAGAAAGATTCCCAGGCTGCACATGATTACAACTGTGGGAACACATTTCTGGTAATGACACAACTACAGAGAAAATTTAAGCTCATCTCCTGTCCTAAAGTTCTGGTCCACATCCTTTATTTTGCAAGAGGTGTTAACAGCAGCATCCTAGCTATGTTCTGTCTCTGTTTATTGCTCTCCAAAACCCACTTGCAGCTGGATACAGGTTTTATTTCCTGCCTAAGACCCCTGAGTGGGTGCAAAGTGTGATACTGAGCAGCCATCACTCTTTTGCAGGTGGTTCCCCTCTGGGCATCTACGTCTGTGTATGCACATGTGTGCGTGCATGAGTACATTTTGATCCCTCGTTCCTTAACAACTCTTGCAGTATAAAGCAAAAGGCAAAGGCAAAGTCAGGCTGGATTTAAGAAGCTTGTAAGAAGCTCTGTTTCACGGAGCCAGCCACTGCCTAAGTTAGGTATACAAATAGCTTACTTCATGCAAGTGTTGTGGTTTTGCTTTCAGAACACACTTTCTTTTTGAGCCTTTGTACTGCCACAAGACTGCTGACTGCAAAACACTGCTGACTGCAAAACACTGCTGCCATTTTGTGTTCTAGCTGGTACCAGAAAGGTTTATTCCAGGGTATCTGCAGGAGACTTAAATGTCGTTTTTCTTTGTGGTTCTGTGGATCATAGTTGTTCCAGGCTGTTAAGTATCAGACTTTCACATTCTTTCACCTTGTATTCAGCAAAAAATGTTTTGCAAAATGATGTTGTAATAGATGAGAATGCCTCAAAAGGTCTGTTCACTGAACCTTTAGAAAATTCACAATTTAAATCACTGGAACTGTTCTGTAGTACTATGATTTCTTCCTTTTGTTTTAGGTTTTATTAAAACTAATCTAAAGCAAAGAAATAAAGAGGCATCTGTATGTAGATGATCTCTATTATCTCATTTACTAATATGTAAAAGAGAAATGAAAACTTTATAAAGGACAACAATAGAAAGTGTTAGCCTTTTAAATGTTTAATTTACTAGCTGCTGCTCCAAGATCTTTTACATTGCATTTTGAAGCACTGACTCCTAACAAATGCTGAAAAGAAGGGAAGAGCAAAACAAATGAGATACACATATAGTTATGAAAATTAATCATGAAGAAAACGCCAGTATTCTTGATGACTGAGCTAATTAACAGAGGATGAAACAAAAGATGACAAGATGAAAAAAACTATATTAGAGACTTAGTGTCACAGTACATTGCTTAGCTAAGCAGAGCCCCTTTTCAATGGAACAGCAAACATTAGCAAGCCTTTTTTAAAAAAATACAATTCTGAAGCACTCTAATTAATATTAGATACCATTTATTTCAGTCTTCAAAAGATCTCTTCAAAAAAGTAAGTTTTTCAGCCAACTGAAAGCATTAAGTGCTCTGTTACAGCACAAGAACATGTTAATTTGTAAGGAAAAATAAATGGGAGCACTACAACACTGAGTTGCCACACAGGTTCTACGGCTTCCATACAATGGCTTCATTAAGCTGAACTTGAAGTGGTAACTTCTAGTAGAGAATGCTCACAAATTCGAGATTAAATAAATTAATTTTTAATTTAAATTAGCTGTAATTGATTATTTTCAAAAACAGTACTTCTTAAGCATTTTCCCTTTGCACCTTAAAACTTAATCTGGAAAAGCCTACATGTTTATCCTACTCTTCTGTTCCTATGTAGACTCCCATGACATCCTTAAAATCCATTCTCTGCTGCCTAACTTTGTAAATCACTGTACATACAAAGGTGCTGATGGGAGTTAACTCCTGATGGGAGTTAATTAGTTGCTTAAAGTTCTTGTTCAAGTTAAGATTCCTGAGAGTTTCAAACTCTTCCAGGAAAAAAATCTTTCTTATTACAAGACAATGATCCTTTGTCTTCAGACCATGCCCAGAAAAAAACTCCGGACAAGTTACGTAGCATGACAAACTCGGAAGTAGATAGTGTATGAGTGCTTACCAGAATACATAGTGTATTTCTGTTTCTCCTCCAAGAAGTAAAATTTATTTATATATGATGGAGTAGCTCGAAAAGGAGATTTAGAGAGGTAGATTTGTACCAGAGTGACCACAAACCATGGCGAGGACAGTCAAATATAAAATATTTTGAATCAAGAAGTGCCTCCTTTGTCTTAATGCAGGTTCTTGAAGCATGTAGAAAATCAATTTATAACACTTCTCTTCATGTAATACCACATTGGGGTTTCCTACAGCACTGGTGGTTAACCTAGCAAGTGACTAAGTCTTCCCTTTCTCTTCAGGTTTTTGTTTATTTTGTGGTTTTGTTTTTTCTCAGAGCAAAGGGAGTTAAAATAATGCCTTGACTTCCGACGGAACTTTGAACAGGAGCTTAATTCCAGATTAACATTTATAATTCAAGAACCCAAGAAAAGGAAGTTAGGTATAATTTCAGGGAGGGTTAGTCATCTCTAGCTGCTTTCATCAGCCCTTCCTTTACACATCTGTCATAATTTGATCAAATAGTACCTTACTTAGCTAGTTTCTAAAGATGCATTCCTAAAACATCAACATCTGATCAGCTAATCTAGAGTTAGTTAGTAATCTAGAGTTAGTAATCTAGAGTTAGTTGAAGATAAAGCATGAATTATTGCATTCACTCATGTTTGACAAGGTCGCTTAAATCATGAGCTCAAAAACCCCCAAACCCTTCACAAAGGCTCACCTAAATTCAAGAAAACAGGGAAGAAGGACAACCTGGGGATGTACACAGCATGTACACCTCTGAATATTTATTTATGCAGTGCTGAGAGAAATTCAGATCTACAGCTGGGCTAATGAACGTAGGATCATCAACTATTTGCTTGGCCCTATTTTTAATAGTACTGTAGTTTAGGAAATCTTCACTATAAGATCTCATTCTTCATCCCTTGCAAATGCGTAATGGCTGTGCCAGATTACATGCTGCTTTGTTTCTGTTCAGAAATGAGGAGTTCACACTAGAAAGACACATGATACAGTTTGACAGATAAGTGCATCACTTTAAATAGTCTATTTTTTCTTTGCTGTCTACAAGCCCTACAATAATAACTTGCAGTTGTGAGGCTTTTTGTGAAGCAGGTGGAGTTCTGATTTCATTGCACTGTATGAGTTCAGTGTTCTGTGGGAATAATATTAAAACAGTTCTGCTTTTGAGAATTTAACTGGTTTAGTACATGCCAAACTAGGATAAATATTTTCAAGTATTTTCTATTTGTAAACAAAATGTCTAACTGGAAAAAAAATTGCATTACGAAAAGATGATTTTAAGACAAGATGTTTTTAAAGCAAGTCAACTTGCTTTTTAGAGTTATTCAGATATGTATCAGAAACCAAAAAGAAAACAGAATTTTATATTTTATAAAACACAAGCCATGTCACAATATCTATAGGGTGAAAAGAACATTTGTGAATTTCTTCAGTGCAGCATGCAAGAGATATTTATTAGGAGATGTGAGGAAATGTATTACATGATATTGAAATTAACTTTTCCCCCTAATGGTTAAGTCTCAGAAATGTACCAGCTGCTGAGGCTGGCAGACTTTTAAAATTCCACGTTTGCAATTCAGAAATAATTTGGTTTTGGGAATAATCGAGAGTATGACAGTTTGTCTACAAATATGTCACTATCTGTTTACTTCACCATGTCTCAATTGGATTAGCTCCTTATTCAGGGAGAAGCAGCTGAATCAGCCATTGCAGATTCCCTGCTGCCTGGTCTGCCTCTGCAGCCTGGAAAGGACTCCTCCTGCTACCTAAGAAATCAGGGAGTAAAACCCCAAATACCATGCTCTTGACCTGGTTATGGAAAAAACAGGTTATTGGTAAATTAAAGGGGCTTCTGTGGAGACAGCTGTTATCTGTATGCATCAAGTTGCCCATTTTCTGCACAATAGTCTGGGTCGGTGTTAGAAGAATCTCAATAGTTCAACAATTATTAGAAAACTTATGGAGTCAAATGTTTGGCTGAATGATGACTGGATATTTCTTAAGTCTGCTTTTCCCTCTGCAAACAGCTGATGCCTGCATTAAGCTAAGATCAAATGAAAAATGTATTCAGCATTTCAGAGATACCCAGAAGCAAAATAACAGTATCAGGAGCTAAGCTTTCTTATGCTTCCTTTGTATATGTCAACTTATATTATCCTGTGTGATGTATCATCCTTCCCAGTGTGCTCAATATTATAATGAAAGAGGACCATTAATATGGAAAATCATGAGACTATTTCTTTCATATGTAAAATAAATTGCATGCAGCCACACCTCTGATCTGAACTTTTGAACCTAGAAACTATATTTTTTTCTTTTTTATACAGTCCTGAGAGTTTTGATGGGACCTACTACTGGGTTTTTTGTTTTGTTTTTCTTTGTTTTTTCCAATGAATCAAAAATATTTATGATCATAGTCTGAAACAGTCAGACTAATGCTGGGAGAACTGTATCACTGAAGGTATATCTGACCCCTTCCTAAAATGTTTATTCTCATTTAATTTAGTGTGAAGGTGCAGTAGAAAAGTGGCAAATTCAAAAGACATGTTCTAGGAGGGATAAACCTTACTAGGGAAAAAAAGTCTCTCCTAATTTTTTTTCCCCCCTCTAAGTCTCTCTAACATGCAAATAACTTAATTTCTCCAGCTGTGACTTCTGATTTGTTTGTTTTGTATTGATAACTCCATTTTGGGTTTGGTTTTTTTTTTCTGTGCTGACAAAAAGAAAGGTAAAAATTTGGCACTGAGAGCATCATGAAGTTCCGGGTACGTAATAGTTTCAAGTGGCTAATTCTTCTTCCTTAAAAACTAGTTAGTGTTATTAGCTATTTTCATTATGTCAGAGTTGACATATGCTTTTTTTTGCTTCGTTATTGTAGTTTCGGGTTTGCGATATTGGTTGTTTTTTGCTTAGGGTTGGGTTTTTTGGGGTTTTTTTGTTATTATTTAAATTCTAAATAAATTACTCAGATTATATTCTTTATCCCAGATATTTCACCTGATTCGTATGAAGCAGACGGAAGGCTACCTTCCTTCCAGCTGCTCTGTGACAGCCTTTTTAGAAAAGCATATTTTGCCTTAATATGGACTACAAATATTTTAAAGAAAAACATGTGTTAGGATGTGGCAGCATTTTTTTTTGAAAAGCAGATTAAAAAAACCCAAAACCAACTATCAAAGTTTTCTGTGAGAGAAAGAGAAAAAGACAGAGAGAGAAAGAGAGAGCATAGACGAGAGGAGAGGAAAAATAAAAGGAAAAAGATTCCAGAAGCACTCATAAATCACTTCCATCAAATCACTCAGAAGAAGAGTCACCCTGCATATAAATCTCTGTCACTTAGCAGCTGAAGACTTCAGTTTTTAGTCTAAACCCTTGACATGCTATCTCCTACAAAGAAATTCAGAGTCTGTAAAGTCAGATCTGAGTATAGACAAGCAACTTTTTTACAACTATGAGAAGGTTCGGCTCTTCTAGGTGTAAAGTTCTCATCCCCCCATCAGGCAAGAGAGATATGCAGTCCAAAAGAAATACAGGGCACTATATTTAAGGCTAAATTGAAATAAGTCTCCTACCCAGACAAAGTACATTGTATTGATGATGAGTTTAACAGCTTACAAATACATACTCAAAGCAGAGGACCCTTGCTGGCTGTATTAGTATTTTCAGTATATGTGGTATCTCATATTAAGCCTAATGGTTTACCACATAATTGGATCATTAGTAAACCAGTGTTCATGTTCAGTTTCCACTTTCTATTGGTTTAGAGAAAGGATTTCAAATTTGCATTTAAATGAAATTGAGCAAAGACTGATAAAGGCTTCAATTAAAAGGACACCTGTTTTTGTTAATTCATTTTTAATAGGAACAGTAAATATTTTCAGTTGATGTACTTTCTGCTGCAAGATCGGTACATTCTTCTCTTTATCTCCAGTGTCAGACACCCCACATTAGAGGAATCGATCATTTTCTCTAACTAAAAGAACCTGTCCTAACCTTTATGAATCTGTTCATACAAGACAAAAAAGTAAATTAAACCAAATAATTATTTATAAAATAGAAGCATAACAAGATAACACGCAATCAAAGTAAATTCTGCAAATTTCTTAAAAGCAATAAGGTTTTGTTGGTTTGGGGTTTTTTGGTTTTGTTTTTTGTTATTTTTTGGGGGAGTTGTTTGTGGGTATGGCTTTTTGGTGTGGGGAGGAGATTTTTCAAAATGAAAGCCACATTCCTTCTTTACACTTTTCTTGGAGCTTACTGACCTCAGGCACTCTGGTATGAAACAAAAGCACTCTTTCACAATTGTGTAATGCAAACAAAACACAAAAATTAAAAATATGTAAAACACAAATCATGACAAGCAGTTTTCATAGAGCATAAACCCAGCTGGTGTTCATGAAGTATGAGCTTCTTACTGGCACCTGGAAGCATTACGTCTTCCTATAAAAAAATCTTCCTTTAATTCTAAATCATTGGCTTAATAGCCTTGCTTTATGGGTCTACAGCTCTAGTTTTGTCCAGTTGCCATTAGTAACATAGTAGCTCATCTTGTTTTTCTAATACTTTTGAAATAATTTGTAGCCATAATTGCTTCTCTGATTTCCATTTGCTGTAACCATAACCACTAATTTGCTAACAACCGCTACACTTCTGTTAGAACCAAAGCTGAAAAATCCAAGTAATTTCCTCAAGAACAATTTGCACTGGACACCCCTCTCTTTGGGGATGCAGTGTAAGCATTTAAATAAAGAACTCAAGCATTTAATTACTGTGTGCTGGCTTCCTGCTAGCAGGACGTCACACCAGTGAGTAAATGGATTAAGTTTCTTGTAGCACAAGCCAGGAGACATCTTGACAGTTGTGTTTTTCATTCTCAGATGTCCAGTTAAGAGAGACACAGGGGTCCAATCCCACCTTTAAAAACTTTATCTTTGACTTAAATTATTATTGTTTTTAAATGCTATGTGGTTTTCCTACAATAAACTTAACAAAGGATTATGTTTTTCATTTCTGGTTGAATGAGGAAGGGAATTAACAGAAATGTAAATAGAAGATATTCACAGGAAAGTGCAGGTTGGGGGATTTACCCTCTATTTGTTACAAGTTAAACATTTGCAAAAGAAAATAAATACTGCAGAGCTCTCTCCCCTCCCCTCCTCCCCTCTCCCTCCTCCTCCCATCCCCATATGTATTCCTGATTGACATACCCATATAGTCTGTTTGATTTTATATTTGCTGGATGAAGGAATGTATCAGGAGTTTTAAATAATTGATTTTTATTTGGCTCAGATTCTACTTCTTAACTGGTGGCTGCTGCAGTTGTTTTCTTTTAATGCTTACAAAGCTGAACTAAAAATATCTCTGGAAGTTCAGCATGAGTACAGTTGCAAAAGGTTTGGACCTAATGCTCTGCCACTAAATAAATATATTAATCTTTTTCTTTAAAGTTAGAAAGCTAAAAAAACTGGAACAAAGCATATAAATAACTGACTTCAGCTCAACGGGTCAAAAGACTAGCTAGTTACTATGCCTATGAAGAGGGAACTGCTTAATGCTCTCCAAACCACTTCAAAGGACTCTGTGCTCTTTCACTCACTTCCCTGGCAAAGCTATGTATGAGTAATTATTGCTGTAGCTGTTACAGATTAAACTGAAATGGGGAAAAGAGACTGTATGAAAATCAATGCAAAGTAGTGGGAAATAGCAGCCTCTCACTCAGTGGCCACCTGCAGCTCTACAGTACGAACATCTAAATGTTGACCAACCCACTGTAAAGGCCTCCATGTTCTCTGACTTATTTACTGAATCAACAGGTGCTGAAGGATACAGACTCATCTAATTCCTATCAGTTTCAGCTGGACTTAAATATCTAGGTATGTCTTCCAAATTTGTAAGTGTACCCTAAATTTATTGTCATATTAAAGGCTCTAAGTTCCTTTGTGTCCAAAGGGGAACTAGATTCAGTAAGAAGCCTGGTTTTCTGTACTTTACCACATACGTAAAAGAAAAAAGCTCTCTCTTATGAAAGCATGCTTAGGAATGGCATCAAGTGGAAAGCTTACTTTGGAAACCTGAATACAGCAAAGCTACATTAAATAAGCAGTAATTATTTTGATTGGTTTGTATAATTAATTAATTAATTTTAAGGATTTCTTAAAACCAAAAGTGGATTTTGGCAATTTGACTTTTCAGTAAAAGCAAAAATTGAAAACTTCCTCCCCTAAATGCTTTAAAAACCTGTATTGAGACACAATTCTATTTTCTCACATTATAAATACCTAATTTTTACCAATACAAAAGTATCTGTATTTTTCAAACCAGCCTTCTTTCTACAGACAGAAAGAAAGAAGCTTATGACTATCAAATTATAATTTTATTATATTTGGAAAATTGCACGATATTCCTTCTGAGGCTAATGAATCATTTCTCAGAGGAAAAGAAAAACAGAACCAAAACACCACAAAAATTATCATCCCCTTCCCAAAGGGAAATCACAAAAATCCTCCAAAACCAACCAACCAAAAAAATAACACTGAAACACCAAAACTGGTGCTGAACAGAATTCACATACTTCTAATTGTGACAGGTTTTGACGAGTAGAGAAAAATATTTAAATATCTTATTTTACTGGATTGTGAACATAAATCTAAAGGATAACCTATATCTGATAGTTTAAAACCTCACAAAATCTTCTCTTTCAAAGAAAACCAAAGTTCAGAGTCCTGTTCTTTAATTATTATTACATCAATTTATTGGGGTCTTGTTTATTCGTTTGTTTGTTTGATTTGCTCGTTGATTACTGAGTCATCTTTCTAGTGGATTAGTAATGTTGGGCTGAGCACATTTGCAGTACTGATTTCCCCTCATATCACAGTGGTGGTCTCAGTGAGTCCCACCTGAATAATAAAGTAGGATAGGAATTTATCATGCTAGGTTCATTGTGTCTGGAGAACAGTTAACAGGAAACAGAGACATGGTAGATAAATTTACCGTTATGTGGCTCCACCAGCCACTGTCAATCCCCTCCCATGGACATGATGAAGATAAATGTAGTGGGCATGTCACTGTCATTGGATTGAGTTGTACTATTCCTTTCAGCTGCTCTGTCTTGCTCTAAATCAGTAAAGCAGCCATAAACCACACTTTACATTCAAACTGCCCTTTGGGCTTCTGTCCATCTCAGGAGCAACACAAGCCAGAACTGCAAATTCAACCTATACTTTTTCTACTTCTGAAGGCATTTTGAATTATCCTCTTTATGCAGGAGCTTTAAAACCTCCGAGGGTTTGGTTTAACATACCCTTATGAGTAATGGAGGGCAGAGGGTAGGACAGGAATTTTAATGCCCTGTCAAGTAGAGGTTAATGATATCGTCTTCTGCTAACTATGTTCCCCTGGAAACGTGACTTTGTCCTGACATGTTGTTCTCAGTTAAGCTTAGTCCATTGCATAGGTACCATTGAAACTCTTCAAATTGGTCCAAAACCTGGGTGACACCATACCCGTCTTTGACCGTGCAGTGGGAATAACACACCACAGAAGAGTTATAGTTCAGCTTAGTACTGAATTAATCAGAAAACTTTGCAAAGAAATTTCTTGCTCAGCTTTAATTAGGATTAACCAGTCAGAGGTCATCTTCTATTCTAGTTAATACCACTTGTACCACCTGAAAAATAAATGGATTATAAGATTCAGTCTAGTTTCTGAATAAGCTAAAAACCGTGTTAAATCTGTAGATTATACAAAAATATAGTTAAACATACATATATGAAAGCAAGGATTCACATACTGATTTTTTTTTTAATAGTTTAGCTCAATTTTTTGTTAGCAATCCAATTACATTTGTAAATAGTTTAAGAAGATTTTACCTCTTCATATCCCTGATACACAACAAGTATACAGGATACCTAATGCATCCAGTGGGGCTTGATCAAAGACTCTCACTGTCACTTCCTTGCTGTGTGGCTTTCTCAAAAAGAAGAAAAACTAAATCAAAATCATTTTTATTTCACTAATATGGAAAATAGGTATCACAAGCTCTTAAAGGTCTGATAAACCTTTAGAAGTCATTATAATACCAAAGGAAAGGTGGGTGTCAGTTAAACAAACAATTTAACATTATTACGCAATTAGAAAACTGCAATTTTTTAAAAAGTCATTGAATTTACACTTGATAATTATAAGATGGAAGTATAGGGAAAAGAAGTATAGGGAGAAAAAGATGGAAGTATAGGGAGAAAAAGTAAAAGTGAAACCATAAAATGAGGTGCAATATAAATATTTAACCATCTAAGCAAGAGTATGAAAGGGGTTTGTATGTGCTTGTGAGACTGAATATATATGTACACATTAATTAATATGGTTTTACATTTATATGAAAAAATATATTATTTCCATATTTTATTCTCTTACATGTTTAATATAGTTGTGTGCATTGTCATGTTTTATATTTTTATAGTTCCATCATAGTTTCACACATCTTTCTTGGATAAGATAGACATAATATGTCCTAGTGTTTTAAGTTTAAAGTACCTTATATGTACAGTGTGATACTTGTTACCTATAAGGCATCAAAGTTAGATCAGAACAGAAATTATTTTAGTCTCATGATTAAAAGCACCATTTGAAAACAATTTTCCTTTTGAGCTCAGTGAAATCACAAAGATTCTGTTGGAAAACTTGTCCATAGTACACACTATTAGATGCAAACAGTCCATCTTTTACCAGTTTCTGTTCTCAGTATGTCTCATGTGTAGTCCTGGTCAGGTTTCGAGCTGTCTATGTATAGGTATTTTTAATCAAATCCCCTTCTCTTCACCATTATGTGAGATTACTTATGAAGTAGATATGTTTCTCTTTAAACATCTCTGACACTAGAAGAGCTGGTCTTTGCCTAATATGAAGCTCAGTTGGAACTGCTGAAATATTTACTCAGTTGAAGCAGTCTCACGTAGAAGCATTTTAATGATATTTAATAGCACACAGAGACATATTTAATGTATTTTTCAACTAACATTTAATGCTACAGAAACCACCCTTCCTCTACTTCCCAAGCAATTATGGTTAAGGTTTCTCTACATAAAATTCAATCTAAAATTACATACTGGAGTTGAACATTTATATAGGTGTAGGACCATACCCAGTACAGAACTAAGCCCAAAATAAATAGAGAGGTGGAGGGAAATTATGTGATCCTGTATATATTACCTGCTTTGGGAGTGCCCGTTGTGTTGGATATTGTTAATGGGATGGTAAAAAGCCTTCTTAATCTCCCAAGTAAATCTTCAGTTTATGACAGTTCTTGTGGTTGTCGTAAATTTTAACATTTATTTGGAGTTTTCAAAATCTTAGAATGAGCTTAGGAGAAAGCATTTAAGAATCAAGTGAAATCCTGAAAAATTAAGCAAATAGACATTTATTCTCTTCAGAACCAGCCGTATCTGTTGATAATGACTGGAATGAGTAAAAATCGGTGCTTTTCCCTGGAACTTCACTGTGAATTTTCAGTGCAAAGCTCTGATGGTGGTTATTAAGCTATCATACTGAATTACATTTAAATTATATGAGGGGTCTTTGTTTTTATTTTTGATACCTGATTCAAATTACAGTCTGCCTTCTGAAGGTCATTTCATACCTTTGTGCTTCCCAACACTTGGACATTTGTGTTCTTGGTTTGCGATGAAGTAAAAGTTGTTTCTATCGATACAATTTCTCATTAAAGCTAAATTACATATTTTCCTTGCTAAAACTCTTTTCCTTTAATACTCTCCGGTAAGTTTTATTTAATAATATAATTCTTTAAAACAAAACAAAAACCCGCAGGAAAATAATATTTAGAAATTATTATACATGTGAAACCGAAAACTTAGAAAACTGCATAGCCTCTGAAGTAAATAGGTCTAGGCTTCATCACCTTTCATTTCATGTAATAAAAAACAGGGAAATTAACTTTCTTTTCAGGGCTGAGAAAAAACATGTTAGCATATGACATATTTTTTGTTCACCTGCTTATTGTTGTTTTCCTTACATGCATCATTATATTATTGTATGCTTCCAGTTATTGTTTTAAAAGGTAATTTTCTTGTATTACAACATTTTAAAATGAAATTATTTCATCATGTATATGTGAAATTAATTTGAAAGTTAGTCTCAATTGATCCATTAAAAAGAAGATATCTATCATATGCCCAAATATTATATCCATGTATTATATAAAAATATTATGTTCAGATAACTATATTATGACAAAACCTGATTAATTTTTTTAGTCTGGTGAGCTTGGTAGTGGAGATATTTTTACCATACTTAAAGACCTTAAAAATGTGAATTTCCTAATGTATGGAACAAGTTCGTACAGAAAATATTAAATACTTTCAATTTGTGGGATTATTATAACTTTGAAGAAGTGCCTCCTTATCGAACACTTGTAAAGTGGAATATTTCTCATGGTTCTGAAATTGCTTCAGAGGGTGAGGCTAAAATAATTGAAAACTTTTGTTACACAGCTTCTACAGCCAAATGAGAACTTGTCTGTAGTGTGTTTTATTGTATTGTGGAATATATGTGGCAAGCAATTAACTTCAAGCAAATATTCATTTTCATTTCCCATTAACTCTGTAGTCAGAGGGATATCCTCCAAAATTAATCTTAAGGGTGTTGGATGCGAATGATGATATGTTGTCAAAGTTCAAACCATTTGATTGTAGTATAATTTTTCTTTCTTCAAATACTCGTAATTCAGTTTCATTGATGTTCTGAAGATCGTCAGGACAACAGTAGATTTTTATCCTTTCAAGTGTGCATCGCGGAACAATGATCACAGATGGTTTTGTATATCTGCTTGATGTAGAGAAAAAATATATTTTTGTTTTTCAGCAAAGAATCGTCTGCTTTGTTTTCAAACTAGAAAAAAGTTGATACATAGTTCTCAATACATGAATCTTTTGCTTTATCACGATTCGTACTGTGGATTAATCTTGGAAAATGAATAATAGTATTTTCTTTCTAGTATGTAGGGTAGAATTATTTTCATATGGCACTAATTAAGCCAGCTGCTTGTCTCCTTACCTACGTTACCTGGAAGACAGTATTCGCCAAATTTTGCAATAAAACATATGAACAGCATACATAAAATAGTTTTTCTGTTTCTTTTAGCTCCTAATATACTTTTTCTAAAGTAGGGATTTTGTTTTGTTATTTTTTGTTTTATTTTTTCTTGCATGATCCTTCAATGAATGTATAAAATAATCTGAGATATATTTTAAAAGACACAAATCTTAGTGATGTAAACACATATCTGCATTTTATTACAAATATGCAATTTTAGCACACTATAAAATATGGGGGTGGGTTGTTGGCAGGTTTTTTTAATTGTTTATTTTTAAGACTATACAGTTATTGGAGACATAGTGTTTATATTAAAGCCTGCATTAAACACAAGACATGGATTGCCAGCCACAGCACAAACCTGCCGCAGAAGCACCCTGCTGTTCAAGCACTCTGGGCATTTCATCAGGCCACATGAC
Source organism: Laterallus jamaicensis coturniculus (assembly GCA_022605575.1). Classification (NCBI taxonomy): domain Eukaryota; kingdom Metazoa; phylum Chordata; class Aves; order Gruiformes; family Rallidae; genus Laterallus; species Laterallus jamaicensis. The sequence continues at coordinate 693,245 of JAKCOX010000027.1, forward strand.
CAAAGTTCTGCTTCTGAGACCAAATGCAGAAAATGGGGTGGTTTAGCCTGTGTCACAGCCAGCCACCTCGAACTCCTAAGTTTCCATGCCCACATGCACTGAGAAGGAAGGACAGAGCCCTTTAGAACAAATTCATAATGTATCTTGCTTTTCAACCTTTGGGTCCAAATGAAAGGCCCTCTCTAGATCTTATGAAGCCATACATGTGATAGCAGATTTATCTAGGAAAAATCTGAATTTACATTATTATACATTATTACTGCTATTATTACCTTTACGACTGCAATCACTGTTGGCTATAGATACCTGACAGTAGCGGTGCTTTTTGACAGAAGTCAATACTGGTTTGACTGGCAATTGAGGATACTTGCAATATCTTATATAATTCAACAGAGGATCATGCATTTGACAGCCTCTGTAAACTGTTCTTTTGTCATCCAATGTTGATTCTTCAAGCATTCTCCTTTAAAATTTTGAAAACAGGAGGGAAAATGAAAATAGAAAAAGGCCATATTTTATGGAAGGGGATTTATCTGCATTTTCATTACATGAACAGCTGGAAAGACACCCTGAATCATTTAATTCAGAATGAATGCAATCACCTCTGTAAACTTATATCTTCAAGAGTATTTCCTATATAATTATTTTTACTGAGTGGAGAAGCTAGAAAAAGAAATATATAAAGGCTATTTTACTTTTTCCCAAGATCGTTTACAGCAGTCAGAAAAGCTGATGTCCCTGTGGGGTCAGCTACACCTGCTGTCTGAGTAGGAAAGGGGTGAGTAGTACAGTGTCCTTAATTGTATCAAAGGGCTAAGTATATTTGCCCCTGACACCAGGTAGTGGCTGAGATATAGTCCTCTTCCTCATCTACCAGTCATTACTCTTTCCCTGATCCCATGCAAGAGAAAAAAACACAGCTTGTACTGGTGAGGACTCAAGTCAAATACCAAACACATATAAATTGCACCAGATAAGGCAATTTCATTATAGTGATTTTGCAGCCTAGGATTTGTAGGTCCAGCAGGACATTAGCATCTCCTATGTGTTCAGAAGAGTCAATATAACATTGGAATCACTGGTAATCTTGTACATATAAACCGTGTGGGGGGGGGTTATGTCAATATGAGGGTAATAAAGACCAAAATCATAGTGATCTGTGACACAGCAACTAAACTTCTATCAGAACAATTATGGCTGTGATTTTTTATATTCAGTATCTTGCCCTATTTTTTTATAGTTTTAAAATTTATTCATTATGAATTATAAGGATTCAGTTTCTCACTTTACCAGAACTTTAGCACAACCTTTAGGCTCCAGCTTGATCCCATTTAGCTCCACAATATAAGGATTAAGAATATGAAGCCCACAAAGGGTATTTTTACCCAGACATGAATTTCACACTACAGAATGGTAAGAACAGAAGATCATCCTCCACTTTTTGAATTACCAACAGCAGTACTTGGAATTGCAATAATCATCTACAAATAGTATGCATTTTTTTTAATCACTATCTATGTCAAGTTCTTTTTTTCTGATATATGTTTCCTCTTTCCCTAAACTCAAAGATTTTAAGAATTCTACCTAAGGAAAGTTATATCTGTAAATAAGTACAATATAATATTTTTTTGCTTTGTCATTTATTTTTTATGATTTTTTAAAAATTGAAATACACATCTAAGATGTTCTCGATCCTCTAATAAACCCATAAAAATTATTCTGAATTCTACCTTTTTAATTAATTTTGTGTGAAGAAATGTACTGCAAGCCAAACTTCAGAACTCATTTGAGTTTCTTACAAATATCTTGCTCTATCTCCTGCATATGTATCTGTCTTTAGACATCTACCATCCAGACCACTCAGTAACCAAAATATTTAAGACCGAGTTTCCTTCCACTGATTTCATTCAGGAGTCACTTTATTAAATGAAACACATGGTTACAAGTGAGCACTGAATTCTACTTTGCTTTACTGTCATGTGTTCATTCTACATGTGAGAAGTCTAAATCACAAAATATATCAAGCTGCCTTCTAAGTATAGCTGCAGAAGTATAGTACAGGTCAAGAATTCTTGAATTTGATGTAAAGTTTTCTCCAAAAAAATGTCCCTGTAACAAGACAGGGTATACTCCCAAACAGAAATAGGGAAGAAGGAAAGGCAAGAGAGACCTTAAAAGAAAAAAAACAAACCAAACCAAAACAATCCTCTGATTTTATCTAGGCGTGATTTGCATGGAAAATTAACTGTAACCCTCTGAATGGATGACAGCTATTTGTTACTATTTCCCAGTTAAAGCTGGATGTGGCTCTGATTGGGCATTTCCTTTGAAGATTCTCACCAGACAGTAAACCCCAGGATAGTGCAGAACCAAATTTTGCTCTGAAATGCAAAAAACATACTCAAATGTCCACAGCTTTAGACACATAACATGGAATACTGATTTCTTTGTATCCAGGAAGAATGGAAGGTTTCAGATGAGTTCCAAAAGGTCTGGATAAAACTATGGCTTACAGGAATTAACCAGATTTATCCAGCAGCACCAGATGAACTCAGGAAAGTTTAGTTTTATGAAGCTGACTAGAAATATTTGTGCTAAAAAAAAAGTTGTAGGGTTTTTTTTTTTTAAAAACCCACATTGTCTTCTTCAATAATCATATCATAAATGTTAATTTTTGAGAGAAGATTTATTAGAACATCTGCTTCAAATTAAAAGGACACTGGTGTTTGAAAATATTCTCATTTTTATGTTTCTTTCCAGGACTGCCAACTAAGTAAGATGGAAAAACCACACATCAGCATAAAATTTGCATTTTCTTGAGATACCACTCAGATATCAGTCTGTTCCAACACATTTCTAATAAAGTTTGGCATGTATAATATCTACAAATGATATTTATCAACATAGAAATTAATCTTGTGTTTTAAATATCATAGGTACTGTGCTATTAAAGTTTAATTATAGTGGGTGATAAGACAGATACTGTTGATAAGATGCATTGGAAAGGTTTATATTTCTAAAAAAGCATAAATGCATTCATGTTAAACTCACAAGCCTTCTTAAAACTTTGGTAGGACAGAGTTATCTTAAGCACTTTCTCAGCAAAATGTTTACATAAAATATGTAAATGAAAAGTGTGAGTCTGTCTTCTACATTCAGAAGCTAGGTACATATTGCCATTTTACCTTATTTGCCCTGATTCTCCTTTATCTCTTTTAAACCTTTTGTTTTTCAAGCTTTCATCTTGATTATAATCAGTAATATGAAATTCTCTGATAGCCTAATGTTTTTTTAAAGTCTTAGAGAAACAAACAACACATTTCCTTTCCTGCTCATGTCATATACATAGCAACAAGGCTCTAAGCTGTTTTCATTCAAACTTTAGTCTACCATTTTCTAACTAGAAGTATTCACAGTAAATAGTGATTGCCTGGAGCCTAGTCAGATCTCCTTAAAATCTGTGAAAATATCCCAGAACTGCAGGGCCCTGATTTTAAGCATGAAATACAGAGCATTCCTATCTTTCTTGGTAAGTTCCTAACAAACTGAAATATTCAGAGCTTTGCAAAATTACCATATTGTTGATTTACTCTTGAATCATTTTGGTCTAATTGACAGTGGTTGAGTGGAAGCTTTGTCGTCAATAACATATTAAAATTTGTGCTTTAAATCAAATTAGGGCAGCTTACAGAAAAGCACAGATAGAGGGTTATATGTATTTAATATGAAAAAATAGAAATAAGCAATAAAGAGTAAAAGTGTAAAACATGCTCAGTCCTCTGTCATTAATAATAATTATAATTTATAACTAATTTTACACAGTTATAGAAAAAAAAAAAGGCCAAAATACACCACTCAGAAAAGAAACCCACAAACTAAATAAACAAACAAATCCCACCATAAAGCTACCAACCTCAGAAAGAGAAAAAACCCTCTGTCAAATAAATATTCATATGTATTTGAGACCTTTGTGGTTGGTTAGAAAATATCAAGAAACCCTCTTTAAGGACATTGGATAATGAAGTGAAGTTGGTAATGAAGAAAACACAAATAATGTTTTCTGAAAGTGCAAAAGTATGTTTCTTCCTATAAAAGAGTGAAAATTACAGATAATCTCTTTAAAGACATGAAAGTCAACATTTCCAATTGTGACCAGTAAGGATTACTATTAAAGATTTGTGGTTTTAAGATTTGCAGTCAGAAGTAATTTAGTGTTTCAGTACATGAAAGAAGAAAAACACCATCTAAATTACTTTTCCATTTGGAATTTAGAAATAAATTTAGAAAGGAACATAATTCCTTCCAAATTATTAACAGTTTAACTGGGATGGCATCTGCCACACCAGATACCACAGTTGTGCTGGGCAAAATAAAGTATTTCAGAAAAAAAGATCCTAGAAGTCAGCAATTTAAGTGAGGCACAGCTTAGATGGACTAGGACAGATGTGAAAATCTTTCTAAAATGCTACAGACAGGTGTTTCTTGAAACACTTTTTTATTCAGTGCTTGCTGAGCACTGTTACTATTTTTACTCCATCTCACATTAACTACTCTGAATGCTTCCTGGAAACGTGGTGTTTAACCTGTTTATTAGGTTATTAGAGCTAGTTTTTAAATTATAAGTGAAAGGAGAAATTTGAAGATAAACTTCCTCCTCCATGTGTAGGAATATTGCACTAAGGAATGAAAAGTTTGTTGTCACTGATTTTTGAATGAATCCTGCTGTAAGAGAGTTATATGTTGACAATAATTCCTGGAATTCCAGAATGAGGAATTTAGGCAGGGAATATGCATTTTCTGTATCTCAGTTAAGGCTGGGCATAAAGTAGGACCCATTATAATAAACATTAAAGTGTTTCTGAGCATACAGAGAAACTCTAGTCGCTGCCATCCAGCGAGACCTGGACAGACTGGAGAGCTGGGCAGGGAGAAATCTAATGAAATTCAACAAAAGCAAGTGTAAAGTCTTGCACCTGGGGAGGAATAACCGACTGTATCAGTACAGGCTGGGGGATGACCTGTTGGAGAAGAGCTCTATGGAGAAGGACCTAGGGGTCCTGGTTGATGACAGGTTGGCTATGAGCCAGCAGTGTGCCCTGGTGGCCAAGAGAGCCAATGGGATCCTGGGATGCATCAGGAAGAGTGTGTCCAGCAGGTCGAAGGAGGTGATCCTCCCCCTCTACTCTGCATTGGTCAGGCCCCACCTGGAATACTGTGTCCAGTTCTGGGCTCCCTGGTATAGAAAAGACAGGGACCTTCTGGAGAGAGTCCAGAGAAGGGCGACAAAGATGATTAGGGGTCTGGAACATCTCCCCTATGAGGAAAGGTTGAGTGAGCTGGGTCTGTTCAGCCTGGAAAAAAGAAGACTTAGGGGGGACCTAATTAGTGTTTACAAGTATCTTAGACATGGGTGGCAGGGGGAATTGGCCAGCCCCTTTTCAGTGGTCAGTGGGGACAGGACTAGGGGCAATGGCTGTAAGCTGGAGCACAGGAAGTTCCGCACCAACATGCGGAAGAACTTTTTCACAGTGAGGGTGACAGAGCAGTGGAATAGGCTGCCCAGGGAGGTGGTGGAGTCTCCTTCTCTGGAGATATTCAAGTCTCGTCTGGACGCCTATCTATGTAATATGAGATAGGGAGCCTGCTTTGGCAGGGGGTTGGACCCGAAGATCTCTTGAGGTCCCTTCCAACCCCTAAGATTCTGTGATTCTGTGATTAATACTGAAACTGGGATATTAGTAGAGAAGTCATTTCTTGTTAATTATGTAGAAGATGAGTGTGATTTTTCAGGATAATCATTAAATGCAGTGAAACACTTTAGAGATTAGAATAATTTTGGGAAGTTTTCTCCTTTTTGGATAATTTAGCCCAAAGTCTTATCCAATCAGCCATATCAAGGAGCTGATAATCATCAATATCATTGTAAACTTTTCTAGAATTCCTTTCTTATCTCATCAAAGACTTTAAGAAGTAAATCACTGGCATACATGTAACAGACATCACGTTTCAGGAGAAAAAATAAAAATAAGGAGAAAGAGAGGACAGTAATATAGCAGAAAGCTGTCTTCATGCCACAGAGTGCTTAGAGGTTTAGTATGGTTCAGGATTATGTTCAGTTTCCTTTGATTAATCTGCTGGAAACACAAATATTTTCACATAACTTTTTTCGTTGGCTTGATTTTTTTTAGATATGGGCCTTGGGTTTGTTGTGCCGTGCTTTGCATTCTCCCCCTTTTCTCCATATGCATGCCAATTCATCTGGGACTGCTCCTGTCCCCCTTAGATCAACATTCTTCTTTTCCTTACTCTTTTTGTTGCCTCTCTATGCTCCTTTGCCTCTTTTTTCTTATCTGTGTTTATCATTCCTTCTCCTTCATCCAGACAAATCCTGTGATATTTGTACAACAGCTGACACTAAATGATATATAAAACTTTGAAACCTCACTTGAAATTCAGCATTGAATATTTCTGATATGTGTTCTACACAGACTAGTTCAATGTTATTCATCTAGCGACAGGGAAGAATTGTAGAACAAAAGGAGGTGGAGAGATGACAGAAATCATGTAGACAGGCACGTGAGACATACAGTGTGAGTGAACACAGGTCACTACAATGTATATTTCTCCAATTGATTTGGAGATAGGCACATAATTCTGTGTCTGACCAAACAGAACTCTTAGCAAACAAGATGATAGTTAAAAGGTTGTTAAGGTTATAGCACTCCAGTCACCTGTAGGCAGAAAAAAAAAATCGCAGCATTTGTCAGAATATTATATTTAATTTCAAAATGTATATTGATTGCCTAGAGATGAACATGTGTTGAGTTCAAATGTTTCTGGGAGTGTCTTCTTTCATAAATTACCCTTTCTGCTAACTTCATAGGTTTTCTTTAAAACAATTTCAAATGATCCATATGCATTGAATTCCTACTAAAATGTATGTAATATTTTCACATGAAAAATTAGATTCCCATACTGAGATTCTCCAACAGCTCGTGGCATGTATTGGATTTATAACTGCTTCTTTCTGTCAAGCTTTTTCCCAATAATGTGTATTAAAATGATTACATAAAAATAAATTGCATTACACAGTATTGTAATGTTTTCAAAGATGACATTACATTAGTCTAATACAGGTCAATTTTCTCCAGTCCTCTAATAGCATGGATAATACCTTGCTTTGTGGGTGTTTTGTTCTTATTATTTCTGATTTTCCCTTTTTTCCTGGAAGAAATGTGCAACATTTCCCGGCACACATAAATAAGATCTGTTTTTACATTGTACTGCGGGCACTGTGTCTAGGTTTACTTCAGCCAGCTAAATCTAATAAACATCTACTGGGATAGTAATTTTTAAGTTCAAGTTCAATATCAAACATGTCAGCAGTGCACTTAGCAAGAAGCAAGGCAGCAGTTTGAAGAAAATGCAGATCCAGTCACCAGTAATTTTTATCAAATTATAAACCCTTGTTAGAGTGCTGGGATTTCATCAGCTAGCAATACTTAAATAAAAGCAATCCTTCTGCAGGAGGTGATTGCTTTTCTTAGGCATAGGTAGATTAAACATAAATTCATTTACATACTTTTGACACATGCTCTGCCACTTATATCTTCATTATCCACATTTGTGAAACAGATAGTAGAATTTGCATGGTGTTATCAGGGAGTTTCATGCTGATCAGAAATGGACTGGCATTTGTATTTATTGTCTTATACCTACTGATGTAATTTTTCTTTCAGGTAATTTTTTCTCTTTGTAAAATAATTGCTGGTGACCTGGAAAAAAAATCACCATATTTAGAGGTGTGAAATGTTGTGGTAAGTAATACATAATTATTTTAGACATATTAGTTATACAGTATGATACCGAAGGCCTGTTTATATTAAGCAAATAGATTAAAGATACCAGATACATTTTTTTTGAACAACCGAAATTCCTTTAGGTCTGTGATTACAAAAAGACATAGAGGACGACTTTAGGAAATTAAATCCAAAATTTAAGGTATTTTTGTCTGGTGGCTGCTGACAAATTCTGAAGTTACTTGTTCCACAAGTTCTAAGTAAATGATTTGATGCCTAAATCCAAAGGGATTCTAAAATAGATATTCCACACAACTGGGTCTAGGTTCTCAAAGGGCTTTCAGCGGTCATTTTATGACTTGCATCTTCCAACTGGAGAATCTTTCAGGTATGAGTGGTTTGGAACTACTTGTCCTGGAGAAGAGAAGTCTGAGGGGGAGCTTAGTGCGCATTAATACCTGATGGGAGGGAATGAAGATGAAGGATCCAGACTCTTCTCAGGAGTGCCCACTGACAGGACAGGAGACAATCGGCACAAGTTAAAAACCAGAAAACTTCATTCACATACAATAAAACTCTTTATGCTGAAGGTGGTCAAAAACTGGTACAGGCTGAGCAGAAGTGGATTTTCCAACCTTGGAGATTTTCAGAACCCAATGGGACATGATCCTGGACTTGTGATTGAGAATAGTTGGGCTGCATGATTTCAAGAGGTCCCTTCCATCATCGACCATTTTGTGATTCTCTGATTTCATAACACACCCAAGGATACAGTATTTCCAGTCCCGTATATCTAATTGGAATGTGAAAGACCTGTCTGCAAATACCAAAATTTGACTTGCCTGGAGTTCTGGACTTGTATCAGACAATTCTTATATTCTTCCTGTGGTATATATTAGTGCCCTGGTTACAGCATACACTAGACTGGATCTTCCAATTTTTTATGCGTTCATTCTTCCCCCTAAATTTCTTCTGTATGTTTCAGACACTATAATCTGCATGTCTAAAACTATGGAAAAATAAAGGCTAACATTAATTTACTAATTTTAGTTGTGATCCCAAGGGAGAAATAAAGCTTAAATAGACTTTAGGAGATAATTTTAAATCCCATGTGTCTTCTCAGAATTTCCTCCTAAATTGCTTATTTTCCCATTCACGATATCAGTATGTGATCATGTAAAAATGATCTGTATGTTACTTAAACAATGGCAAATATAGTGTCTACAGGGGCAGTATCTACACTGACATCACTTTTATACTTTTGTGTTCATCTTGCACAAAATCCAAGATATGGCTCAACACTGAGACTTTGAATTGCCTGTGAGATATATTTGCTTTTACTAGTCCAGTAATTTAATTTAATATGACTTAGTTATTGGGAATCAATTACTTCATTAAGAAAGGTTTGAGACATCTTGTCCTGTAATCATCTCATCGTAGAAGTGACAGTTCAGCTTAGTGTCTTTTCTTACTTCTATTCTTGACAGTGCTAGAGACTGTGACATAGGTCATAATTTTCTTAGGAATCGTGAATAGTCTCGGATTTTTTAACTCTGTCTAACTCTTCATAATTTGTTGGCATTTGTTCCACATCTCTGGCTAATTAGTTTTTACCCAGAAACAGAATTTGGGTATGCCTGCACACTCCAGTAAATGAACTGTAGGGGAAAACAGTCATTTAAAAATAAATAAATCACAGAAGTTCAGAAGACTTGAAGTGGGAAAGGATCTCTGTGGAAATACTCTAGTTCCTAAATTCCCTACTCAAGCAGGTTGGCCAAGACTTTGACTGGTTGGGTTTTGTATATTTCCAAGGACAAAAACTCCACAACTTCTCCAGACCATCTGTTCCAGTGCTTCATTGTGCTGCTTTCTATACACAAATGAATCTCAAAGAAAAGTTATTTTATATATCTTTGCACTACCAATTCTATTTCTCCTTACAGAAATGTATGGCTACTATGTCTTCCTTACAGCTTGACTTTAAAATTTCATCCATGTCCAATAATGCTATTCTGCAAACTGTCCTAAATAAAATGGAGGACCAGGTTCTTTGTTCATGCTGAGAGTCCTGAAGCCACATCCAGCTTCTTACAAAATGAACAATATTTTCTGCTTCAAATCAAGTTTAATAAGGTGATTAAGAAGTTCTGGAATGTCTTCTGTGCTGCCCTTAAAACTTGCAAGTAACTTTGAGACATGTCCTCCATCTGATAAGAACTTGAGGACTTGTAAATGTATGCAGCTTCTCAGAAGCTTGTGAGGCTAAAATGTGGGTAAACTGCATTGATTACAGTTTCAATAATCTGTCATAGTCCATCTCTGTCGGCTTCATAAGTCAAATTTCTCTTGCCTCTGATTTTCAAGGTTACCAGTCCATTATTTTAAAGTCTAAAAAACCCAAAACAGACAAGAAAAGAAAAAAGGTACTCACTTTTAGCCTGTGAATCAGAGATTTTTCGCCAGGATCTGGTTTTTAATTTCCTTTATGCTTTCCTGAAACTGTTGTTTCCAGATTGCCACTCTTCTAGTTCCTAAAGTGTGATTCTCCTCTGCTGATATGCTGAGGTGAACAAATTAGATTTCAAGTTCAGTTTTCTGTTTCAAAACTTCAAGCATAAGAATAATCTCCTCTAGTTGTAGATGTCTAAATCAGAAGGAAATACACTGTACATCAGATGTGCTTAGTTCATAATAGCCCTGGCATTTGGAATATTAAAACCAAGATAAATATATTGACCATAGTAATTTTGACATAACATCAACAACAAGGTTTGCTCAACAAATTTCCATTTCAGAAAATTGCAGTGGGTTTGCATAGATTTTACCTAGAAGTCTCAGCAAAAATCTTTTTTTTAAGGGGTTAAATCAGATATACATGTTCCTGATGCACAGTAGGGAATCACATCCTTTCTGGGATTTTTGGGTGATACAGGAATTTTTTTAAACTTCTCTATAGTTTTCTTCAGGTCATGGTATTTCTGTCTCCCCTTTCTGTTCTCTTCAGGCCTAGAAGAAGATAGAATTTCAGGTTCCAAATAAATCAGGTCAGCCAATGCAATATGATTTTTATGATGTTTTGAAATGTATGATATCCGATTAGAAATGTAATGGTGCCAATTTGCCAATATAGAAATGATACAGATGAGTCCATCCGGGAATGCTCTTTTTATTACAAGCTATTTATTTTACTATACAATGTTTTCTTCCTAATCATGTGTTACAAAATATATAATACATAATAAGGAAAAAACCCACAGTTATTATAACAATGGTCTTTTATAGTAAGCTTAACAAGTACAAATGACACAGAAATGCCACTTATGATATCTCCCAATAAATATAGATAACGAATATAAATTTCTAAATTTTAGATCAAAAGAACAAGTAGTAAAGGGGTGATGATTACCCAGAAAGGAAACAGGAAAATACCTTTATATAGCCTGATGAAGTAATTTGGAACTAAATTGTAGTCTGCTAGGATTTATTTCTGGAAGAGGAAGCAGCAAAGAGATTTTGGAGGTTTTGACAGAGTAAAAATATTTTACTATCTTTCTTGGTCCAGAAATTTTCTTCACAAGAACCCTGTGAGACATAGATGTAAATATGAACATAGATTGAAACCATCTGTAGCAAAAAAATATCACAATGTTTTGAAAGGATTTAAAGGGACTTTTATATTTATAGATAAATGCATGCCTATGTACTGAGCTGGAATAGGTAAGGAAAGAAATCCTTATAAAATGCATAAAAAAAAAAAAAAAAAGACCTTCCTCAGCATTATCTATTGAACAGTATATTGTATGAAACTTTCCCAACATTGTATTCTTGATCTCTGTTGCAGAAAGTAATGAGGAGGAACTAAACTGACAAACTTCTCTAACCAGCTGCACCTCACAGTCCAATAATGTACGTATTCATTTTACAGATGAAATTTGACTTTGATGAAAATCAGAGCACTGAAGCTATAAATTAACATTTTGATTTTTTTTAAATTATTTTGTTTCCTTTCATTAAATTAGCATTCATACAAAGGCACCTATCAGTAGCCCAGGGCACCCTCAGAGATACTGCAATGGAAGTCAAAAAGGGGTAAAAAACATCAAATAAGACAGTACAACTGCTGTACAATAGACCAACACATAATTATAAAACAATAAATGTATCATAACAGTGATGTCCTTACTAAATACAATAACCAACAGACTGACTTTGCAATATATCTTGAGTGTTAGAGGATGGACTCATTTGAAAGGAGTTTAGTCAAATTCTTTTAAACCAAGTTTATTGCATGTCACCTGAGTTTTTTAACTTCATTTATGTAAATAATATGATCAGGCAATGTTGCAAGGAAGGACGTTGTACGTCCTAGTTAATTTCAAACTTCACCATATTGCTAACCTCTGTATTTAGAAAGAATTGATTTTATTTCTTTTAGATATTTAGGGACAAACTTCTAAGTTTAATCTCATCATATTTATATAGAAAGAAACAGACAAACTGAGAGGGCATTGAACTAAAAATTGTAATATTTGAGAATGGGGTTCATTTATAACCTCAAACATCTAGCAAAAGTTTTCCTACTAAGTATGTTTTTCAGCCAAAAGAGAGGGAGCAAGTCACCCTCAGAGAATGGTTCGTCTTTAACAAAGTACTAATTTATTTTAGAGAAACATAAATTGCTCTCAGATACTACCCTTTTTATTCCACAGAATGTGAAGTAGCTATTTTCTGCATTATTGAACAGATTCCCTATGTAAGAAAAAAACAATGATCTAACTTTCAGGTGACAGAAACATGGAGAACTTAATTGATCAAACAGAAGCATCAGACGTTGGAGGCAGACTTCAAAAAGATTTCTCACTCTATTAAAGAAAACTCATTTGAGTGCACTCAAAACAATTTTTCCTGCAGTTATTCAGAAAACACAGTTATTATACTGCCTGCTCAGTAGTCCATACATTGTTTAATTTGCAAGAAATTCTTCGGAAGTAAAATGCAGGAGGAGATAGAGAACTGTTCATTTAATCTGGTTTTTTTTTTTCGTTCTTTATAGGAGCACATCAAACTACTTATTTCAGATCTGTATGCTTTTACAATAGCTAGCTGTGTATTATCAGGGGAAAAAATAAAGATACAAAGACACAGGACACCTCCTAGACCTACACCCCTTGCCGCCCCAAAAAAAAAAAAAAAGAAAAAGAGGAAAAAAGCTCTTCTCGGTGATAAAAATCAAGTAATCTCCTTCTCACACCATTTTTAGTTCAGCACACTAAATAGGCATTTTTTTTCTTTCCCTATGTGATGTTATATCTCTGTCTTGAGTACATTCTGCACTACTATTTTTTTTTCTCGTGTTTGTAATAAATTTTACCCTTGTCAAACCTCATGATATATCCATACTAATTACATAGGTTAAAAAAAAAATCAGAATTAAGCATTTCTATCCATGTTTCCAACCTCTCAGCCTTTGGGTGAAATCTCATCCCATTCTTTCATCTTTAAGGTCTGTGAGGCTAGAAGGTTCACTGAGTCATGCCTGATACAAGATCTGCTATTTCAACCAGTCCGTTGCATGCGTGCTTTCTATAAGATCAATGGGGGAAAATAGGACAGGAAACAAACCTAAATGTCAGACTTCTCCATCAGAGAATCCAGAAATGAAGGCAGTTCATATCTAGGAAATAGTAGGAAGTAGCACTTCTCACATTTACTTGATTTAAAGTAAGAAAAATGAATGTAAACATTGAATTAAGGAAAAGGCATTTTTAATAAACTTGAATATATTGAACCTTGTGAATTAAATATAATCATTGATTAAAAATATAAAATAGGTCAGGAAAAATAATTAACCAGAGAAGATAAATTCATGCTTAATATTTTTTTCTTTGCAAGATGAGGTTTTATTTTAGTAAAATATATATTTTTAGGATATGATTTCCGAATAACAATAAATAATCCTGATTTTATTGTTTTATACATCATAGAAGTAAAAATATAATATACTGAGTATATTTTCATATATGGAATAAAAAATATGTATTTTATATAAGTATGTTGTGGGTGTGATTTTTTTGGCTTGCTTTTTTTTTTGTAAATGCATCATTCAACATATTAGAATCCAAAATTAATAGTTGTCTCTATCTCTATGATCGGTCATATTAACTCTTTAAGCTCAAATTCTTTCAATCTTTGCTGTTAAGAAGTTCAAATTTGAATGTTGGTGCTTATAGAAAGTTAGAAGCAGCTTGGACTATACATCACCGACAACCATTAGCCAGTAGAGATGGTGGCTTATGATATGCAAATAGGAAATAACCACATCCAGCGTAGATTATAGAACGGAATAAAGAAAATCTAACCCCTTTTCAGCTTCATGTCCCAGTCATCATGATACATGGGGTGTTATGCTATAAACTGGTGCAGGCCAGCAGAGAATGGCTTCTCTAACCACCTGTGCTTAAGCAGGAAGAAGGATACCTGTCAAAAGACTTCTGTAGGAATTAGAGAATCTTATTGAATTGCTTCCTGAAAGTCATGATCTTCTTCCTGAAATCTTTTCCCTGAGAGCTTTATCTGTGTGGGTGTCTAATCTCACTCAGAATGCCTCCTTCTAAGAATTACTTCTTTTGTGTTCTAGAGATGTCTCTGACGTATCTAAATGGACTTGTAACCAAAGCAGAAGATGATATTACAGTACTTCACAACACAGAGTGGTAACTTTGGGTCAATACTGACTTTTTTTCCCGTATTTATTTCCCAGCACTGATCTGGAAAATTCAGTCTTTGTAAACATCTTTTATAGAAATATTACTTCTGCTTTGAAAAACAGGACAATTTTACATTCTGAAAATTATTTATTCTCTATGTATTTCCTGGATTTATTCTTTATGTATTTCCTGAACCAAACCATAGGAGGTCTTTATATCAAATTCCTGAGCCTAAGTGTACATAATGACCTTGTTACTTGTTCTAAAAGCAAAAAAAATAAATTCCCCTATCACCTGCCACTGTAGATATCCAAGTCCAAAATTCTAATCTTTATAAGTCCTCACAAAATTTATATTGAGGTATAATTTACATTATAGATGTTAATCAAGTGTGTGAACATGTTCAACTAGTAATATTTTAGATGTTTGTGTATCTATAAGCCTATATGGGGCCATCAAATATGACACGAAACCTTAAGAATATAGATGCCTTTCAAAAGGGGCAGCTAGAGGCCAGTAATAGTATCCTAGGACATCTAAAATTAGCCAACTCTTTTTAGGTAATTGAATTTCCCATTATAGGATTAATTATGAAGACTATCAAAGTCATGGAACAATAACTGACAAAATATCAGCCAATATTGCAATGATGTCACAAGAGACATCTCACATTATTCTTCCTGAATTTTGCTTCACTATGCTACAAAGAACAAAATAAATTATATTCTCCCTTCTTAAGCAAAATTAGCCTTTACATTTGCGTATTTTTGTAGTCAAAAAATAGCAGCCCTAAGGAACAGAGGCTTAATTTACAGTCCAAGACACAAAAGAAACATAAGCTATTATGGTCCTACTCCTCTCAAAAAACACAAAATAAGTGCATTAATGATCTGACTGCAAAACACATTGCTTAATAATGTTCTGCAACATTTATTGATTCTTGAAAGAATCTACTCTTAAAGCACCATTTCTGTACTGCCAAGATTAAGTTTATCATGAACTAATATTTTAGCTTTGTTTGAGTTTTATATTTTAACTTGTTCTATTTAGCTTTTTTTGAAAAACCAACTAAATCTTTATGATTTTGCTTACGGGAACGAGTTAGTTGGCGTTTTAGTAGGATTGTGTAAATTGACAGCCTTTCCTGTAAGCACTGTGCCTCTAGAATTCAGTGCATCTTAGACATAGTAACACAAACATCATGAACAACTGAGGTATAATTATAATGAAGAAGAAAGGGTATGCAAAATATACTAGAAAATATGGCTGCATGCTTCAGCTGCTGTAAATCAATGAATCCCATTTAAGTTAGTGGCTCCTTATCAATCTACATTAGCTAAAACCCTGGTCCTACATTTTCTTCTTGACAGGCCTGAACATCAACATTTTTTTTATTTTCTTATGAAATTCTATATTATAATAAAGTACTTAGGTATGTTTACCCAATCAATTTTCTGGGTAAATGGAATAGTCTTAATACTGTAATTGTGCAATTAGAGTCATTTGGTCTGTGTAGAACTAGCCACTCTTAGATTAGCAGATTGATAAGGATACAAAGAGAGGGCCAAGGCATTTTTTTTTTAAAACTGAAACTTTATTTCATTATCATGTAATTGGGTTAGGTTTTATTTTGTTATTTCATATTTCAGTGGGTATGATAAATATGAGGTGCCCTGAAGGTGATGCTCAAGCAATGATTTGCCTCATACAGGGTTTATCTGGGAGAGTTACCATCCCAAGATTTAGTTTTGGAGCACAGTATTTGGAATAGCCCAAATATCTCAGTAACCATGGAAGTAAATATGTTTGTTTTGCCTGTATAATTTTAGCACTTATGCTTTTGTGTAACACAAGTTCTGGTGCATTGTTAACTTCAGGAGAAAAGGGAAGTGGACTTAAGAACTGTGCTGTTAAATATCTTGCTCTCCTTTTGGTTACTTTGCTGTTCTTAATGGAGCTTGATGCTAAATGTGAGAAAGCATGGGAAAGAATGTTTAGAAAAGTTATAAGATTATCAGCAATTAGTTTTTATTTCTATCAACAGTTTTCTCCTGTGCAGCATAATTGTACTAAAAATATAAATGATCCATTGTACGTTAATGAAAAATGGAATTCACCTTCCTGCTATATTTATTGCTGCTATCTTTTTAGTGGGCTATGTTTAGTGCAAGAAAGCTATGTCTATAGTAGGACATTAAACATTTCCTAGATAACGGCATCTAATTATCCCTCCCATTAAATTGTTTGAGCTGTACATGGCAGGCTTTTGGCCTGAGCCAACTGGTACTTTGCAAAACAATTCCTGGACATTGTTTGGGATTTAACATCAACCAGGAACCTTTCTGAATAAACAATTTGGATTTGGCCACTCTCTTTTTAGGAGAAGAGAGTTTACTAGAATAGACCTATGCTGTTTTGTGCTGACTGGTACAAAATATCTGTGAATGGCTCCAGGCACTGTTTAATTTAAATAGATATAAGTTAAAATGTGTCTTCCTTACATATGTTTTCTTTTTTTTTTTTTCTTGTTTTTTCTTTGTTATAATAAAGGTCATTTTGTACCAGTAGGTTATTTCTAACAGTGGAAGCAGCCTGTGCTTAAGAGGCAAGAGGTTATTTCTTGAGTATATGTTCTCAGCTTTCTGAAACCTGAAATCTGACTTCTGAAGCAAGAGATTTCACTTCTACATTTTGTCTTTCATGAAGCTGTGCAGTTCCTTCCTGAACCCATCCTGCAGAATCCTGTGGTGGTGCAATGTATACCCACTGTATGTCTAATTTGTTCTAGAGTGGTGCATTACAATTTCTTGGTGTTCATCTTTGTCTCTTAGGCCAAACTTTATTCTATCCTTATTCACTTGCTCCAATTAATCTATTGTGCTATAGATTCCTCCTTTGTTCCCCTTTAAATAATTTATTTTCCAAACTGAAAAATCCCAAAGTGTTTAATATCTGTTAATACCAAAGAGCCTGAATGTTCTCGGGTTTTTTAGTTCTGCATCTGTGTGCATGAATGGAGACATATTCACAAAAACATCACAGCTTAAACTGTTGAGCTACATATATAGATAAATTTCCTTTAATAGTAGAAAAAGCAGAACATCAGCTGCAGAATAAATTAATATATTAACTTATATTCCATATTTTAATTTATATCTCTGTAAAAGAGAAAACAAGGTGAGTAATTAGATTCTGTGGGTTTAGGTATTTAGAGAAGGGTTAAAAGAAGCATTTTAACACTAATGAAAGCACAGTGATGTTGGCATAAGAAATCTGGTTATTTTCTTCAATATGATTGATTCTAGCATTAGAATTAAGAAAATTCTTCACCCCATGGAAAAAAAAGAAAGTCTAATCAAGCTTAGAACAAGCAAACAAAACAGTATATGCCTTTTCAAAAAAATCTGGTTATTAGCAGGGGTTTATGCCAAATTGCACGTTGTGAATGGTGTCTTGAACTAGAATTTCTGAAGAACAATGAAGCTAACTTGGCACGTTTCTAGTATCATTCCCTCTTCACTCTCAGCGTGGATTCAGCTACACAAGCAAAATTTCAGTTTGTTCTTTCATGTAGGGGTTGTTACACTTTTCTATCTTGGACACTGCTATTTATCTTTGGCAACATAAGGGATGCTGTGCTATTTTACTATATTCTACACTGACCCAGAAAGGACTGTTAATGTATAAACAATCTACTTTTTTATTTGATCGAGTGATTCCATACAATCCTCATGTTTAATAACTTCAGGGAGGCTAATTGGGCTTCAAGCATATCAAGCATTTAAATTTTCTTCATTAAAAGAACTGTTTTTGTAGCAGGAGGCTTTACAGAGTGTCCAGTTTGCAGTTAAATACAGAATCAGTGTGATTATTCCATCTAGGGTACGCATTCATAACAATAAAGGTTCAAGTGTGGAAGCTGTGCTATTAATACTAAGATAATTCTATTCCATAATGTATGCTCATATAATTTTATTGTATAATGTACGCTCATATAATTTCTCCCTCTCACTTAGACTGTTTTAAAGAGCTACTCCTTCCTGATACAGCTGAATCCGATCTTTTCCTTCCTGTCAAACTCTGTGAGATTCTACCAGGGCTTCTTGAAAATCTGGGACTGTAGTAAACCCTAGGATTCAATTGTAGAAATCAAACAAACACAGTAAAAAAAATACCAAATGAAAAACAATTAAAAATCATCTATCAGGCAGAATAAAAAGAGGCCACAGTTTTTTAAATTCCATTGTTCTTTACCTTTCAAGAAATAAAAACAATATAAAGCATAAAAGAGGAGAGTTAAAACAGTAGAAAAGTAGCAGTAGAGGGCATTTATTCAATGCCCAATAATTACACTAAAATTATGATTAATAAGACTTTAGGAGAAACCGAGCAGAAGGTGTTTTTTGTTTTACTTTCCTTTTCCCTACAAATGGGGATTTACTTCACTCTGAACACCTTTGTATGTAAGTCAAAGCTATTATGATATCTTTATCATACAGTAAATAATTTGATGCAGCAAATTCATTGTAGGGCTTGGGCAGGACATTCTTGCTATAAAAGTGTGAAGCTGACTTCTCTTTCCAATTCTGACAGCACACAGAAAACAGCAGAGTGCTGTTATAATATATAATTGAGCATGGAGGATATAATATAAAATTGAACATGGAGGATATAAATACATTAATCTTTACGTCTACTTCTGATCAGTGACAAAAAGAAAATTTTGGTAGGTTTTTTTCTCTCTGCTGTGGTTTACTATGCATGCAAACAGCTCAGTGTCTTTGGATAGAAAGCTTCAAGCAACTTGACAGTGGGAATCATCAATAGGAAGTGAAGGAAGAAATTTCTCTAAAATATCACCTGCCAACATTACCTGGCTGAGATTTAGCTGACATTGGCTAGACATTAGGAAAGGTAACTAATAATAATTGTGGGACATCTACCTCTAAAAAATAGGTTTACAGGCAGGCAATAATGATATACAGAAATCCTCTGTTTTATCTGAAAGGAAGATGTGGGCAGTGTTGGATATAAAATAGGCCATGATCACATTTAATGGTGATAGGCATATGGCTGGAATCCCAATGTCTATGGACAAAGACTGTTAAAAACCAACAGAACTGAACTCAGTTAAAATGAATGAAAATAACTGAATGAAAAGAACTGAAACTTCTTCTGTCAAGGTAGCATTTGGCCTAAAGTTTTTCCTTTCTTTTGTAGCAGCAAATTTGAAATCATTGTTCATATTTCAACATGTTTACTCTGTGTCTCCTGGGTACATTATTGCATGGAAAACACTTGCTGTATCAGATTTTTCAAAGGTCAATAACTCCCAGTGTATTGTACCCTTGGGATTTGTGTGTATAGATTCTGTTTCTGAAAATTTTCATTGCATTGTCTTGCTTATAGTGCTGCAAGAGGTCTATTAGTTTATTTTTTTTCTTCAAAATGTCATGTATTCTGAAGATAAATTACCATGCTCAATAAAGAAAACATTTTAGAACATTCAATTCAAGACCAGTTAATAAATTTCTCTCCTTCTAATACTGTTAAGACCATTGCCTTTCTTTATTAGTTCTAGGACTATTTCAATTATAGAGGTGATTTAGTTATGAATATGGGCTTATGTTCAGTTGTAAATAAAATGTTTTCCTTGATTTACAAAAGAAATAACTAAAATACTATTATCAATGATCTCCAGTTTCTAATGCTGATATGGTTAATCCTTAATCCCTGTGGAGTTATTTAATACCAGTATACATTTTGACTAAACTAGAGCACTGTGCTCAAAACATTTAATGGAGGCCCTGAGCTGTGTCTGCCAGTCCCAGAGTGCACAGTTTGTTAACACTCAGGTGACAGGACCTGATTTTCTTAAACAAATCAACACAAAATCTTTCCTGCCACATGTCTGGCAAAGACAACCTTGCTGTTCCTTTCACCGCTTACTTTTTGAAATTGAGTATATATAATCAGTCTTCATATCTCTGCTCACTTCCCTATAATCTAGACCTTCCCATACAACGTGCCTTCTTTCCCTGAAGAACCAGCCAGTCTTCAAACTGCTCCCAGATTTTACTCTTCCCTTCCACACTCCTTGAGCTGAACCTGAGTGAAAGGTAGTATAGGTAGGCCTTGAAATACAATTGGAACTATAAGTTTCTCAGGAATAAGCAGCAAGTTCAGTTGGATAAGGACATTTTTTGGGAAAAAAAATAATCCTTTAAAGCAGAAATCAGAAAATTATATGTTTTATTGACCGAAAATTAAGACTCCTCTCTGCATATATCTGAAATGAAAAAGATACAGTCAATGCATCGTTTGGGTTATTATTTCTTTTCTCACCAAGTGCTTGAAAAATTTCTTCATTTGCTTTTTAGAACAGTGTATCTAGTCTCTGAATTTAAATCAAGCCTTTCTAGGAGTGAAAAAACTTAGCTCCTTGAATTCTGATGGAAGTCACATATTAGACTGGTGTAAAGTATATAGAAAATCAACTCTAATTTTAAGTAAATATTTTTGCAATTTTGTAGAGAAAATTTAAAAGAACCCCAGTGTTTCCCACAGGAGTTTAGTGATACCTCAGAATTAGAATAAAAATAATAATAGAGTTCAAGATAGTTTATATGATGCAATATATATGAAAAAATAAGATGGAACACAGATGTAGATTCTGCTCTGGGCTTGCAAGAGTTCAGGCCATGCTATCAGTACTTTTTGAACATAATTCATGTGTAACTACTTAAAGGCAGTGCAAAACGGGATGTTGTTTGAAACCAACACAGTAAATGGAAAAGAAGATAGAGAAAATTTTTATTGAAAGAATTGCCAGTGCATATTTGTATTATTGTTATAGGGAATTATGTTCTTTTCTTCAAGTTTAATGATGTCTATGTACATAACAGAATGAAAAAACAGGGTGTGGAGGAGAGAACATAAAAAGTAGTGTGCAACACTACCAGAAAAAGCTAAATAATGTTTGCCAAAAAACACAAGTCTTTCAAAATTCATTAGTACCATTTAAAGATAAGCAATAGAGGAAATACCAAATGATTGAAGCTGAGTCTGCTTTAGCAAGCTGTGCAGTGCATAGAGATGATCTGTAGTGAAACTGTAAAGAAGCAGTACTGAAGACGCAGTGTGCATTCTGTACGTGTTTTGGGACAGGGGGTGGGAGGGTTACTTGGAGTTAGCTCTAGTCTCAGTACCCATTAATGGCTGTAGGATTCTGCACGTGTTCCTGGTGTGTGTCTTTTGATTCAGTTTTATCAGAAAGATATCCAGCTAGTACACTCCAATATGTCTCTATAGTGACAGAAAAAGCATAGAGAATATTGGAACAACTAAGGGATTTGTTTCTCAGAAGAACACTTAAACCAAAGGCATTAATATAAACAATCCATGCAATAAATAGAGGGCAGATCCTCCATAAAGAGAATATTGTCAGAGGTCAGACTTGATTCATTTTATCTTTAAGATGTTTAGAAGTGTCTGACTCCCTTGAATTTCTTTGGTGAAAACAGACAAGGACTTTAAGGCAAGGTTCTGACTCCCAGACTTGGAAGGCAAAAGAAAGTACCAGAGCTTTTTATATTCAGTGAATAAAGGAAAACTTATTGAATAAAAAGGGTCCAGGTTGCTGCAGGAAATCAGAAGAATTTTTTTTTTTCTTTAAGTGCAAAAGAAATAAATCATTAGCATTAGTGTTGCTCTAAATAAAATTTCTTAAGTGTAATTGAACAACTGATTCTACTTCTGGGAACAAATGAAATTAAAACAATCAATACTTCAAATACAGAAGAAAAAAAATATCTGTATCTTCATATATATAAAAAAGTAGAATTTTTAAAACCTAATCCAAATAAATCTTAATTTAGTAACTAATTTTGTTCAGAAGACCATTGAAACAAATTTTTGAAATGGTGCTGATGTTGCTGGAAGTTATATATAGTTTTAGCTTTTAGACATAATCTTACAAAGATGGCTGAACAAGATAATCTATTTTAACACTCACTAGTTGGTATATAAACCAACAGTTGGAAGCTCTGTGATTTAAATCCCTATAACTGAATGATTTAGAAATTTAAGACTGATACGGAGATTCCATCTTGGCCATACTCCTTACATATCCAATGTGATCCAATCCCTATTGACAGAAGAATCAGCATGTACTGAGGTCATTACAAGACAAGACACTATCTGTTCAGTCATTTATATAGCAGATTTCGTTTTATATCAGAACCCAAGGGATTAATCTCATGTCATTCAACCAGCAAGAAGTTAGTTATTCCAGTCTAAAGTAGTCCTCAAATAATCATTGAAGTGAACTGCCTTCTGGGAGTGCTATTCTAATCTGTTTTTCTGTAAAGGTAACATACAGAAATCAGCTTTGGCTTACAAACAAAATCTGATATGTAAAACACTGAGAAGAATACTTCAGATTTTGGGTGCCTTACTGCTGTTAGGCTGAATTTGTACACATGTAATCCCCAAACTTCATAGAAGCCCAGTTAATGATCACTGCTTTTGGGTCCATTTTCTCCTTGAACAGCTCAGCTTTGCTTCCAGTAGTGAAGTGTATATTCTTCATTCTGTTTGTACCTGTTCTTCTTTTCCTTTCCTCATGTTCTCTCTGTCTTTACTGGGGGAATGGGAGGGTGTCAGAGAAGAAAATCGGATTCTAAAATTATGCTTTGCTTCTTTGAGCTATTGTTTGTGTATGACTAGTTTAATCATGCACAACATTCACCCTTCATTACACTGAATGTCGTTAGTAGTAGATGCCTCTGAGCACAATAATGCCTAATTTGCATTAATCTTGCTTTGCTCAATTCTTTTATATTGATACAAACATATGCGACAAATTACTCTCCATTTTTAAACCACAATAAATGTATGAGCTACAGTCCTATATAAAACAGCACTTAATTTACCAAACTCTTCTAAAAGTGTTACAATGTTCTCATTTCTGCAAGAAAATACAGAACCAGAATGTCTCAAAACAGGATGCAAACCAGTGTCTGCATAACGATGCAAACAGGTAAGCAAAACCAAAATTCGTCAAAATTCAAATGAATAGATAATTTTAATGCAATCCTGGGCTTTAAAATTTTTACCTTCTCACTCCTCTACTTTTCTGCAGGTAATGTTTTTGCAGGTGCCAGCCCAGGCAGTTTCATTTATTTTGTTAGGGCCTCTAGAAGCCTTTAGCTAAATATAGTTGTCATATAGCTACTACTGAAAGTGCTATCCATTCTGTTTCCCCTTTAAATTCTCCAATATATACCAGCTCTTTGTTAAAGTTCTACTGTAAGTTCTTGAGGGTTTTGTTCAGAGAAGTCTGCATTTCTCCACATTGTTCAAGAGATGATGATATTGTATGACTTCTGTGTATCAGTGCATAATACAGTAGCCATAGAGGTGGAGAGATCCACCTCAGTGTCATTCTGTCTGAGGCAATGTAAAACCTCTTTTAGAACTCCCAGATGGGGACTTACCAACACCGAATTGAATACTCATACTAAGGAAATGGGGCACTCTTCAGCTTTCTGCACTCCTAGATTCCCTCTCTTATCCAGTAATAATGGTATTCACTTCCTCCTGTGCTCAATAAAGTACTAAAACAGACTGAAAAAAAAAGATCAGCACAAAAGCTCTCATAGCATTATGACCATTAGGCCCAATGGCTATGTTCTTCCTTAGTCTTACTCCTGTTTTGATCCAGTAGATGTAGAATTTCATTTAAAGCAGTGGCTTATCTTTAAAAAAAGCAACTAACCAACACAAAACAAAAGAAGAGGTTGAAAACATCCAGGGTATCTCAAAACCTCATGGATATGCTCCTTAAAACAGATACGATTTTGCACAGTCCAGGTAAAGGAGTGAGCTGCACCTGCGCATTTTCCTCTTCAAGTTTCCTAACCACCAAGTAAAACAGGGTTACCAGTTTTTATTTCTTTCAGCAACATTTTCAAATAAGACAGTGTTCCCTGTTCAGTTGCAGGATAAGAAAAAAAATCTATTGACATGATCTCCAGGGAAAGGGTTGGAGCTGAAGGTTTCAAGGAGGACCATGTTTCTGCCTACAGCCTTATTTTGGACACCCAGGATGTGGACTAATTTAGGTTAACCCTAAATTATGCTTTTTTTTTTTTTTCCTCTCTTTTTTTTAAGCTCTCTCTGTCATGTGCATGTTTAGCAACATACCTACACTGTGTAATTATCTCTGAACTCATGCCGAGCCACACACCCTCTGACTTGAATATAATACAGTCGTGGGTCATGTCAATACTGACATGGGAACCCCAGCTCTTGATCTGCATGCGATTTCTTCCTGTCACAGCGGTAACTTAGCAAGTAAAAACCTTACCTGGGATACGTACTCAGCCCCTTACATGCATCCCAAACATCCACCATCAACATCTGTATAAATGAGTTTGAATCCTTCCATACTCAATGATAACCGAATAGGAAAGCTGCAAACCACAGCAGAATTGCTGCTGGGGGGAAAAGGTTAAAAAGTGAAGGGCATTATTCTGCATAATGCCTTCTTCCCATCTTATATTGCTTCACAAGAAGCATTTTATCCATGAAAACTGTCAGAATTCCAAACTGGAACAGCTTTCAGAAGAGATTAACCTTCTCCATGGCATAGCAATTTTCCCTCCAGAGGAAAGCCATATTATTTCAGTCTAGAGAAGGTGTCTATTACTTTAGAATTTAAGAACCCACATGTTTCTTCTCAGAGAGAGAAGCAATTACTGTAACTGCTGTGCTCAGCATGAAAATGTTTGGGGAAAAAAATGCCTCTCTTAATCATATTTTGACATCTATATTTAAAATGGGGGTAAGTGTATGAAAAACTAAAATCTAAGTTTAAAAATGTACACCTATAATAAATGTCATTAAATCATAAAATACAATGTATACATTATTAATAATTTGCTATGTGGAAGTACATTTTAATGTAGTATTTAGCATTAAACCTTTGAGGGAGTTTTCTCGATAAAAAACAGTTTTGATGAAAGATATTCTCATAAACAAAACCGTATTTTGGACATATAAGTACGGACATTGATTTATTATTTATTAACACTTTTCCATTATTAACTGAACAATTTGCAGTTATAAGAGGGAATTCCTCGGTGTTTTCCTACATCTGACAAAGAGGATTCACCCTATAATCTTAATATACTACTGTGAATAACACTTCCTTTTATCAGGCAATATTTTAATTTTTTTTCCCTTTCATTTATTCTGCCAGCTAAAGTACATGCAAATACTAAAGAAAAACAGCACTTACATTTCTTCTACATCTTCCCACCTCCTTTATAGAAAGGAAAGGGATAACAAAATTGTATATCTTCAAAAATTTAGCTCGCAGGATTCGTCTTTGTTGTGGCAACCAACAGTTTTTAGTACTAAATGACTGAGATACAGCACAAGTACTGGAACATGGCTCATACCTTCCTGGTTCATCCTTCAGTAAAGAGTCTCACTGCAACTTGAGGGGCTGGAGCAACACCAAAGAAGCACCATCTCCCCAGGAGGAGAGGACTGTCTACTTTAAATCATCAACCACCACACATAGCTTCAACTCTGAGAAGAAAGCCCTGGGGAGACATATTTAATGTAGCACAAAATATCTTAATGCTCAGTGTCACGATCCACAACCTAGACAAGGCTTAATTTGGCAGAGGTTAAATGCCCTGTGTTCCAACTGATCCTCAGATCACTCTGGGAAGTTGAGGGCAGCTGGGCTTAACCCCCAAGTGACGTCCTGTTATTTAGGTGTTTTATCATGACCAGAACTTCTCAATTCTCAGAGAACAGAATTAAGACTCGAAATGAAGTCAAGGTTAAATTTGCTTTATTTGGCCCACAACAAATGTGCAGGGGAAGGGGGGAAGAAAGAGAAAGGGTGGAAAAGATAGATAGCCTGGAAAAGAGGAAGAGAGAGAAGGGCGGAGCAGCTATATCTTCCACCATGGAGCTACAGCATCCCATCCTATGGCAAAGTATTCTTCAGTGTCTCTGAGTCAGATGGGGAGGGGGGGAAACATTCTTTGATGCCTTCCTTGGTTGTCTGGTTGCTTGGTTCCCCTTTCCATGAGGGAATGCTCCCTTTTTGTAGTCATCCTTGGCATAGCCACAACCTTCCACCTGGTTGTGGGAATGCTTCAGGGTGGATGAGGGAAGGTCTGATGTGTGAATGGCTCCTGATGTGTGAATGGCTATCTTTTGGGTGGCTCCTTGCATCCTGATTGTGGAATGGTCTCCTGATGTGTGAATGACTCCTGCTGTAAGCAACTTTAAGCCTGACAGGTGGTGGTGAGGTGGTGTGGTAGGAATGAGGTTTGGTAGATGGGAGGAGAGGAACGTGGTTTGGTAGGTGAGAGGGAAAAAAGGGTGGCACAGTTCTGCTGTCGATAATTAAGGCATATTTCCAGTACCTTATACTCAGTCAGCTGTCACTTTGAGGCCTTCCTGAGCATCATGGAAGCCAACTGCTTAGTCAGTTCATACACCTCTTGTCCTTCCTTCTCTCTCTCTTATCCCCTCATTTCCATGGAGGAAATTGATAGACACTAGGAGATACAAAATAGTCCCTGGCCATGTATAAAGTAATTTTCAGTGTCAGGACTGTAGTGTGTATCCCACCCTCCCCTGGCTCCCTGCCAGCTTCATCCCTGTGGAGTTTTCCTTTCAGACAGTTCCCACTGTGGAGCATTTCCACAGTCAGGACTGCTGCAAAAACACTGGATAACCTCAAACTGTATTACCTTCTGAGAGGAAATGCTTAATTAAAGACGACGGAAAAGGGGGTGGGGGGTTGTTAATGACTTGAATATTTTGTTCTACACTACAGCTTGCTGGAGCCTGAGAGTGAATTAGTATAATTCAGTCTCTAAGTGATTAACTCAGGAATTTTCATGAGCAGTAAATTCACTGCAAAAATTAGGCCAAAAGGTAAAAAATGCATGCAGTCATTATCAAGTAGGGGAAAAAAAATTGTTCATAATACAAAATTTATGGTCAAATAAACATTATAAAAAGGAACATATTAATTTGAGGGCACCTTCCCCCTTCCCTGTTCTATTCAAAGAGAGTAACAGGGAGATTAAATCAGTAGGAGAGATATACATGTCATACTTGCAATTTATTTTAGTGCTATTGAAAGGAGACATCTGAAAACAAGCAATCTACAAAGGCTTATCTGTATCAGTGATGAGGAAACAAGCCAAACCATCTACAGAAAAATTTGCAAATTACAGTTCTTGGATAAACCAGTCAAAATAGCTTTACTGGGGTTTCTAACAACTCTTTGAAGCTCTGTTCTACCCTCCCTATATTGTTTCCTTAGCCCTAAACCAAAGCTTGTATGACAACAAAGTAATTCAACTGCAAACTGTGCAGTGTGTGGCCATTTCTTTCTGTCTTATTTGGTATCAGCTTGGAAACGATGGTGTGCGACCTACCTGTGCATAAAAATATCAAGTTACAGGGTTGTGTTTTTTTTAAAAAAGTGAGAATAGTGCCCATCCCCAAACCTTTAGATAATTTAAAACACAGAGTAAATCTCCTTTCCTCCTTAATAATTGATGGCATATTAGTGAGTTAAATTAAAAATCACCTTCTCTGATCCAGATCTTCCATAGATATTTAATCTAACCAAAATAGATTTGTTGTTGTGTTTGCAACTCGTATTGCAGAAGAAATTACACTTCTACAAAAGCAAGCTGGTTCTGTGTTTTGCACAACATAGATGGCACATTTTGATGAAATATTGCTATATTTGATTGGAAATGCTCCATATAGGGGTTGAATCTTCTGGCTGGTCAGATCACTTAAGGCGAGTCTGTTGAATTATATCCCACTACTGAAACTACATGTAGAAAGATGTGATTATTGGGACTTTGAAGTCTCTCCCTCTATTAAGCAGGACATACAAGAATAACTTTGACTTCAGTTTTGTTCTTAAAAGATCCACCTGGGTATAGGAACAATGGTAAAGGTTTTGGAAGCAAATATGAAAGGAGAGACTACTTACTTGGCTAAATCCTCACCTACTATGTTTCATTCTTGCCTTCTAATCCTGCATCTGCCTTTATCATTATTTCTGTCTTGTGCAACTCATCTCATCTCTGTATCTATACAAGAGAAATAATGCAGTCTAATCATTTACTGCAAAGGGTATTGTTGGGCATCTTTATTTAACATCACCACACTGTTCTTAAAATACAGTGAGCTATAAAACTGCTAAATAGTTTTATTATCATTGTGTTCCCACAAGTGGCTAAGGTCCCATAAACAATGATCATAGATGTTATATGAGTCAGAGAGATGCCATCTTTGTTGTCTCTTACAAATCCAGGTTGCCAGTTTAGTTGCATTTTAATTTTGACCCATTTCTTGGCTGAAGATTTAAAATAGCAAGACTCAATCTACCTAGCAAACATAACACTTTCATTCAGGAATTTCTCCTAAGAAAATAATTTTTGCAGTCCAACCTGTATTTTCTTTCCAATATAATAATAATAAACAAAATCTAAATAATAGTATTCAATGGGGAAAATCTGCATAGCTAAGAAAAAGCTGAACCTTAGACACTCACTCTTCCTTCACTGTGTTTTGTTTTCCTATATTAAAAAAGGAGAGAGGGTGTCATATTAACAGAGCTAGTCTATTCACAGAAATTCAGACTTAGGAAAAATTACTTTCAGTTACAATATTAATGAAACAAATGCAGAATTTCAAATCTCTGTCTGGCAGTCACTATATTAAAAATTCAGCTGTTGGCTGAGTTCAGAAGTGATCTTGATCCTCCCAGGGCTCTTACCCTGAAGGTTAACAAGGCTGCAAACGTTAAGACCTGGTTCAGCAAAGCACTTCAGCAGTCTGCAGGGCAGTGGAGGTGATAGATCACACACAGTTCAAACATCCTAAAACCCCACTTGCTCGGAGTATATTGATAATAACATCAGTCTTACAAATTAGACATGGAAAAAAATCTATTGAATCATTCCAGCTGTCTCCCTGGCAATTTGTGAGTTATCATATTGGGATATTCATATTGTGCTATTCATTTTTTGGTTTGCATGTTTTAAGAGGTGGACATGTTCAATTGAATCACATTTAACACAGTCACCTATTGAACTGCTCAGCATATTGGGGATTTTTTCCTTCAAATATTTAACCTAGCTTGGCTTTTATAATTATTTTTTTTTTTAATACTGCCCCTATAATTTTACATGAAGAAGCAAACCAAATTGGTCCTTCTAAATATTTTTAAACACATAGAAGGTAGATGTAAGAAATATAACTAATGTTTGAAACATCACAAGAAATGGATAATGAATCTGACATAAAGTAAAACATTCTCCTCTGGTAATATACAACATTTAAATATAACAGTATATAAAAATAATAGCATGTAATATAAATAAAGTGAATCACATTTATTAATATTTTCTGGACATACCAGAAGGAAACTGTAGGAAAGAAAGAGGATCTTTTAACTGTATTTTATAGACTTCCTGTATGGATGTAAAAACTTTTAATGTTACCTACATTGTATTTCTTTTATTGACTTATGTTTACTTCTAGTTTATCTTAAATACTCTAGAATTTTACATATGTGTATTCTTTCATGTATTTATAGTATCCTCTAATAAAGAGTGACTATATAAATGTGTAAAACCAGTATGAATAAATTGTATAATTCAAGAAAAATTACCATACAGCCACAATTAAACCTCAGGTCCCTTTCAAACATATATATTTTTATTTTGAGCACTCTCCTGTCAGTCTGCCAATATCATCTTTGTAATGCTTTGCTCAGAATCATATGTAATTTTCTAATGACAGTCATACTTTGATCACACACCAAAGTGCTTTTATCTTTCTGCCACAAGATCTGATGACTTTTGCATGCATGCCTCAAAGAGGAGTTGATTTCTTCATACCACATGGCTGCGGAAAACATGTGTAAATTGCTCTCCTCTTACAACAGTCGTTTTCAGAATTACTGCTGTCCAATTTGCTGTTTCCCTTGACTGCTTGTGATACTGTTTATTGCATTTTCACCTTTTTTCTTTTTTTTTTTAAATGCATGTTTTATACTTGTTCCTTTTCACAAAAATTCCTTATTTTTTATTACATTACTTCTGAGAGGCTTCAGTCAAGATCACTGACCTGCTGTGTCAGGCATTGTGCAAGCATACAGGTATTTTCTGATCCTGGTTCTAAGATAATTAAGTCTCCTTATATTACTTCCCTGTCCTCCAAGTATCTCTTTAGTATTATCTCTGAATGTAATTAATGCTATTTACTTCTCTCCTGGGTTAGAGAAGATATTAATCCCTGACTTAATACAGATCCCTGCAGCACCATGCTACACACCTCTTCCCATCTGGATATATTGCTGACATTATCCTTTGTTTATGCTCTTTCATCCTCTTTCAATCTTTCAATAAGACAGTTTTTCTATCGAAGCCAATTTTAATTAATGTTGACAAAGATTTTAACATGTATTGCAAACTAAATATATTGCAGCTATTGTTTTTCATGTCCCCATTTTTCTTTTTAGTTCTAGCTAAAAAATAAATCATATATATCTTCTACCCTTTGTCCTTTCTGTATCTATTCTGCCTCTTGCTGCGAGGTGTATTAGCCTATAGATATTCATGGTCTTTTCTCTTGCAATAAGCTTTACTATTTGAGGGAGAAAAAGGACAAAGCCAAGTAAAGCAGTGAGCAGGATGGCCCCAATCCAGCAAAGCAATGAAACACATGGCCATTTTTAAACGCAGACATAATCTCACTGGAGTCAATAGAAATACTTGCATGCTTGAAAGTAGTATCTACCAGCTCAAGGCTGCTGTGCTGAATATATAAAAGGATCGTGTGCTAATCGTCTCATATTTCCTTTTGTATTTATAAATAGCTTCACACTAACCTTTCAAAGCCCCCTTCATCCTTTCTGATATCTGAAGCAGCGATACAATACATTTCTGAGGTAACATCCATCAACACAGTAGGATGCAAAATATTCAGATTTTCTGAACTGTATACTTTCATATTTCCTCCATTATTCCCTAACCTGCTCCTCGTCAGAACAGGAAATATTTTAACATGATATTCGTACCACATATTTATAAAGTTAGTTTATTAATATTATTTATTTATTCACTAAAAAAAATCCCTAAAACCAGTATCACAGTCACTTTTGAAACACCATTAATTTCACCCCTCCTCAGGACATACTTGATTTCTTCAGTAGCAAATGCAATTTTGCTTTGCACCCGGCAGCATAATGGTTCCTGTTGACAAATGTTAATTATTTGTGTGGGTTTTCTGTTAATTATTTGTGTGGGTTTTCTGTTCCCAACATTCTTGGCTCTGAACTTATAATCAAAGCAAAAAGTAGGGGGGAGGAGAAGGGAGGGAACATTTCCCCAAATAGTGGAACAGCTTTATTTGTGAATGTCATGGGAAGCTAGAGGGAGAAAAGAAAGCAAGTAAATGCGTTAGCCCGAGGGAAAGGATTTCTAAGGATGTGCTCTTACATCCAGCTGGGATTGGTCTCTTCTTTAGCTCAATGGATAAAATAAAAAAAAAAGAGGAAAACTACGCATGGCCCCACACCCCCAGAAGATACAATGGGATTTTAGCACTCAGAGGGAATCTCTCCCCACCACAATTGAAACACAGCTTAACTAGCCTTAAACCAGACTATCTAATCAACCAAAATCCAATGAAAAATAGCTTCTGTTATGCCTTAGAAGCAGAGTGTGGATGAGGAGATTAGCTGGGGTGAGATTAATCACTTTAGAAAAGAGAACTTTAACTACTTTTTAATAACACACTGTTCAATGTGGTTGAGAATATGGAAGCTCAGATAAAGTCTTTTAAAAAGTAAGAGCCATCAAAGCAGTTTGGAAATGTTTAGCTGCTCAGATACAGTAGTGGGCAGAACTCATATTCATCTGTGCTTGTCTGAGGTGATTCCTTATTATCATTCTATAAGTTTAACACTAGGCAAAAAGAGAAAGACTTTTTTCTCATTAATGGTTGTCATTTTGATTAAAAAAAATAGAAGAAGAAACACTATAGTTTAATGGGTAAATGTAAATGACCTCAGCATTGCGGTTTTGTACTTCAAAGAGTAGTAAATTTGTTTTGAAGTTTATTTGGCAGATGAATTTCTGTCAGAGATAAGCAAAAAGTTTTGAACTCCCAAGGGCTCTGATAATGCTTCAGAAAGGAGAAAATCCAAGAATTACCACACTTGTGATCAAGCATAATAAAAATTAAGGCTAATAAACATCTTTTCTAATGTCAATCTAAAAGGTGAGGCAAGGAGGATTGTGGAATATAACATTATTAGTTTGGAATTCACAAGGCTTTTTATCTTTGGGGGGTTTTTTGGGTTTTTTAATTTTTTTTTTCTTTGAATGAATGAATTTTACTTACTCCCCTAAATTAAAAATACTCTTCTTACACAATAACCCTCCCAGCTTTTACAATCAAACTCCTATATATGAGCAAAATTAACAGTTACGGTAGAAAGCTTTTTTCCCTGCAGTTCTCTTGATAGGCAGAAGCAGGGTAGTAACTCTCAAAAGATAATTTAAATAACAATTGAACCGTTGTAGAGGAATAACATTTCATATAGGCTGTTTGATTATCATATTGCATGCTCCTAGGAGCTATAGGACAAAAACAGAAGACAAGATTATGCTTCTTTATGCTATAAAAGGTTTTTCCCAAAATGTCTCTGATTAAAGACATATAAAAGATATGCTTTTACTTTTGAACTACACTCTTCAGTATTAAACACAGACACATGTACATTTTTTAAACATTGCTTTGCCATTGGTGTTCTTTCAATGTTGTATTGTAATCAGGAAACACTGATGTCTAAGTAAATCTATAGTGATTTGCTTCTCTTGTGGTTATCGCCTGGTAGCAAAGTTGTAACTGTTTATATCCTCCTCCCTCACTGATACATACTGTCCTGCAAAACTTTCAGACAACGCAGACTTGTCAGTGCTCACTAGCAGCTCAGCAGTCGATGCCCATTCAAAGGGGCATACTTTGTCTGACTTTACTTTTTAACATCAAACATATATAACAAGACACATCTCATTGTGTGTTTGCTTCAGAAAGAGCGCCATGCTGTCAACATGACAAAATCAAGTACAAGACAACCAGGGCACTGTAAAAATAATTTACCCTCTACTGAATGTAAAGATAATTTAAAGCAAGGAATAGGAGTTTTGACAGGCCATTTAAATACAACTAAACATTTTCTGAAATCAACCAGGTCAAATAGATTTCGTTCTAAGGTCCAAGCCAAAAAGGAGAAACTAGGACAGAGCCTGGCTTTCTCTGTGGTCTTTCTTACACTGTCAGAGACATGCAAAAGAACAGCAGCAAGACTGTGTAGGCAGGTCCCATGGCTGACCTCAGGACAGCAAACGGGAGCATGGCTGGAGCATGCTAGAAACAAGCAAAGCAACTCTAGAACATTTCAAATTACTGCAGTTCTTACCAACTACCAAACAAGGTCATCACTTGAATCCTATGTAAATGTTTTTTAAATGTGAGACTTAGGCTCTCTACCCTCTGCAACAAAAGTAGACAGCTCGTCAGCTACGAATGCCACCTGAGGGAAATTATATAGATAGATACATTTAATACTGGGCAAGATACACAACTGTATTTTATTCTTAGTTTTCTGTCACACGTATATGCTGCTTGTGAACTCAAGTCATACAGCTTTCTAGTGTCTCATTTTTTATCTCTTAGAATTATTCAACACAATAAATTATTTTGGGGCACAAATTCACCTCACTTCACTTGAAACACTCAAGATACAGATATTAGATGCTATAGGTTCCATTGATAGTTGACTGAGATATAAAGCTACAGAGCTAATGGAGAGAAACAGGCATTTCATTCTAATAATTCAGACCTCAGGTTGACTGACCCTCTCTCTTCCCATTAACTACAAAAGAAGCCTTGAGGTTAGTTTTCCGACTTTGACAACTGAACTTGACATCTAAAATTGGACTAGATGAATCTAGGCCACGGTGTCTGCACTTGGGCTACATATTCTAAGTTGAAGGGCTTTTAGGTATATATATCAATACATTCAAGGTGACTGGTGTGTCAGTGATGAATGTGTTAGGAAGTAAATAAAGCTTGGCTTATTTCCATTTGCCCTTCAGAATAAGTTTTGAGCTCAAGCTACTGGTCTTTTTTTTTTTTTTTTTGGTAATACATATACTCTACCTTGCACAGTCTTCTTTCAGTTAACTTCCATTTTATTTTGATTCTGCAATGCATGCAGAGTCATTCAAGTAGACCTTTGGTATTACTATCACACTTCAAGAGCTCAGAGGGGAAAGAGGTGACTTTCTACTGCTTCTGAGTAAATCTGTAGCATTATTAGTGAACTGAGGAAATACGTATGTCAAGACCTACACCTAAGTAAGTAAAGAAGAGGAGATATTACCTGGAGCCTGATGCACAGACATGTCTTAATAGGTTGTTCAGTCCTACACAGAGAGATGAACATGTCCTAGGTCTCTGTGCATATGACCTCAATACCATTCAAGTTAATGGAAGTCACGCCTTCAGTTTCTTTGGAAATTGTATCAGGCCTCATGCTGATTAGTTCCAAAGATACTTCCAGTTTTGGGTGAGGAAAGAAAGTAAAAGTTGATCATCTGGATATTATCCAGACTGAATTCGTCCTTAAGTCTATGGAGGTTCATACATGACTGATGGCTAGTGTTTTCAAATATTCTTTAAATTCACATCCATTGAGTAGTTTCCTTGTTGGAAATGAAACCTTTGCACTGGGTCATATCCATGTTTGTTTGGTTGCTCTGTTTTGGGTTTTTTGTTTGTAGAGTACTTAGCTGTAACTCCTCGGGTGGGCAGCTAGGGCACCCCAGACTTACAGGCGGTCTTCTCCCTCAGAAGTGAATGAAACTCTCATGCTTAGCATTCAAAATTGGGGACATGCAATGCTAACTTCAGTTTTCAATAAAATGATGAAATTGGCAATAGCACATGGAAAAGTAATCACTGGAGTATGATAACTATTCTTTAAAAAGTACTCTCAAAGCATTCTAAAAATCTAGATCTACAACTTTATTAGACAAAAAAATTCAAACACTCTTTCGTGTCTTTGTAATGTCAGGTTGATTAATGTTGATTTCCTTGGAAGTTACTGTTGTTTTCATTAGCAAAGAGGACTCAGCAAACATTAGTTATTTTAAAACAAATCATGAATTAATCACAGAAAAAAAGGCTTTTTTCAGAAAAGAAAAACCATTATTCATGTATACATCTCCCTGTGCCCTTCAGATCACCTTATAAATATCACAGCTGAAAAAGACTCTGGACATAATGGTGGTTTGGTTTGTTTCAATGAGAGGCAGGGGCAAGGTTAGTCATGTATGTGATATTTGTGTCCTTTTACTAGACCGTTAGGAGACATCTCAGTGAAAGGTATCCATAGCTATGTAACTCCTACATTGATTTATCAATCATGTATTTGCTGACATTTGAAACCTTGTATTGCTTTTTACGGTGAGGGCACAGGCAGCTCCAGGTCTCAGCTCAGGTAATTACCCTCCCCCTTAAGCACATTTCTCCTTCAGTGTTTGTTAGAGTGAGATTCTTCTCTTTCCTTTGTCCTGTTCCTTTATATCGTGCTGTGCACAGTGGAACTGCTTCTATGTCTCATTTTACACCTTATTGAGCTGTAGTAGGAAAGTCACTGCCAGACCATCTCCTTTTGTCAAGCGGTTCTTAGAGCATTTCTTGTTTATATCAAGTCAGCACTTACACACAGGTCATTTTGCCACAGCTAACAGCACTTAGTATTTCTCCACAGGATACTGCAGAGTCTAAACACTTTCTGGGCTTATCACAGGGATTTCAAAATTGTTTGTATAAACTACACCTATTCGGTAGAAATATTTGTTTCTCTGCAGTCTAGAAATGAAAGTTTGAGTTTCATCAACGGCAGTAGAGTTAGAAGCCTGCTACCTTTCTGAGTTTTTTGTAGACGGAGCATCTATAGCACAAACACACTCCAGCTAAGAAAACTCCTTAAAAATGTGTCCAAAGATAGTACATTCTAAACTGAGCTGTCCATTAGGCACCCAAGTGAGATGACAATTCACTGTCACAAACTATTAATTGAATGCATTCCAGAAAGCATGTTCCCGTCATCTGTTTTCGGCATTGACATTGTCAAGTGAACATTCTTGCAGGTTTTTTTTATCCTACATTATCCACATAATCAGTGTTTCCATCCCATTTTCATTGGAGGCTGAGAATTATTTAAATTATTTGCATTCACTTAGAAGTCCTTCATTGTTTTCTATGGACCATCTGTGAATTCGCTAGTAAAGTCATTTGAACTAGAGCTGACAGGCCCTAATGATAATCTATAACTACATTTATATCACTGAGGTGAATGTCCTTAGGTTTGTTCTCCAAGAAAGGGTCTGATTGACATTGCATAATCCATATCCATATTATTAAAATCTGTTTCTCAAACTGCCCATTAGTAAGGGTTTCTGCAACCTTGAAATTATTCAATCTTCTCCAAGGAGTTCTTGAAAATGTAGCAGCTTGGGCCAAAACACTTCTGGTGACCATTTTACTCTTTAGTCATGCTCATCATAAACTTCCAGCACATGGCAACATTCATTGTCACTGTCTAACTTGATAGTTTAGATGCAGAGTAAGTTCTTTATGTTTTTGCTAATTTTTCCAGATGCCTGGAAAATCTTAGCATGTCACGCCCGGCAAAAAAAAGTCTCATTCTTAAGATGAGGAGATTGCATGATTTCAGGTGACAAACATGGCAGAAATCTGCAGAAGATTATCAAATGAGCAGAAGCTACAAATGGTTTGTAGTAGAAGTCACTGAGCTGAACATAGTTTGAGAACATTAAGAGGTAGTTTTGCGGTCCTTTCCCTATTCATACATTCTTCACTTTTTGCTTACTTTGAATAAGTAAAATAAATACTTCTTTATGTGCCTTTTTGGTGTCAGTAAGTACAGATGCTCGTGTACACCTTCATACCTGTCCACTGCTTTGTGTGAAAAGTAACATGTGTAACATGTATGACATGGACCTCATCCCTTCATCATGGTATTGATTTCACCCAGGCTAGTGACATTTTGTTTTTATTTCACCCCTTTCTGGATAGAAAAGAGGGAGTTAAATGAACTTCCCCTCCCCCCCCCCCCCCCCCGCCCCATTAGATAGCTAAACTGATAACAGAACTGCACATTATTTCTATGGAAAAGGAGGGAATAAGTATATGAATACTTGCTTTGATATAATTGTATCAAGTATTTGCCAAAGGCGGACTTACATAACTACCCATCAATTCTGTCACTCAAATCCATGTCACAGAAAAGGAATCTAAATATTTCTACTGAAGTTATATCACCTCGTACAATGTACTACTTTCATATATATATATGTGTGTGTGTGTGGATATATATCTTGATACCTGTATTATATGTGTCATTAAAGCAAAGCATATAATTTAATTCTGAATCAGTCTCAGCCTGCTTAGGTCTCTCTCAGGAGCCTTAAAATCATCACACTGTAGTCATGTTCTCTTTTGTATTTAAAAGAAACAAAATAACAAAAAAAAACAAAAACTGAGCAGAATGGAAGGAGGATAGCCTACTCCAAAATACTCTAAAGTCCAATAGTCATGATGCTTTTGGTGGTGACAGGTAAGATTCCTCCTCTAAAATAAGTAGAGAATGAGAAGATTAGATAAAGCAGAGTTTTCTGTATGTGAATGGGATATTGCACATAAACCTTCTTGTATTCTTCATTGTATTTTCAGGAATGGACTGTTTAGGTTTATGTGTCGTCTTCTGAAATAAGAACAGCTTTTGTGAACTTCATAAGTATCACTTTCATTTTAGTCTGCACTTAGAGGATGGACTCATCAACATCTGGGACTGCAGTCTTCTTGACATACCAACTACATCAGGTTCCTCAACTTTGTGGCCCAGATTATAGTAATATATATATATACATTGCAGCTGATAATTTAATGTTAAAATTCTCTGTTGTACCTTGTGTTTTTCTATTGATCCTACACTACAAAATTTAATTGAAAGCACAATTCAATTATAATATGATACTGTTTCTGCAAAGTAATAAACATCTTTAAAAAATATTTTAAAATATCTTCGGTATCATTAACACTTGTGTGTGAACTGCAGTATAATATACAATAGGTCACATCTTTGGAGGAATTTTAAAAGATCTTCCTGAAATTACATGTTCATATATCTTCATGGAAAAATGAAACCCATTCCTGCAAAGTTTACAGTCAGCCAGCTAGCCTCCTGATTTTGCTGCCAAAAAAGTCAAATGTGCAATATGATTACTGCAGTCAATCAATGTCTGTGTAATGTGCAAACTTAAAAATAATTTAGTAGCTTATTAATCTTCCTGTCCTAGAGCCATGTGATTATATACTATTTATTTATCTATTTATTTGTGTTTTCCCAGCTAGGGTGTACCACTGTGCATCAGTGTGCTATTAAATTCTAAAAGATATGGACTAATGCCTTTGCATAAAATAATCATTCAATTACTTTATAAGAGGTATAATATGAAAACTGTCTTTCTCCAGTTTGGTTTGCCCACCATCCTTAAAGTCTGAGGTGTTAGAACTATCAATACAGTAAAGAAATGAACTGAATGTCTGAATGCCTTACTACAAAAGAAAGAAACATCGACTACATTGCAGCCTGAGAAAGAGAGAAAATATATTTACTCGTAAAAAAAAACCAACCCAAATCTGAATCTAGTTTAGACTTTCATGATTAATGTCTAAATTTTGACATTTACAGAGATATAAAACAAACATTGCCAACTGTACTCAAAGCCCTTCTAATCTGTTCATCATTTACAGTTCAGATTTAATTTACCATCTTCACAATAATTTAATAACATTTTCAGTAATTCTTGCTTTTGACACTAAAACAGCATGGGGTTGATTTACTGTGTTTTCAGACTTGTGCTTTTATGTAAACACATTAGTATTTTCACAGCATGCTTGGAACAAATGGAGCAAATTCTGATCCTTTTACACCTATGCAAAATCTACTGATTTTTTGACAGAGAGAATTTGACTAAACTGCAGTCAGAGTAAAAGATTAAAAACTATTGCCTATCTGGAAGGCGAAATAGGCAAATTTCACATAACACTGAAGAACGTGGAGTAAACCAGCAGTCAAGACAGGTTCTGTGTTGACAGCTTTTATCTGTTACAGCTTTTATTACAGCTGGGTTTACCAGCTTTTATAGTTACAGAAAATAGATCCATATGTATAGATAGCACAAGATGCAAATGTGTTGCACACAACACCTTTCAAACAAACTGATCCTGAAATGTTCTCACAAAGATAGATAAAATAATTACAAAATTAAATAATAAAAAACAGGGAGGAGAAGGTAAGAAAGCATGATAGGTAAGGGAGAGGTGTTTTTTTTCAGGGGAGACTCAAGATTATAGCATCCTTATGAATTATAGCTTTCATTGGTAACAAACACTCCTGCTGTTGCTAAAGAATTTTATTCATCCACATAGCTTGACTCCTTTATGCTATTGAATAAGGCAATATAAACATCTTATGGCTCTTTTTAGCAAACAGGATCTTTAAGCCCTGAAAGGCGAAGATACTAGGATGTGTTTAGTGAGAAGCGACATGTTGAATCTAATTCTGTGTTCTATTAACTACGAAATGCCATTGAAGTCAACAATGCAAAAATGTAACTGGCAGGAGATTTTGCCGTTTACTTCTAAAAATCTGCTAACAGTGTCAGAAAGCAGAAACTGATCTGAAATCTGTTTAACTCCTCTCTTCTTCTGTTCTTTTAGCTTTCCTCAAAATGTGTCAAAAGATTTTTTTGTTTTCTGGGCTTTTTCCAGTTTCCACTGAAATATGTGAAAACCACCTTTTTCTGCCAGTGGTCTATGAACTGTAGTTGAGTCTTGTGCAAAGAAAAACTGACCAACATAACTTTTTGCTAACATGTATTTTCTTGCTAAATTGTAAGAACTTATGTTTTAGGATGCCAGACCTGTAAATCTTATCCATTTCAATTGTATCAGCAGGACTACACTTACAGACATGGAATAGTTCATTTTCAGTAATCCCCTTTCTCTAATAGTAAATTTCCTGCTACCGCACTGTGGGTTCTCAATATCAAAATAATTGGCACATGAAATAAGTCTGAAGTTATACATAAAAGTTCAAATTCAGATAAATATCCCTTCTCCAAATAAAATTTGAGTATTCATTTTACCCCATAGAATTCAAGAACATATTTAAAGATCTGTGTATAAGAGTGGACACTGGAGTTTCCCTGCATCATCAGGAACTGTTGTATTTGGGTCTACTGACAGGTAAAATGGGTGCTCAATCAGCTATCTAAAGGCAATATTTCTCTTCTAAGCAAGCCAATTTTTCACCATCTGTGAAGGAATAGGTAGTCATTTGCAGGCAAATGTGAGATTTGTGTGTACAATTACTGAAATTATACATATGCATTGGGTTAATATGAATCACTGAATTTTGATACATATGAATTCAGGATATTCAGACCCTCATGCTTTAGAATATGATGTAAATTACACAAAGTGTAGCTCAACCCACATCAAGCGAAGAATTCTAATTTGGGGATTTCCCCAGTTGTGTACTTAATGTTATGCTAATGTGTTGGGTTTTTTTTTCCATTAATAGCTAAAAAGATCCATTGGTTCTCTTTTCAATGGGCTTGTTGCTAATGAAAAAGATCTTTTGTTCCATAGCAAAACTGTACAGCTCAGGCAGAATGATAGCATGCTGGCCCTTTACACTTTGGATACTAAAAACCCTCAGGCAAAATATTTTGCTGAAAAAGGCAAGCTTGGCTCCATTCATTTCACAAGTGCTGCCCCTTACACTAGCTGTGACTTTGCCTCTTTATTTTATGATTCACTGCATCGAGATATTTGCATAAAAGCATATTTATCTATGTGGACCTAAACGTTAGCCTTCTTTCTAAAGAGATCAGTTTTGAACAGTAAGACTATTTTCTCTTGTCCTGGGGCAACCTTCCAGCAGCAATTGTTGAGGTGAAATAAATAAATCACAACACAAATGAAATCAACAGATACAAATTCTTACGTCTTCCTCTTTTTGAAAGGTGACTTTGAGCCAGAAAATTCTATGTTGTTTTATCCACTGAGCCAAGAAGGTTGGGAGACTATTGAGGAACTACTATTGATTTTAGGCAGCATTTAAACCAAAGAACAGATTTCGAGTGACCTTCCACTGTGATAACAATACCTGTAAGTTTAAAAAACAGCTTTGTCTAAAGGAAGTCAAAGTCTCAGCTATGAAATACGATAAATAGCAATTTTAGTTTAGTTTAAACCAGTAACTACCAATAACTTACCAGTGGATATATCAAAAAGACCTTTGCTGAATCAATAATTTTGATCTTATTTTGATGTTTTGCTAAATTTTGAGTAGTCATATGCAGTCAATACAATAATTCAAAATCGGCTTTGGTTTGACTTCAAACATTTGATACACTATGTTTAGTATTTTCCCTTTCCTTTCATTTAAGGCTTCCTTTATAGTACAAATGAAGTTTATAGTTCATTTCAGTTTGTTATCAATATAAAAAATATAAACTAAACAAAGGCTATACAATTACCTTCATCAACTTCAGTTCTGAACATAAAAAGCTGTTATAGCAAAGCTACAGCTTCATTCTGCATGAAATTAGCCCAGAAAACTGGTCTTTAACCACTAGTACACCTGCATTTGTTCCTAAATACTTTATGAAGGGAATTTTCTCCTGAGTTTATGTGGACTTTGTGAACAACCCTTTCCACAGTAGGTGATGACTTACTATCCACTAGGCTCCTAATGTTGCTAGGGAATCCTGTCAGAGAGGTACAGAAATACACCTTTTTTTCAGGATAAATATCAACTGAGCAAGAGTAAGTTAGAAGGTTTATGGAAATTAATTTTATCTCAGCACTGTGACAAGATGACAGCATAGCTAAGCAAAAAATACAGACACAAGAAACATCCATTCCATAGTGGAAAGTTTTCCCTAAAAAAAGTCTAGATTTGGGTCTGGGATTACCCATTTTACGCTGAAGAGTTATTGGTTGCCATGTCTTGGTAGAGAGAGTAAATCCCAGCCCCTCGCATCACCTCATGTTCACCTTAAACTTGCAAATCCACATTCTTCTTTTAGTTGACCTTGATATCATTTCCATATTTTATTGAATAAGATGAGCATCTTATTCCTAGGTGAATAATCACTAATCTCTTACATATTTGGGAAAGAGGAATAGAAACAATTTTCTCTAGCTGTGAGTTGAAAGAAAAGAGTGACCTCTACTGAAGCATGTCACAGACCTCACATGGCAGGTGACAGCTCCATACCATGACTCAAAATTGCTGAAACTGAGAAGATGGCATTTTCAAGATGAGCTGGAGGGAAGAATTGAAAAGATGCTTCCCTTCCTTTAGTTTTTTTGCACTGTCTAGTGAGAGTGTCATCCTGAGGCAGAAAATTGTCTGCTGCAAATTTCTTTTCTAGACCCTCAAATCCCCTCAAAACTCTGTATATGGAGCACTGGGCCAGATTCCACGTTGTGGATTCCCCTGTGTAAGGCAGCTGCTGAGCTCTAAATTTCTGTATGATTTTGTGATGCTAGTTTTCAGCCTGCTGGCTCTGTATGCTTTTACAAAGGTACATAACTTTTTTCTATTATTAGTAGTTAAAATTGGTTCTGGTAAAATAAAAACAAATGTAGAGACCAAAAAACCCCCAAAAATCCAAACCCCAAAACAATTTATTTCGTTTATTTCATTAGGGTGTAAAAGAAACATCAGAGAAATATACATTAATACTTTAAAAGGAGGATGGTGGGAGAGGTTCCAATACTTTTATTTTCTGGCTTTAGAAGTTGTTAACAATTTTTTTCAGTCTCCATGACAACTCTGCTCCTGTCACACATTCTTAGTATATTACCCCTGTCTGTGTGGAAGGAGTGTTTCACCCACGCCTTTGTTTTAAATCATTATTTTATGCTATACCTTTTTTTTTCTAGAGGCATGGAGCCTCATTCTGAACTTGCCTCCACTAGTTTTACACGAGCGTCACCTTTACATAGGAGAGAAGTTGAGCCTGACTCACGGCAATGAAAACCAGATCAAAAATAAGATCATGCTGTAACTGACATCATAACAGACTTCATATCAATCAAAATCTATTTCAGAGCTCTTCTCTAACAGTTTTCCTTCATGCACAGAGTTTTCAATGGAATGAGAAAAAGGAAGGTAGCAGGCATCCTATGCCCCATACCAGCAAAATATGGATAAAGCCATCCCTTTCACAGCAAGGTCTCCCTCCCCCTGAGATGGTGAGAGGAAACCCTAGCTACTGAGAGAAGGTTTTGTCACATTTTTCATGGACAATTTGCCCTTTCTTGCACAATTTGCACATATAAGCATTTCCTTTAAACTCCAGTTGGTGAGAGAGTGAGACACACTATATTATTAAACAGCCAAACAATTCCTGTTCCGTTTTGTTCTGACTGTCTTAAATCTGTTGCATGGTTGTTGAAAAAGGAAGCAGCATCTGGTCTGAACACAGACTCACAATCTACTTACAGACTGGATGTATTAATTCCTGTACACACAGTTCTCAGAAATAGTAATGAAATGAATTAATTTACATCTTTGTTCCATTGGATCACCAAAAATTTTCTACCAGCTGTCCACCTTTTACCAACTATCCACCAATATACTCAGCAGAAAAGATCTATAACTAGGACCATTACCATAAAACTGATCATCCAATGTTTTCAACAGTTACACATCTTGGAAACTAAATACATGGATCCACAAATAATAGGGTGACCTCAGACCATGAAGACTTTCTACTGAATAATTTATCTTCGGATGTAATAGTGAAAGCCCTACCGTCACTGGTCAGCATTGTGGTCATAGCAGCTTCGGAAGCTGGAAATCATCAAGCTGTGAGAAGACTGTGCAGTCCTCTCCCTGAGGAATTTTCCTGGGACAAAGGAACCTTGCAGGAAATTAAGAAGTATGGAGACCTCATTCTCTCATGTATGAAGCATTTAACATCTGCCCATTTATAAAATTGGAAATATGAGATGTTTACTTACCTTTCACAAGCTATATATCTTCCTCTTACTAAATGGTTCTGGTTTACCAGAAAGATT
This sequence comes from Laterallus jamaicensis coturniculus, assembly GCA_022605575.1. Classification (NCBI taxonomy): domain Eukaryota; kingdom Metazoa; phylum Chordata; class Aves; order Gruiformes; family Rallidae; genus Laterallus; species Laterallus jamaicensis. The sequence continues at coordinate 738,087 of JAKCOX010000027.1, forward strand.
AAACAAAAGAAACAAGTATTTATTTTTTTACAAAATACATTTCAGGACATGAGTTGGTAAAGCACAAGGGCTGACAGCACTGTCTAAAGCTGTCTTAAAGTCTGTAATATAATTGTCTCCAAATACATAGAGACAAACTCAATGTTTTCAGGTTTCTGCATTTTACCATATTGTATGTTTTCTTTAAACATCTTTGCTGGTAGAATCTTTTTTATTACCAAAGATCCCCAGTTTTCCTTTATGAAAAAGCATAGTCATTGTGATTGTAATAAAATTGTTTTGGGAGCATAATTCATGTTGTCCAGTTACAGAAGGCATGGAGTATATACACAGTATTGATTGTATATTAAAAATCACTCCTTTAAGTGACTATCAGGTTCCTGATTTATGATTTTCATGGTACTGACATTTTTCCTCTAAGTTCATCAACAACATAATGGTTAAATTTTTTAATCATAACATTCCTGATTTTATATTAATTGTTTCACTTCATAGGAGAAGACCATTGTAAGGAATGCAAACTTCTTGACACTGAGAGTGCTTCAGCAGATTAGTAATTAAGAAGCTTGATACTACGTCCCAATGGCAAAACTCCTGTTAGTGTCAATGAGATCACCTCAAAGTCATCTGAAATTTCTGTGAATGTAAAGGCTACTTCTTTCTTTCAGCTACTTATGGACACTAATAAGGTTGATTTTAATGGAACATATTACATCCTTACTGGGAGCAGTATCTGCCCCCAGCTGAAAAGATTGCCCCCTTCTTTCACTTTGTTTTGAAAAAGAGCTACATTTTCATAATAGTGTCCGGGTGTGCGCACAAATCTCATTACCCAATAATAGGATTTGTCTGCATACCTCCTGCTCAGTCTTTTGGAAACGTACATGTCCCTCAGCATGGGTTATTTTTTTTTTCTCCCTGTTTCCATTTACATCTGTCCACATGAGTACAATAGATTATATTCTATATAACAGTTTTAGTCAAGCAAAAGTTGCTAAGTATATAATCAAGGAGGAGGCAGAGATATTCTTAAAGGACAAAAACAACTTTGGAAGCTAAACTCTCACTTTTGTTCCAGTGATTGAGATATTTGAAAGTAAAAACATGCCATAGAGGTGAAGTAAAATGACATAGTATGGCTATATAGCAGTAAAATGCTAAAGAAATTTTTAATTATAGTCAGCAGTCCAGATATCCTATGATTGGATTTATCTGCTACAATGGAGTTGTCTTATGGAAACTTGAGATACCAACATTTTAAATTGGGGACATGAATGACAGTTTAGGTTAATCCTTATTTTTTTGTGAACTGGCTCTGCTCTGCATTTCTTTAAAAGCAGTAAAGGAAAATAATTGAAGATCACTTTAATCTTTACTGCCTTACTTCCAATCACTAGTTCTATAGTTTTCTGACTAAATGTGCTATAGAAGATAGGTTAACATTTTTATTCAGAATATAGAACAGTAATTTTTTTTAAAAGACCTCATATAAAACTTTGGAGGGAAAAAAAAAATCAACAAACAAAAATCCTGAAACATACCTCTTGCAAACAATTAGAACTGAAACATAGGAAGTAAAATGGAATAAAGAAGCAAAAAATGAACAGAAAAAAATATATCCTAATAATTCCTATGCTTCACAAAACTCTCTGGAAAGGCTCATCACTTGTAAGGTGCAGGAAAACAGTTAGAAATTTGGGCTACTTATACAAGTTTATCCTTTGTTTCTCCTCTGTCTGTATCAAATCACCAGTCTCTCACCTTATGTTTCTTTCTCTGTATAAAAAGTTGTTCGATTCATATAAAGAAGCATTTAAGATACTTAATTTACCTTTTACTTAATTAACTTACTGAAAAGTGAAGGCCCATCTATCTCGCTTGTTGAAAAGCATGAATAAGATGTGAAGTCATTATTTGGAAATGAGGTTTTGCTCTGTTTTCACGTCACATTTTTCAACTGGGGTAGAGTGTCTTTTCACAAAATGCTGAGAGTGGATACAGCCAGGACAGCTGATCCAAATTACCATATTACATCATGCTCTATACCTAAGGTGGGTAATTGGCCAGGGAGGAGGGATCACAGCTTGAGGATAAACAGAACATTGAGTTTCAGGACATAAGGAAATTGCGTTGTCTATTACCCACTTTGCATATTGTTTTAGAAGCATTGCTGCTATTTTCCTCTTCCTTTACCATCCCAGTAAACTGTCCTTATCCTAAACCACAATCCTAACATTTTTCTTCCAATTCTCCTCCCTATCCCACTGCAGGGAGAGGAGTGAGTGAGTAGCCAGCAGTGTGGTGCTTACCTGGCTGGCTGAGGCTAAACCATGACAGCATGTGTTATGCACTTGATGCAGAAGGTTACATTTCCACTTTTCTGAATATAGGCAAGTGGCCTAAGTCTTGTTGCTATGCAGTTTAGCCATAGCAACAAACCAAAAATCCAATGTGTTATTTCTATTTTCCCTTCCAGACAGTTTGCCTAGTAAAGAAGACATGCCCGAAATAGCACTGTCAAAATAAGTGCAGTATTTCTTCTGAGAGATGTCAAACATTTCATCTTTCAAAAGACTATATTGTGTAAAAATGCTATGCAAAGAGTTGGAGAGGTTGCATTCAAGGTATCCACATCATTTTGATGCACAAATAAGGAAGTTAAAAAGTAATTACTGTAAAAGAAAAAGTCAAATTTTTGTTACATATTTATTGAATATAAAAAGCACCACGATACTTCTTGTTCTTTGCCAGAATAATGGTACTTGATTATTTTAATAACCAAACAAAAGGTAAGGGGTGAACACCTACTCTTCAATACTTAAGTCTGGTGATACACATGCTCTTTGCCTCACAAAAGATTTCATCTTGCTTCTCCAGTGAATGATGGCTTACAGTCAATGTTGCACTGAACTTAAATATACATACATGTGGGACAGTATCACAGTGTGTTGCAAAGATACAAAAATTCTTTTCTTGTGTCTAGATAGGGAGTGCAAGAAAAGACAAATAGTTTATTCAACAGATTTTTCCACAACCTCCCATGCGATTCCCAGCAAGTCATGAAAAGGTAATTTTAAATGTATAAAGAAAAGTTTGGCTTCCTGCCTTTTTCCCACTTTAAATGGGACTTAAATGCCTGAATGTAATTTCTGTAATGGAAAATCTTACTAATTGCATAGACAATCAGTTTTTTCCACTTCTAAAATCAGGAAATTATGAGAATAACTCACATGTGCACTATAAATTTAAATTTCTTAATATCCAAACATATCCTTTAAACTTTGGATACAAAAGGACAAGCAACTCTGCCATTTTACCTAACCAAATATTTCAGACATTTCAATGCATATGATGAATTTACGATTTACCAAAGTATACAAATTCATTTGTTTTGGTTTTTTTAAAATTTTTATTTAAAAAAAAACTTAGGAAGAAACATTGTGACACATTTATTAAAAAAAATCATTATAAGTAATAGTTGGTGTGCTTTATCTATGGTGAACTCCAGGCCCTAATTTTATCTCATGCTTTCAACCACTTAACATAAGTTAACTAAAACATAAGAATTTTGCCTTTGATATGCCTGTGACAAGACTCCTGTTGCATCTGCAGGTATGTGGTATGTCAAACTGCAGCAAAGATAAGCTTTTCTGAAGTTCAGGGGAACAATTTGATTCCCCTAACTTCCAGTGTACTGTGTGCCCTCAATTTAAAATAACATTGATTTGAAGCCATCTTGTTGTTTCAAGAACTGGGATCTCCATCATTTCTTTGTAATAGCTGTCGGAGATGCTAGCAGTGACAGACCATAGAGAGTGGAAAGAAATACCACTACAGTGACAGAAGAGAAAATTAGCAATAATAACTTTATTTTTTCTTCCCTCTTTTAATGCCACTTTACTTACTTGATCAAATTGTAAAGTCTAGTTTTTATTGATTAATCCCAGGATTTCAAAATGTGATTGATCTCCAGTCGCCAATGTGGACACCACACAGTTATTTTAAGGAATATAATTTATAGATATCCACAAGTGATGTATTGAAAACTTTTCAAAAAGAAAACTAGCTATAGGCTATTTGTTAGTGTCTCAATTTAAAAAACCCCAAAAAACCAAAACCCACAATTTTTGGATGTGTTACACAGCTACATGTAGTGACATCTGCACCAACCTCCACTCTCCACTCAAAAGAGAGTTTAACTTTCAAATTCAATACGGGAAATGATTCAATTTGCCCTCTGGTCTGCAAGTTGTGGGATCAAACTTAATTTCAAAACTTGTACATAACTCCTCCCTGGGTATCTTTATAATCCACCTCAGTATGACTAAGAGGCTTGTCTTCTTTCTTCTACCCACTAGTTCATCTTTGCAAGTGATACCCTCTGTCTTTTGGAATAGTGTGTACTATAGGTAACTTTGAAAAATCCTGACATTACTAAAATATGCTGAGGACATGCTATCAAAAATGTGTTGGTTGACTTAATCTTGCTTCTTTCTTCCTCCAGAGTTACTTACCTGGAAAGAATGGACCTGTTTGAATTTATTAAAGAGCAGGAAGGACCTCAAATTTTATTCTGTTTTAAGTCAACCTCTTTGATACCATAGAAAACAGAGTGCTTTTTTTGTTTCAATACTTTTGAGGCTTCATGCAGGGTTAGCATAGAACATAGCCCAGTTTCAAAATATGCTGCAATAAAAAACTCTATCTTCATGCTAGCAAAGAGTTATCAAGCTTTACATGAGGTTTCAATGTACTTCAGATGTGGCATTGTTCTGAGTCCTTTCACCTCACTTATGGGTCAAAAAATAAAGTATTTCTTAATGGGTTAGTCATCCAATGGTTCCTTTAAAATCAAGAAGACCTAGGCATCTCCAGAGAGCAACTCATCTCATTGTAAGATAGATATCTAGGATAAGTGATATGAATTCTCCCCTTAGAACTGTCTATATTTCTCTGTTGACAATAAAGAGGACTGAAGGTTCCAACAGAGCAGATTAAATTTTAATGTTTAAACTGAAATTATTTCTATTTAGACACTCACGGTTAAGTAAGATGAATGCTGCTATTTGTTACTCCTTACCAGTTGAGGTAGGGCTTCTTACAAAATAAGAACTTGTTCTACCTGAGTTTATGCTGAAGCACCAGGATTCCTGGAGCAGAAGCAAACTTTGTGTGTGCTGCCCACTTTGCTTATGCTTGGAAAGTAAGTCAGGCTGTTGCCCCCCTCAAATGGAGGAGGGTGTTTGAGCAGTAGCTCCAGCTGGGATGGAAAAGTCTTCTGAAGATTTGGTCTTCATTCCTAGTCCTCTTCTGGGAGCAAGCCTGGGTCTCTAAATTTTTGCTTTCCCATGTTTATTGCAATCCCCAAACTTTTTCTTCTTTTATTTTTCCCCCTCTTCTGTTTTTATTTAGTGGTAAAAATCTAGATTTAATGAAACATCCTGCCAAATGGAAAATTACTGTGAAATACAAGTAAAGTCATTTCCAGAATCACAGAATGTTAGGAGTTGGAAGGGACCTTCAAAGACCTCCATTCTCTTGACACTGACCCTTTACGTAATTATAGACATTGATGACATCACCTCTCAGTCTTCTCCAGGCTAAAGAGATCCATCTCCCTCAACCTGTCCTCATAAGGGAGATGTTCCACTCCCTTAATCATCTTAGTGGTCCTGTGCTGGATTCTTTCAAGGAGTTCTATGTCCTTCTTGAACTGAGGGGCACAATATTCTAGATATGGTCTCACCAGGGCAGAGTAGAGGGGGAGGAGAACCTCTCTTGACCTACTACCCACACCCTTTCTAACACACCCCAGGATGCCATTGGCCTTCTTGGTCACAAGGGCACATTGCTGGCTCATGGTCATCCTGCTGTTCACTGGGAGCCCCAGGTCACTTTCCTCTGTGCTGCTCTCCAACAGGCCAGTCCTCTACCTATACTGGTACCTGGGGTTGTTCTTCCCTAGATACAAGACCCTACACTTGCTCTTGTTATTTCATTAAATTTCTCCCTGCCCAACTCTTCAGCCTGTCCAGATATCACTGGATGGCAGCACAGCCCTTTGGTGTGTCAGCCACCCCTCCCAGCTCTGTGTCATCAGCAAACTTGTTGATTCACGTCTTCTTCTGTGTCAGATTATGTTTTATTCAGGAAAAGGAATGGGTAATATCATAGAGAAAACTATGAATTCTCAACTCTGCAGCTGCCTGGACCATAATTTCTTGCACTACAGTGTGGAAACCTCTCCCTCTCACATATGAAATAGATGCCAGTGGAAAATTTTCACAGGTTGGATTTGTACTTGCTAACTAGTAGCAAGTTTATAACAAACTTTTATTGCTGAGGCAATAAAAAGAAGATGGAAATTAAACTGAAAATCTGACTTCAGTGTACTTTTTACAAAGTAATGTGATGCTTCCATTTTCTTTCTTTATTAATTTGTCTCATATATTTTATTCTTCTACTTACTCTGTAATTCTCTAGCCGTTTTTTACATCCTCTGTGTTGTTTTCTCAATGCCCACTATCTCAGCAGTTCCTCTTCACATGATTCTTTTCTTCTGCTACTTTCCATCTTTACCCTTCCTTGAGATTTCCTCACTGTATCTGTATTTCTTACTTTTCCCCATTTCCTGATGATTCATGTGGATCTTCATCCTTTTTATCTGAGTAATGTTGCTTCCATCTCTTCATTACAAATCAAAGTATATTTAACTCACTTTCCAATTCTGTTTAATTGTAGTGACTCTGGAATACTCAATGGAAAAACAGAAACTGCATTAACAAAAGAAACTATTTATAAGAAATATAAGTTTCTTATAAGATCAAAAGGAACGCTTGAAATTTTTCCTGTCTGTACAAAAGCAGAATAGAGAGAAGGGGTTGAAAATATAAAAGAGCTGTAACCAACCATTAAATGTCCTATCAAAAACACTTCTACTTGCATCTGAAAATGTTTTAACATAATTAACTGTTTCTTATATGCAGATAATTTATAGTTTCTTTTTTTTTTATACTAAACATTTTTCCACAATGTGCAAGAAATTGTAAAAGAGAAGGATGTTTCTAAGAGGAAGGAAATTATGAGCCAGATAGATCAAGCAGAAAAGTCTCATTTAAGTCAGCAGTCAGGTCCTTTTGATTAAAGTGACTTTAAAGGTACCAATTCTTACAAACCATAAGAATTTATTTAATAAGAACTGTTCCTGATATTTATTTTAAAAATTTCTATTTATATACTTTTTTTTTTTTAAAAAAAAGGCCAATTTAAATAATCTCTAATCACATAACATTCAGCCTTACAGAAGCCTGCAATTCTTATGGACACATTTAGGATCCTCTACCTTCTGGTAAGGTTTCTGTGTAAAATAACTGAAATTCTCAAAAGCAAAGTATTACTTTTTGCTAACTTAGTAGAATCTTGTTATTAAAAGCTGAGATACAAATAAGAGTTTAAAATATAAATTTTTTAAAACCCTACCATAATTAAATTCATTTCAGAACTGAAATATGAATTTTAAATCTACATCTCCATTGATAGAAAACATAAAATTGCTTTCTTTTTGGTAATTCCGGCTTTGTACCGTGGAATCCCTCAACAATCTTTGCCTCTCGCTACTTTAATTTTCTGCTTTATGTTAAGAAAACTCTCCTTGCACTCTAAAATCCAGCTTTTTGAAGGAAGGTAGAAATTTGGCCAATTTTAGCTATGTGATAATTTTAAGATTAGGTAAAGTCTCCATCACCCAGAGAAGAGGCTGGTAAACTCCCTCCTGAACCTCCTACATAAGCAACTTCCTTATTGCCTTGCCTTTTTCATCAGCACTCAATTTATTATTATGAAGCCATTGAAGTACCTCATAGCATTCTTTGAGCTAATCACTTCATGCAGCAAGAAAAGACAAATACAAATAATATATTGGTAAAAAAACTCCAACAAAATGTAAGCAGAACTATTATTTCCTTTTTCTTGTCAAGCTCCTAACCTAGCATTTGCTTTGCAATTGAAGTTGAAAGTTCCTAAGAAAGGAAGATACCATGTTTAGTTAGCCATAAACTAACTATGAATTTTATTATATATAGGTATATGAAATTAAAAATTATGCTAGTTTATATTCAGTTAAATAACAAGGGTTAAAAAAGGTCATCAGGTTCAAGAAAACATGAAGGTATCCTGCCACCATTGATAACTTGAAAGATTTTGCACACCATATGCTGTATTATATATTTGTCTTCACTGTAAAAATGAGTATAAGACAAGATGAACACTATTCCTTAAATGCAGCACATATACACGTTCTATAGTATCTATTTGGACATGGTTTTGACACTATCAAAAAAACAGAAAAAAAAAAAAAAAATTTTTGCCAAACAGATGGGATTGGCAGTTATCCTAAAAAAGCTGGGTTATGGCTCTGCCCAGTACTAAGGATTTAAAAATAACTGCCTAAGGCCTCAACCAAGAATGTTTTTTGTCTTTGTCTGTTTTTTTTTTTTTAATTTTGGTTTATTGGGTTTTTCTTTTTATTTTTTTCCCATTTAGACATATAAAAAAGGTATAAAAATAAGGAAAAAAGAGGAACAGTCAAAAATTCTTTCTATATATCTTTTTAACTATTCTCCTATGAAAGATTCTTCCTTTGAAATAACTGCAATCAGTTAAATACTCAAGTACCTACATGGAGGTTTACAGATCTGCAAAGGAGTTTGAGGGTAGAATTAATTCCTGTATCTACACACAAAGCTCAGTTATTTTTCTTTGAGGAATAAACAAATTAGGTTCATAAAAAGACTTGTATACTTAAAATGGAATTGACGTACTGAAGTCCATGATGGCAACCTCTGTTTAGCTGCTTACCATCTTGAGTCTGTACAAGGTTAACTCTCCAATGGTGAAGGTCTGTGGCTGCCTGACATTTTGCCTTTGGGCATGTCTAGAATTGCTGTCATCTTGACAGTACACACTACCTCTGCCCTCACCCTCTAGCTTAGACACTCTTATTCTCAGCCCTGAAAGAATACTTTTTATAGATATATTTATATGATAGATCAATAGACAGATGGCAGTTAGATACAGATAGAAGGAAAAAATGCCTACATTGTCTATACTACCCGAAGCAGACACCAAATAATTTCATTCTAGTTAGTGAAATCTTCTGGAAAGAGATCTGTGTACTGATCCCTGTTCAAGGTAGTTAATTAATTCCGAATTGGTTAAAATATGTAAACAGATTTCCCCTTGTGGATCCATGATCTTGTCTCTATAAAATGCAAAAACTGTCTTGGAGCAGGGCTCAGAAGTCTTGTGCAAGCTAAGGATTAATGCTTTCTGGCCACCCAAATGAGAAGTCTGCTTCAAATTCAGTGTCCTCTGAAATGTGATTGTTTTCCAGAATCTAATCCAAGCAATATAAAGCATAATACAGATCCATTTCCTTTTGTCTCTACATCCCCATCTCCTCTCTCCCATGCCCTTGTAAGGTTTATTTCAAACAGATGAAATATTAAGAGAACAGAAAAGCTGTTTGTACATGTTAACAGTTAGCCCTGGTGACAGTTTGTTATGAACTCTTATATGAGTTTTTCTTGATGTTCCCAAGATCTCCAAGCACTTTACAAACTGAAGTGGAATTCATTTAAATGTGAAATATTTTTGTATGCCCCAATTTTGCTTAGGTTCAAATCCAAAGCTTATTAAAGTAAATAATAATGTTTCCATTGACTTTCTTGGGCTTTGACTCAAGCTTTGTGAATAGTGTTTAATTATAAATGAATGTTTCGGCTCATTTTCTATATTCACCCAGTTTGGAAGATCACGGTGTCTACCACTTCTTAATTTGCTAGCCAGGAACTCAGCAATCACCAGCAGAAACCTACTTACCCTCCAAATGAAGAAGATACAGTGCCTGATGCAGTTTGCAGCTACTGCTCTAGCGCCTAATTTCCTAACTCAGCCTTTCTTGAGAATGACAAAAAAGAAGGTGGGGGGTGCAGGGGCAGGGTGGTGTTGGGAGAAAGAACTTTGTAAGAAAGATGAAATCTCAGGCATACGCCAGTGTTTCTCTTGGTAAAGTACTGGTCAGAATGATTCCTGATGGCTTTGTTTTCTGTCTAGGAGATTCAAAATCTCTTCGACTTTGCTGTATGGACTGGAATGTTTGTAAATACCAAATGAGTAGCATTTACTATAATAATATTCACATGTATAATCAGTGGACCTATGATTCCAGGAAAACCCATGAAAAGACCTGTGGGACCTCTGAGGTTGATTGAAATGTATATATATATCAACACAGACTATATCAACATGTGACACAATAAGACAGCTGCCTCTTCTGGTCGCTCTGTTTCATTTTCTAGGAATTTACACTTCTCATGCAGGAAAATAAATGTCATTTCAGTGGCAACTCTTATGTGCATTTGAGTGCTGGGGGAAAAAAAGACCTTGTCTGAGGTCAGATTAGATGTTTTTGTTTTCAGAGCAAATTTAAGTATTCTAGCACTGCACCTACTAACTATTCAGACAAATTAAAATTAATTGTGGCCAAAGTATGACGTAGAAGTAGCAGAAAGGACTGATGTTTCCTCAAAAAGTTCTCTATGTTGAGGACAACCAGGATGGACTGCTATTTTAGGAAAGTCTTAAACTCAGTGCAGAAAGAGAAGGCTAATTTTGCAGGTATATATATTACAGTCTGTAATGATAGTGGAAATCTTATAGATTTTGCTTCTCAGTGATACTTCCTTGAATATTTGAGATAATGATTCTTCATACATGTACTGTTGTCTTTGATCCTTTATTTTTCTCAGTGATAACTTCTTCTAATGAACCTTCCTCTTCGTTTCTTCTTCCATCTTCATTTCTTCTCCAGTTTATGTGATAGTAAATTATGGTAATCTGATGGAGAGAAAAATCTGTGCCTCCAGCACAATCTTTCTACCTCTTCACTATTAATATGAATGCAGGTAGGCAGATAAACACATATGAAACAAAAAATGGGTGAGGATACCTGTATCAAAATCATCAATCCATCCATATGAAACATATACAAAATAGGAACATTCATCAAAAAATAGCAAAATAGCTAAGTGAAAATAGATTTAAAATCACTGTTTTAAATATCTCTCCCATGCAAGGCACACTTATAAACTGCAGATAGACTTCCTGAATAAAATATGAGGACATGTAGCTCCATGACTATCTTGGTTAGTAAAAAAAAACTGAAGAAAATTTATAAATAGGCCATACACTATCTCCAAAGGGATAAACAAAATAGCCAGCAGTAACAGCATTTCCTTTTCATGTGTGCAAATACAAGGCATAACAAATGTCAGCTCCTCATTTGCAAATTAAGATGTAAAGGAAATGTCTGTGACAGTACATGCAACAGTTCATATTTGAAGTTTGGCACAGTGAACTGACAGCCACAGAGGAACTGCAGTTGCCTAATCCTTTCTTTCTGCCTTCCAGCTACTGGTGAGGAGGGTGGAATTTAATAAATATGTGATGAGAAAAGACTGTGAAAGGCTGGCATATCTTCTCCTCTGCAAAAACTCATCTTCAGAGATAATTAACTAGGTGACAATATACAATGTGCCATTAACAAAAGCATTCAAATAATTTCTGGACTTAAGTACAATTTTAAGCCGCTTATCAGATTTTCATTTCTGAATCCATTCAGCTGTCAGGCTTACATCCTGGCTCTTTTTTGAGGCTCACATGGGAATCTAAACCTTCTAATTTTCTATACAGATTCATTTCAGAATCAATTAGAGCTGGTGGCAGCCTTGTCCCTGTGTGCTAAGGGGATTAGCTGGGCACTTGCTCAGCTGAAGCTACCTTTGAATGTACATTCAACCCTCTATCAAGAAAGAGTTGTTTTCCTGAGGATTCTGAAACAAGTGAAGCACTGAAATCAACAGATGGCAGATAATCACTGGAACAGTCTCCAGTTTTCTTAGGAAAGGGAAAATTTCAGAGTGCATGCTAGGTAAGGATCTTACACTGTACAAGGAAGAGTAAAAGAGAATTAAAGTAGAAGAAAGAAGGAGAAAAAGAAAAAAGAAGGAGGTGGAGGCAGAGATGAAAGTGAAAGAGAAGGATAAGGATAAGGATAAGGATAAGGATAAGGATAAGGATAAGAAGAACAAGAACAAGAACAAGAACAAGAACAAGAACAAGAACAAGAACAAGAACAAGAACAAGAACAAGAACAAGAACAAGAACAAGAACAAGAACAAGAACAAGAACAAGAACAAGAACAAGTGGAGGAGGGAATAAGAGAAGGAGAAGGTGAAGGAGAAGTGAAGGAGAAGGAGAAGGAGAAGAAGGAGAAGGAGAAGGAGAAGGAGAAGGAGAAGGAGAAGGAGAAGGGAAAAGGAAAAAAAAGGGACTCTTTTGACTGTCCTCAGGGTGCACAGAGGAACTACCAGAAGTCCCAAAGACTCTCCTTTTATTCTTCTTGTCTCAGTATGCAATTGACAACTCAGTTTTTTTCATCTGACCTTCGGCCATCTTTCCACTCACGCATTACTAACTTCAGTATTATTTGTCTTAGCAATTTTAGCTTGCTATCCCAAAACAAGTGTTTCAGTAAACACTTCAGAGCATAAACCCATATAAAACAGTTTTCCACTTTTTTCTGTTTCCAGGCAGTCTAATCATTATTAAGTGACTCAAGTTGTTCAGAAGGCATTTTGGTAGTTTGTGTACTGGGATCTTTTGGCATAAAGCAAGTTGTGAATGTTTATTATTATCATTATTATTATTATTATTATTACTACTACTACTATTATTCACTGGAAAATTAGAAAGTTACGCTTAATCTATTTTTGGAGCTTAATTATGTAAGGTTCTTGCTTATGAGAAGGTAACATGCTCAGACACTTCAAAAAACATCTGCTAAAATTTGAATTCAGGTTTCTGAGATTACTTGCAAAAACTGACTACTTCACAAACAAATAATCAGTATTTGGTTTCAAAGTAAAGGTTACAAACAAAGAATATGACCTCCCAAGTCCTAGAAGCTCTATCTACTCAAAGATACATATTCTGTGGATCAGGTTCTCCAAGAGTGGCTAGGAAGCAAGAAATGGTTAACTGTGTCATGGTTATGTCAGGTATGGACTCTGACATGAGCTATACTGGTCTTGACAGGGTTCTTTTTCTGTTGTTCACTGCCTCACCCCAGAATGTGTATCCAGCCTCCCTAAAGGAACATCCTGCAGCAGCCCTGGTCTAACTTTGGCAGAAAGTGCATTTCAATTGCTCATAGATCATCTAGGGGCAAAGAGCCCAGATCACTGATGATGTTCAGGGTGGAACTTTAGCATATCATAATCTTTGGAGACATAAATGTTTCCACTAGCTTGGTTTTAACTCTTTCATAACAAATATTGAACAAGTCTTTACGTTCTTCATCCACTCATTGTATTGTTAGCCCAGTAATATTGGTAATGCATTCACATTTCCCAAAAACTTCTACATTCTACAAGGTACTTTGGAACTTCAGACAGCACTAAGTTATATAACACAGGGACAGAACCAAGTGTTCCTGCTCTCACTGGGAAGGGAACAGGCTCATAGAGAAGTGCATCCTTCAAAACATGTTCAGAAAATTATAAATTAATCTCTCTAGCAATATAATATATTTTCCATGTAAACACTGATTTAATTCTACTACTGAAAAAGTAAATCTAACCATTTTTTTTTTACTTTCTCTACATGAACAATGTGAAATCACTAAATTAAGGTAAAGGATTTTTTTTCTAAAATTAAGAAGAAATAAATTCACTACACAGTCCACTCAGATATTTTAATGGAAATTTTTGTTAACAATAAACCAGTTTAGGTTATATGATTTTGTATTTTCCTAACTCCTCGAAAAATAAAAGGCCTAGTAAGCATGCTTATTTAGTAATGTTAGTCCAAAGCTCCCTTCAGTTCTCAACTGGAATCCATGAGCTCCACATGTTTTCATAGCTGTCATATTTCTGAGCTAATAATATTTAATATGTTCAGTCCAAATGAGAATGGATTTGGAGGTGTGATTTTATGATATTGTTTTCTGAATGACAAAGCACAAAGAAAATAAAGATCATGAATTATTCATACAGTAGATGAAACTTATTAATGCAATAAGGATAAATCATACACACACTTGTATAACTATATATCTAGAGTAGCACTGAAATGCCTGTATTCCCAATGTAAAATTTTTGAATAGCTTTGATATTTAGAGATTTAGACATACACTTTTTGCAATGACTTATATACAATAACAATTTTGGATACCACTTGTAATGCTTCATTCTTAACATATGATTGTATGACATTCATTTTAAAATAATATGACAGTATGATGAATTTAATACTGTAGAGAGCAGCATCTCCAGTATTCTGTCACAGAAATACAGTTACATGCAGTCACACATACACATGAGTGAACTTCAGCTTGTATAAATAGTCATGAGTCTCTTAATTTTGATAAAATCACTTGATGTTTGCCAAAGAACAGATCTGTTAAGTTCATTAAAGGTGACAAAGTAACAACCCTTGAGGCTGAAGATATATATTGTCAAGAATATCTAACTGAGTAGGACAATCCACAGAACGCTAGCTCAGCAAACCAATAAAATACTGTATTCTGGCTGTGTGAGGTGCATATCCCTGTAAAAGAAAAACCTGGTAAGTATTCTTCTATCAATAAAATTAAATTGATAAACCCATTCTTAACATGTACTTATGTTAAAAACGAAGCAAACAAATAAAGGTCCTGCAAGGTATTCTCTCTAATTTGGTGATACAACATATGGTGATGTTACTTCTGCTGCTGAAGAAAGTGGCAATTTTGAACTGGGATTTCAACTCAAGCAATTCAAGGAGAGTTCTTATTTTCTACTGTTCATAAAGTTTTGCATTTACAATTACTTTAGAGAAATAGCACATTGAATCCTGACTGAAGAATACATTTGAAATACTATTCACAAATTTCCATATATCAGTTTGAGAAAGAAGCTGAAGACCCAGAAATCAGATATATAATTTATATTAAAATTTAATAGGAAATAGCAAAGAAATTGCCAAGGATATTTTCCAATGATAGATTCAGACGAGTACCAATGAGGATTCAGATATTAGCAACATGGGCAGAAAAGTCAGAGATTCATAGTGAAAAAATGCAAACTCAAGAGCATGTGAAGAGATAACCCAACCCCTACAAATATTGAAAGGGAGTCAACCAGTTGGAAAGCATTAACTCTGGAAATACTGGACAGCAAATTAGATTGCAGTTTCCAATGTGAAATATTGTTTTAGTAAAGATTAAAAAGCTATTCCAAATTTTGTACAGAGTATGCATTGCCTTAGAAATCAAAAGCAATAAAACTTCTCTTTCTAAGGTGCTGGTGTGATTTCATCTACACCAGTGTATTCAGTGCTGGGCATCAAATTTCCGTAAAGTTACTGACAATTTTGTAGGAGATCAGAGAGGTGCAGTAAAAAAATAAACAAATAAAACCACCCTACAAATAAATAAATAAATGACCAGTGGGCTGAATTGAATGAGTTATGATGAATTATTCAAAAAGCTAAATAGAAGCTTGGCCATGTAAAATGGCGTTTTCCCTGACATAAGAAAATACCACTGAACGACATTTGCCTTGCATGAGAATACAGTCTCTTCATGAAAACTCTCCTCTCACCATTGTGAGGTCCCCATATATAGGAGCTTATTGGTGAAGCAACTAGGGAGAACAGCAACTACAGTTCAAAAAAGTCAAAGTATGTATAACAGAGGAACCACTGATGTTAGAATAGCATATTAATTTAATAAAAGTAAGAAAAGAGATTCAGTAAACTGTGTGAAAGAAAAACTGTTTGAGGGGGACTGGGCTTATACAAATAGCTTTTGGGGATGACTAAACAGAAGGTCAGATAAATTGTAGTTTAGGAGTACTAGGAGTCCTGGGAAGAGTTCCAGAGAATCACCTGTGTTTTCCTTCAGGATTCCGGAATAGGTGGTAGAAAAAAGATTTAATATATTTCATGATTTATAAACTTTATCCAGGAAAATCCTCTCACCAGTTTTTATCACTTTCATTACAGCATAACAGCTTCCAGTATTAAACATGGGCATGTAGATATATACAGATCACAGATAAATACAGAAAAACACTATAGAACTATGGATTTAAGGCAAATAAAATAGTGTTTTGGGTTTGCATGTCAAGGTTTTGGAAGCAGGGGAACTGTAGGGGTGGCTTCTCTGAGAAGCTGCTAGAAGCTTCCCCTCAGTTTGACAGAGCCAATACTAGTTGGCTCCAAGACAGATCTGCTGCTGGCCAAGGTCAAGGCAATCAATGACAGTGGCAACACCTCTAGGGTAAAATATAAAAGAAGGTAAAAAAAAGCCAATCTAGCAGCAGCTTTTTGCCACCAGAGAAAGGAGTGAAAAAATATGAGAAACATCTTTGACACCAAGGTCAGTGGAGAAGGAGAGGGAGAAGCTGTTCCTGGCACCAGAGCAGAGATTCCCCCTGCAGCCCATGGAGTATGATGGGGAGTAGAGATTCGACCTGCAGCCCATGGAGGACCCCACACTAGAGTGGGAGGGATACTTGAAGGAGGCTGTGACCTGGTGGGAAGCTCATGTTGGAGCAGGCTCCTGGCAGGACTGCAGCCTGTGGAGAGAGGAGCCCATTCTCAATCAAGTTTGCTGGCAGTACTTGTGACCCAGTGGGGAACCCCCACTGGAGCAGCCTGGTCCTGAAAGTCTGCACCCTTGGAAGGGTGGAAGAGACCCACGCTGGTGCAGTTCATGATGAACTTCAGCTCACAGGAAGAACTCACATTGGAGAAGTTCATGGAGGACTGTCTCCTGCGCAGGGACCCTATGCTGAAGCAGGGGAAAAGTGTGAGGAGTCCTCCCTCTAAGGAGGAAAGATTTGGGTTTATTTCTCATTATCCTACTGTTTTGATTGGGTAATAAACTAGATGCATTTTTTTCTAGGTTGCATTAATTGCTGAATGATCTCTTACTGTCTTACTTGACTCACCTCCTCTGTCCAGCTTTATCTTGACCCCCTCCTCTGTCCAGCTGAGAAGGGGAAGTGATAGAGTGGCTTTGGTGGGCGTCTGGCCTCCAGCCAGGGTCAACCCACCACAAAAAGACACTAGCTTTCTCCACCCTTCATGGGTTCCTCTTTAGCTATTTATAATTTATTTCTTTTTTAATTTAGTAAAGTACTATCTTCAGATAGCATCATTGAGAATGTTGAGATCTCCTAAAGCTAGGACATGAAACCTTATTTCAATCACTTTTTACAGCAATCTTAATTTGATTTACCCACACTATATATAATTTCACACTTTTCATGTCATTCAACATATTCCTGTTTTCATCCATTTTTTCAGCAGATTTTAGATCTAGTATATATCCAGTTCCAGCATTTGATTCCAAATATCCAGCCTCAAGACAAGGTTTTCTCCTTGTCACTTCCTTCAATCCTATTCCTAATACCATCTGTTACTGAAATAGCAGTTCTTGCTTTTCTTTAACAAAAGAAGTAATAAATATATATGAAAGAGTGTTAATTTTCTATTTTTGTGATGTGTCCCGTGGTAGTATAAGAAAAAGTAATTACAAAACCTGTGCAGAGCTTGCATATCCTGTGATGTAACATCTTAACAAAGAAGATATCTTCTGGGTTTTTAGCTATTAAATAAACACTACCACTACTTTTTTTAGCAGGTCTGAACTGAGGTTTTTCTCACATCTATCTTGTTTAAGCATAGCTATTTTAAGAGGTAATGCAATTACACACCTGTGAACAGGATCTTGTAATTGGAAATATCAACTTAATTTGACTATGTGAGATATTAATAGCTTGCTTTCACATATTTTTTATTACATGTTCTTTATTTGGAACTGATGGATCATATCAGAAATAGAAGCGCTTGGCAGTTTGTCACTTAACTCTTTTTAATTTTTCTTTGTTTTATTTTTCTCCTCTCACAATAGAAACCTTCCACTGTAATTGGAAGATATTTTCTTCAGGTGCTCTTTAGCAATTTATTGCAAGGTATTTAGCTTCCTTAAATTTGTTGTCAGTAATACTAGCTTTCATTAGGATTCATCAATATATATTCAGTGTCCATTCACCTGCATTTTCATATTGAACATTTTTCTGACTCAACAAAATCTCATTTTAATTATCTTATTTATTTATTTATTTATAAGTTTAAATTAACACTTTATACTACTGTTGCAGATTAATTCTTTTTTTCTCTTTTTAATCCCAAAGTATTGACATAATTTCGTGTTATTTGTGTCACATAAGCATTTTCCAGGACAATGTTGTAAACAACCATCATTCAAACAGTTTGAACTGCTCCATGACCCCTATGACATTCATTTCTTCAGTGTCCATAATTTTAAAATCACTTAAGAAGATTCCACTTAAAAATGTTTTTAGAGATGACTTGCAAACTCATATGGACATACGGAAATTCGTGTTGACAATCACTGGATTGTCAATAAAGAAATGTTACTTAGTTTTCTCACTTATTTTCATTACAAGAGTAGTTGAAAGTGTTTTCACTAATCTTTGCAAAATGTTTTAAGAATTTTTCAATTATTATGTATTTAGTATAATATATCAATGTATTTAGTATAATATATCCTATATTTTCAAATTCCCCTCATAACTATTTCACTAGAGATGCTTATTGAGGTTTGTAATTTTATCCTATGCTCTTATTAAAATTATCATTTCTGGTTTTGTTTATTAAGATTACTTACAAAGGAAATAATCTTATTCCACATTTACATTACATTTACATTCTACTATCACTACTGAATGCTTTGGTCTTTTTTATTGATTAATCAATCTTTTCATATTGATATGATATCAAAATCCCATAAGCAATTCATTAGAACCTTAGATTGGGAGGGCAAAATTTCACATTATGTTTATTGACTTCTGTTTTGAAATAGTTCACAAATTCCATCCCATGGTTCATATTTCTGCCTTTGTCTAACTGCAACACTTTTACAGCAGTGGTTTTGACAAAAGAATTTCAAACAATCCATCCTTTACATCCTTTGCTAATCTGTCACAGTTGATAACTATGATCATTTAAAAAAAATAAATTATTTACATAAATTTCTTAAATTTCTTTACTTAAATTACTTAAATTTCAGCTCCTTACTCTTTGGACACATGAAGGTGCCATAGAAACAGTTAAATTAATGCCCATTTATTTTCACTTTCTTTGAGTTAAATGGTTTATGGCAAAGAAAATAAAGCATTACAGAGCTCTCTTTTAATTCTGCCAGTTAAGGATTTGTTTGAGTAGATTTTTGTTTCCCATTTTATTATTTGTGTTTCGTTTGCTGTCAACCAAGTATAAGAAAAGAATATTGCACATCATGCTAATCCAAGAGGTTTCTATTCAGCTAATGCAGCAACATGTACCTGCTTAGTAGGCAGTTGGATATACTTACAGAATTTTTCTCCTAATTAATCTGGATAATACAGCTTGTATGCTGTCCATCTGTATTTTTCCACTGTAAAAAATACGATAAATTTTGCTACAAGGGCTTTTCCAGTATAGATTCATGGAATTATGTAAAACCTTCAGTATTAGTTTTATCTACTTTCTAATCACGACTCTCTATCATGAACAAATGCATTTAACTTGCTAATAAAGAAGCACTACAAGACCAGAACATGCAAACTAGAAAACGATAATTGACGTAATTACATGTCCTATAAACCATCTTTGTCCATTTCAAACAAGAAAACAAATTTTTAATTGACAGTTTTTTAAATTATAATGAGGGCATTTTTGTTATTATTACTTGGGGGGAGGGGGAGTATTTCTATATTTTTTATTGTTAACAAATGCATTTCCATCAGGATTAGATAGCTAATACACTTTATATAAGAAATGTCAGAGAAAAATTTGGTATTTATACTGTGTTACCATCGCAAGAATCTGGCATTTTTATACCTTAATTTAAACTGTTTTCTAGGACAGTCGCTTAGGATGGGGGAATTGTCTTGCTACCATGTGTGTCAACAACACTGACTGGCCAGATTAGATGAGGTGCACTTTATTATTAAAAAAATTAGGAGAAATGTATGATGTTCTTTTTCACCTGCATATTAGTAAGTTATATTAAGGTAGAAAGACATGGAAAATGTTTCTGTTGGAAGAACATACTTTAGGCTTCTTTTGTTTTTCTTCCTATAAACGGTTACCATAAGAAAATCAAGCCATTTCTGTTTTAGACTACTTCAATATTATAAATCAACTAGAAAAAAATAATTCTAAGAGTAGCTCTGGAAAATAATCATTCTGCTTTACAGCAATATACAAATACTTAATTCTGTGATAAACAGTTATTGTTTTGGTTATGCTGGTTTTTTGTGAGGTTTTTGTTGTTTCAAATAAAGGGTTGCTGTGGTTTAATCCTAGCAGGTAGTTAAGCACTACACAGCCACTTGTTCAATACCCCCTTACTGGGATACAGAAGAGAATTGAAAGGGGAAAAGCTAGAAAACTTGTGGGTTGAGATAAAGACAGTTTATAACATAAAAAACCAAACAAACCAACAACCCCCCCCAAAAAAAAAACCCCAACCAAACCAAATCAAACCAAAACACCACCACCACTAAAAGAAAAATCAAGAAAAAAGACTGATGCTCAACCAGTTTCCGAACAATAGTAGTCCTGGCAAACTTCCTTCCCATATTTACTTGCTGAGCTTGACATCATTATTGTACAGTATAACCCTTTGGTCACCTGGGGTCAGGAGTCCTGGCTGTTTTCTCCCAGCTTCTTGTCTACCTCCAGCCTACTTGCTGGTTCAGCTGTATAAGAAGCAGAAAATGCCCTGATGCTATGTAAGGACTACTCAGCAAGAGTATCAGCACAGTTTTAGTCACAACTCCAAAACATAGCACCATACAATCTACTCTGAAGAAAATTATCTCTATACCCAGCCAAAAGCACAACATGGTGGGGGTTTTTGCCATAATGCTTTTCTCCTTATTCAGAGGAACTTATCAGGTTTTTTCACAATGGTATCTAACTTTATTGTCATCTCATATTTTTCCACAGTTCATTCATAACCTAAGTTTCCAGAGAAAATATAAACAGCTCTTACATTTTAAAAAACTTGACTTACTGCAAACAAAACTTATAATCTGAACTCCTTTTTTGTTTGTTTGTTTGTTTGTTTGGTGGGTTTGGGGTGTGCGTGTGTGTTTTGTTTTGGCTTTTAATTGTTTGTTTTTTGTTTTTTGGCTTTTGGTTGTGGGATTTTTTGTTTGTTTGGTTGTGTTTTTTTAATCTTTAGGCTGGTTTTCCCAGACAAAATAATAAAGTTAATGTAAAACCAAAGTTTGAAGTAAATCTCTCCAATATTGATGCATGAAATACTACCAGGAAGTTTTAGTTATTCTAAAGGAATAGAACTTCAAATAAGGAAAGCTAGAATTCAAACCAATTAAAATAATGAAAGAAAAATTAACTGAATGATGTAACCCTAACAGTTAACATACTTTAAGCTCTCAAACTTCATACAACATTTTTAAGGAACAGCTGAAAAGGTGTAGCTTGAAGAACTTTCTGGAAACAGCTGCTAAATGTAACAGCAATTTAAAATTCACTTGGTTAAAGAAGGTTTGTGCTGATGTTGAAGACTTCAGTTGCTTTGGAAGGTCTAGTTGTCAGTAATTTGTTTAGCCATTAATTGCTAAAAGTGGACCCTCAGTAGAACAGCACAGATTATCTGCCATGTTAATTTGCTAAACTCAGACTAAGACTGGACAGTCTTTCCTTTGGATTATGTAAACTTATATTGTTCAATTTTCTCATCAATGACTGTGCTGTACAGCAAACATGAAAACTGTTGCAGTAGTCTGGTCTATACGTGCTGTTGCTTTTCCCTTTGTATCTCCTGGATACATTAGTCCTGTATCACTAATAAAGATGTAAACTCTATCTAGGCTGTAAGACACTCAACCATGATAACCTCTCTCATCTCTTGAAGCCAGACAATTCAGAGTGAAGACATCTACTGCACTTTCTGAAAGTTGTTCCTTAAACAGTCCTTCGATGCTTCTATGAATAGAAGGGAAGGGATTATGAATCTAAAAGTTTGGCTGTTGACTCCAGCGGTAGCAGAGGCTTTGAGGTTGTTACTAATGTCCTTTCATTATTAGGGTTATCTATCCTAACGTGTTTCCAGTTCTCCTTTGCAAGTCTTCTATGGAGTTTCTTCTGAAATATCTGCAATAAGGATTTACAGGGAAAACAAGAACTCAGCTTCACATAGATTAAAGTTACATGAAAAAGCAATAGAAAAGGGGGAAAAAGCTTTTATACCTTTTAGTAATGTATATGATATAACTGTAATTCCTCTTGATACTCTTTGATACTCTTAATTTACTCAAATTCATCCAGACAGGTCCCAGAACTTCTCAAGGACAAAAATTCCAAATGCTAAAATATAACAATGACTTTTCACAGTTGTTTTCGACTACAGCGTCAAATTTCTGACCACTTATAATAGCTGCTGAAACACATCATTGTTACTTAAATAAAAATGCTACCCACTGTTTTATCAGAATCACTTTTCATTTGAAATTTACAATTGCATCACTTATCACAGCAAGAAATCCATTTTACTAAAAATAATAGAAAGGGGCACACTGTATGCCAACTTTGTATAGCAGTTCATTTGAAACAAGTGAATTCAAAATGTCTATGAAGGAGTCTTGTACTAATTACACTTTCTGTTTTCCTATAATTCATTTTCTGGAAGTTAGAAAATATATCTAAGACTTAACTGACATTTCTGACAATTTCCAACTGTTTTCTCAGACTACTTCTAATGAATAAAAATAATGGATTCAAATATTTCAACATGAACTTAATTCTTTAAAAAACCCTCTTAAACTTAAAAATAGACTAATGCATTACTTCAGTATGTACACTTTTTGATCTTAGAGGTCATTGACATTTTTCTGCAGTCAGAATATTTTTTCTCAAGAAATACTCATATCAAGAAATGAACTTCCCTGAGACAGAAAACTGCTTTAATACAAGCTTAATTTTAAGGATGTTACTACAAATGTAAATTATTTCAAAGCAGGTCTATTATTTTAATATTTCCTGTGCATATGTGTTTAATGATAAATTACATATAAGTGTAATCATTTTAAATTATATAAAAATCAGAGTCGATTATATTTTTCATACTTTTCTTTTAAACCCTTAAGCCAAGTTCCTTACTTAACTTTCTCATCAAAAGTAAGTGAATACTGAGGGGAAAAAAAAAGCCTTCTCAGATTTCAAGTAGTCATCCCTTTGAATGACTGCATTATCTACAAATAATTGATAAAATCACTATACATTTTAATTAAAAAATGTTGATTCATAATTCTGGTCTCCATAGAATCTAATTTTAGATTATCAATTTAAATATGAGTAGATATGTACAGGAACAGGAGCTGGAATATGGCCAGGAGTGGACTAAACATGGGACTTGAAAAAGACCCCCTCAGAATGTTAATCTATGGAGTGAAAGGTTAATCTCTGAGTTAGTGTACTTGATCATTTTGTACATCAACCAGTCACAAAAGAGAACAAAGCCACACATAAAATTGCTGTGGTTTATTTATTTTTATTTATTTTCTATTATGTTGTTAAGGTTTAGAAAAGTTACAATAATTCAATCAATTTGCCAAAACATTACGTGAAATAAGCACACTTTTACACAGCATAAATAAACCCCTAGAATAATATTTGGTAACCGAAATTACATGACCGTCCTCCAAATTCCTGACAAAACTCTAAATACTTGCCAACTTCAGCATAAAATTGAGGTGAAAGACTTAAAGCTTGCAGCCAAATTCAATACAGAAGCACATTTTGTTTTCAATAGAATGGTTGAATGAACAGCATCCTGCAGAAAAAAAGTCCAGAAGGACTTTATTATAATAGATGCACACATGTGGGATCAAGGATAAGTAAGATGTCCATCACGACCATATCTCAGATTTGTTCTAACTTCTCAGTCTTAGGATACCAATAAAGTAAGACAAAACTAAAATAAATCAAATAAAAAGCTGTTTCTTTGACTTTGCGTCTTTGTAGCCTGTCCCACACAATTCTGTAGACACTGGTGCAATTCCTTCAACTCCGTTTCCAATTGCTTGAAAGCTTTTGTAATATTTTATAACTTGCCCAGCAAAAGATTCATAAAGTAGGTCATACATATAACTGAAGTGAAATGGTCTAATCTCCAAAAAAAACCTGTTATGCATAGCCAGCTAATTCTGGAGGTTTGGGCTCAAATTTATCACCTCACCACAGGCACTTGGTTGCAGTAATTAAGTCAGGAGCTAGAGCTTCATCTATTCCTAGTGAAGCAGATTATCTTAATGAGGCAGAAATTCTCTTTAGAAGTGACAGTATGTCTCCAGTATACATACATAAATAGATAATTTAAGGTGGTTAGTTTACTAACTTAGACATAATAACATAAACTAAGTGGGATGACTTCAAAGATTGTACTTCAGAAACTGAATGACACTAACAATTTCAGAAAACTGATGCTCTACCAATTGTTTCCTAATGTGTCTGCTCTGTTAGGTAAGCATTATAGAACAAACACCAAACAAAATATAGAGTAGGTATTTTGTTTGAAAGATAAGTGGATGTTTAAAGCCTGCAGGTAGTGAGAGGAAGAAAAAAAAAATCTCTATTTGTGGTGTTGTACTTCTGTCCTAATCTTCTGGCCTACTCTGGCACACACAATACCTGACATCCTGGACAACCTAATGCTTGGACATTTGATGCTTACTACTGAGCATACCCCCATTTGTAACCAAATAATCTTGCTATCACCTATAGCCGTTTATTAACATGGGCATGTCCTGCCTAGCTGATAAAGGACAGCTAAAGAGCTTTGTATTGCTTTATTATCTTACATCTATGTTATTGTACCAATGTGAAAATTTGCTTTACAAATTATTTAATAATAATTCTTTAGTAGACCATTTACACATACTGTGGATTTGGTATTGTTTTACTTCTTATCCCATCCTCATTTACTGTTTTATGTGAAGTATTTAGATACACGCTGCCCTAAAAATGAACTCCTTGACTATTCAGAATTTTTATGCTGTTACTCAGTGGTCAATTAATTTCAATTAAGGTCAAAGTTATGTTTTTTTATTACTTGTGATGATGTTTTTCTTTGACGTTCATATTAGTTTGTTATATCTCATAAAAGTGATTAATGAAAAACTAATTGTAGAATACAAGGTTTTTTTATTCTTGTCATTCCTGCTGCATAAAATTTTCCAAGTATTTGAAAGCATACTATAATAGATAAGTGAAATTTGCTCTATCCTGAGGTATAAGACTTAAGACTTAGGGAAAAAAAAAATTGTCAGTGATAATGGACCAGAGTATTCTCCCAACCCTTAAAACAGTATTTAACTGATGGAGAAAATTTCTCTCACTACTATTCAGTACATCAAGAAAACATGTTTCTTTTCCTTGCTTCTTCACCGTCTACATTAAAGATTAAACTAAAATTTAAACCCTTAACAATTTGGGTCTTGTACTATGCATTATGACTCTTGAACAAAATATATCCAAATGTACTTACTGAGGCCATATTCTTTAATAAAAAAAATATTTATTATCATGTTTAGTTACTACTTCAGTTCCTTTAAAGATGCCCTTTCCTTACCCTTTTTCTTGCATATACACATGCAAGCTTAGCTTTCCAAGCCACACTTCCCACATCAGGTTTTTGTTGTCTTTTTTTCATTGCTACTCTCTCTAATTGTAACTACATTAACTGAAGGCAAAGTAGGTGAGAGGAAGAAATTGCTTCTGGGATTCCTTAGTTAAAGGCAGGAGTAATGGAAATAATGTTTTTCCTGGCATGTCACAAGCCAAAGATATCAAAGATGAAAAGGAAAGAAAAGGAATGAAAAGGAAAGAAAAGGAAAGAAAACTTCAGTAATTTGCAGGAGAGTCAGAAAAGGAAATTAAGTATTGGCTACATTAAAGATTTTCCTGTTATAACTATGGTGCTCAGAACTTTCCCCAGACCAAGGAGCACTACTGGAGTAGCCTGCTCTATTTAGAAGTTTTTCAGTCTGATACTCTTTCTCTGATGGGTATTTTCCAGTATAGAACAATAATGAGATCCCTGGAAGTGTTCATACACTTTGAGATACGTGATGCAAGTACTTCGATGTTTGACTGTGCAATGGAGCAATTCTGAAAGACTGTCTATTCTGTGCTCAATTACTTGCGAGAATTGCAGAGCTCCTGCCATCTGACTACAGACATTCAATTATTCTGAAGAATTCAAGTTAGGGAAAAGATTGAGTATATCTAAAAAAACCAAAACAAAACCAAACGAAACCCCTTCCTGTACACCTGTAATTAGACAGAATAGAGCATTTATGAGTATGTCTAAGACTATTAGGCTTAGGCATTGTCAGCCATGTTGTGGAATTTTCTTCTTTGAA
The DNA here is from genome assembly GCA_022605575.1 of Laterallus jamaicensis coturniculus. Lineage (NCBI taxonomy): Eukaryota > Metazoa > Chordata > Aves > Gruiformes > Rallidae > Laterallus > Laterallus jamaicensis. The sequence goes on from JAKCOX010000027.1 coordinate 764,654, forward strand.
AATTAAGAGTGGCACTATGGCAATCAATATTCATTGCCTGTACAAAAATATATCGACAGCAGAAGGGGAGTCCCAAAAAATCAGTTATAAGGAAGCCACTAGAAAAAAAATAAAATGCACAAAGCAAATTTTCAGTATCAGTATTGTTTATATAAAGCCAAACTGATAGGTATTAGTCTGAGCCTTGTATAAGTATGACATAATTATCCTGCCTTTGTGCAGCTTGCATAAGTCAGTCAGGAATGAAGTCAGATAAAAGAGGAACATGAATTGGTGCTCATTTTAATCAAATCATAAGAGTTTCAAAGAATTTCAAAGAAGAAGGCGTAAAGGAGGGAAGACAATGTAGAGTAACAACATCCTACTCCTACACTGGTGTCAGAGAGGCATGAAGCTTTCCTGGAGCATCTCTAGTGCTGCAAATCACTTCCCAGAGCTTCAGAGCAGCTTTACAGTATCTGCCAAGTATGATCTATTGCCTTTCTTAAGTAATACACATTCATAAGTAAGTATAAAAATGACAGAAAAAGTCCATACAAGTGACATTTAGAGTTGACATTTTCAATCAAAATCGACTTTTAAAATAATCTGAGCTTTCATCTTACTTAATGTTTTTTTTAATTGTATTCTCTTACTCTTACAATACATCTCTCAGAGCCAAACAATTGAACACTCCTGTGGTCAGAGAAGCTGGAGTACCTCTTGTTCTTTTGTTCTTCCAGCTCTCACTGCCTGTTATAACCAGTTCTATTGAGAATGAATTCTATTACATTAATGCTAAATTTTGAAGAATCTTCTCATCAAGGCAGAAGGCCATGAGACATCTTAAGAGAAGAAATCACTTGGCGAATGAATTCCAGCACTAGGAAAGAATAGGAACATTACATCGCAACTCTTTCAAAACATGGCATACCAAATTCTTCTTAGTTTGCTTTTATTGAAATATCAACTCTTCTTAGGACAAATTAATTCCTGTCAAAAATTTTTCAGGAAAAAAGTCTTCTTGGGTTAATCTTTCTAGCAAACTAGCAATTGATTGCATTGTCTTTGCTACATTTTAAAGGAAACAAGCTGCTCTACTTCTTCCTACTCCTTCAGGAAACTCAAAACTTATCCTTCTCTTTCATTACTGTAATCTTTGTAGGTATGTCAACAGCATGGAATAGGTAGGCTGTAGAACTGTTTTATCCTGCACCTCTGGAACTATTTGTTTATTGGAATTGTGAATGAAATACCTGTATTCCCTGGCCTTTCTTGATACTATACTCTGGCACATTGAGCAACAGAGAAATAGGAAATCAGGTTGATCTTTTCTGAAAAGAAAAAAAAAAAAGAAAGAAAGAAAAAACAAACCACTCACTTTGCCATTCCAACAAATGTGGATAATACACGCTTGCTCACTCTAGTTTTCTATAGAAATATCAGTAGAAATATGACATAAAGCATCATGTTCCTCACTGTGAGTGAATAGAAGCCTGCGTATATCTGCTACCAGACTCAACAGACATGTTGGCCAGTGAGTGTCCTCAGGACAGACATCCTTCTGCATCTCTGATAAAAACCTGAAAGTTCAAGGGTGGTTTACCCTTACTATTTTACTGTACATTTTACTGTGAAGGTGACTGAACACAAGAACAGGTTTCCTAGAGATGTTGCGGAGTCTCAACCTTTTGGTAATCAAAATGTTTTGACTCTTTTGATAATCAAAACCTAACTGGATATAGCCCTAGTAATCTGGTCTACTTGATCCTGCTTTGAGTGAAAAATCTCCACAGGTTCCTTTCCCCTTCTCAGTTTCTCCATGGTTCCATAGTTGCTTGAGGTATACTGATTTAGAAAAGTTCCCTTTTGCACACGGTTCATCCATTTTCCATGTTAGAACTAAAACCAGTAATGGTTGCTGCAATCTACATCTCTAAGACTAAAATAATAGCCATTTATTCTTCTGGGATATTTTCAGCTACTGAAAAAGCTACCATGATCTTTCTAGCTCATAGTCCTCAAAATAGACAGGCTTTCCCCAGGATAATTTGATGTTAGATAACTTTATCAAGGATAGCTAATTTTTAACTGGAAGTCATAATTGTAGAAAACATCTATGCTTTCTAATCCTGGTGAAGCTTGAATGGGTCTATTCCAAACAACTAATGACTTCAAGTTATTAGTAGAAAATAAGAATATATTATTTATTTGAATACTGCTTAAAATAAGTGAATACATAAAAAAGCTTTCAAGTGTTTCTCTCTGCTGCCTTTAATGATGTGTATAGCACTGCATCTGCCTCTGTACTATTACGCATTTGCACATATTCTCTGTTTCAATGTCTGCCTAAGACTAATGGTCCCACCTGCTCCCATTCTCTTGTCACTCAAACTCCTTTAAAGTCCCATATTTCCCATATCATCTAGAAGAATACCCTGACCATCTGTCCATTCTCTTGATTTTTTTTTTTTTAAAAAGGGGGGAATAACAGAGTAAGTATGTAACAACCCAATGTGAATTATAGTTCTGTGTGACATCTTATCTCAGTTGCTGTCTTCTCCAGTAAAGCCTAGAGATATTTAACTAGACTAGCTACAATTTATGGTAAAGTTAATTTGCTATTATCTGATTGGGACTTTGGATGATAAACCTTTCAAATGAGGAATTCTACTTACTTCCTATGTTCCAGACACTACAAAAGATCGTTCATCTGAAAAGTAATATAATAGTAAGTGCTAGTTATTTTCATTAGAAAACTGGAATCTGCCTTATAAATTTGCTGTAGAAACGGTCAAGACATCTCAAGGGTAAAAAAATAAGAGTTTAGAGAGTGAGTTTTCTTCCTTTTTAGAAGATTCTAGCCTGATGACCAGAAATTATATAACTGTTAAAAATCTTGATAATGCTCTCTTCAGAACTGTGTAAAAACCTGATGTTTTATCTTCAGAATAATTCACCTCACCATCTCACAAGCACAGCAATCGTACTATGGCTACAGGTAGTAGAAAATTCCAGAAAATTATTTTATATAAAAAAAAAAAATAAATTGTTGGGTGGGGGTTGGTTTGGTTTGGGGTTTTTTTGCTTGTTTGTTTGTTTTTTTAATTTCATAGACAGTTTCAGTCATAACTAGAAAGTCTGACACCAGCATAATAAACCTGAGGTCTATGCATGAAAACAGAAATGGTTCTCAAAGAACAACTGAATGTAGTATTTCCTGCCACAGCCAGTGAGGACTGGAGATACTCAGGGGTTGTTTGAAGTATTCAGACTCTACAAGTAGAAAATCTTAGATAATAACAGCTTTGGTGGTTCTTATCCTCTATTAGTCATGTTTCAAAATTCACTATCAATCAGAATATTTTTTATTGTGAGTGGAATCTGAAAGATGGAAAGATTGATTTTAAGATCAGCAGTTCCTCTTAAATCTTCAGTAACATTTTAAGCACTTTTTTTCTTTTTTAAGTGTTTTTCTCATGATTACTAATGATCTGTAATTATATATACTTTTCAACTTATGGGTATGCATCTTTTTGTGTATCTTTTTCATCTTTCTCTTCACATACCTCACCCATTTAGAAATACATTAAAAATCACACTTTGACTAGTACTGTCTTGCAGCAGAACTCATAGCAAGTTTATTTAAATGTTTGGATTCTATTTCTATTAACAAAGTAATTTTAGTTTAAAAAGAAAGTAAAGAATATTTTTTAATGCTAAAAAATCAACTGTAATTCTGGAGACAAAATTAGTGTCCAAGGTAATACAAATATGAAATCTAATACTGTTCCCAGTCTTTGAATGAAACATGCTATAGTTGTGGTAAACAGTGTCTTTTAATCTCATTTTGTTGCAAACCTTTGAAACTGCATGATGAGGATGCATGCTGTGATTGCTGAGATTTCTCTTAGCCCAGAACAAGAGCGGTCAAAGTATTTCTGTGCTGTGTATGACTGCTAGTGCTGTGAATCTTTGTTTGGACATCTCTGTATCAGAGATGTATCATATGTGCAGTAGGCTATTCCATGCTTAAACGGTCTACAGAATGCAGGAAGAGGTAATTATCTGAACAGTGTGGTATGTCTTATAAGCATGTAGGGGTAGCACGGCAGTGAATCAGTGAATCAGTGACCTGGATGCTGGTAAGAGAAACTACTTCCTAGACTCCATTGCCTGTAACAACGAAGGACTGATCATAAGTGCAGCTTCAGAAAGGTTCCTCTGTCATGTCTGCCATTTTAGGCAGATATTTTAGATAAATGGAAGCAGATGCCTGCAAGTGAGAAATAGAATTGACCTCTACATATTTGTTGAACATTACTGACACAAACACAGCTCTTGACCCTTGCATGTAGACTTTCAAAACTCAATTTTATTGCCATATGCAAGAGGCTAGTATATTCAGGATGTTCTAAGTATCTGAAATATTCACTTCCCGGAATATATGTTTTGAACATAAATGATACCTAGTACCATTTCTTCAAGCATCAGCCTGTAGCCAGATAGACATAGGCATAGCACCAGAGGCATGTCTGGAAACCTGAAATGGTCCCATAAACTCAGGAGGAAAGAAAAAATGTAAAGAAGGCTTTAATTTTGTCTAACGATCCTACACAATTTTATGTTCGTCCTGTGTCTATGGGTAATTTCTAAAACTAAGACATTTAAAGTCAAAACCTCCATATAACAATGTAGATCCAAAAAGAACAATTAAAGAAAAATCTTAGTCTACTTCTTAGTTCTTCTTCATCTTTACCTTCTTCATTCTTGTCTATTTTCTAAGACTCCACAAGAAGAGCAGATTTTACGGTTCAATGTTTTCTCAGGGCTTTCAATACAATTTACAGATATGAAGCAGAATGTTCAGAATGTCATCTGCTTTGGTCTCCCTTCTTTCTCCCCATTATGACTAAAGGCAGCTTAATGTAATGTTTTCAGAGCTTTGTACAGAACAGACAGATACTGAAATCAAGGGAAGAGCACATACACTGTATCACAGCTCAGAGGAAAAAAATTCCAACCAACCAAACCAACAAAAAGCTAAAACTCTCCAAGCCAATTGTTGTGCAAGATGTCAAAAACAATTGTAAGAAATCATCCTGAAATATGTATTATTATGCATCTGTAACACTGTATATTGAATTAAATGTAGTCAGTATTTAGAAGACTAATAAAATGCCAGGTCCCATTTTCTTTATTCATGAAGACTGCAAAAGAAAAACATGATTAACTTTTTGGACTTGATCTCTTATCAGTGAATGCTTGTATAAACATCAGTTGTAAATTTGTGGTATTGTGTTGCTTAACACTGAAGAGCAGTCTTATATACTGAAACCTTAGAGATGTATACACCAAGTCAGCACACACAGAAACTGTCCACCAGATCATAGTAAAAGTACCTGATTAGCTTGAGTAATTATAAAGATCAGAACTAAATGACACTCACAAAGCAGTGAATATTTCAAATCCCAAGGAAATCACTGGGAAGTAATAAGATTTAACACTTCACCAGATCTGATCTGACACTGTTTTACCAGACTTTAGGAGAAAGCATGTTTAAACTACTAGAGTTTAGAGATGGAATAGTTCTTGATGGAATTTCTTATTCTGCTTAATTCCAAAGAAGAAACAAAACAGGGATTAAACATACAAATTATAAAAGCCATATAGATGTAAGTATCCATACTATAGTATCCAAAAAGCTGAAGAGAATTCAAAACATAAAAGTAATACATTTCTAAGATCTTTCAATATTTTCAAATCAGTATAGAAATTGCATTCATCTTTAGATTTGCAGGTCACAATTAAAAAAGAACCGCATCATTTTCTTTTGTTCAAGACCAACAGGCCAGGGTATTAACAGATAGGTTTCCATAAGCTTTCAAGACGTTTGATAAACAACAGTTAAACAGACATCTAGTATACAATTTAAGAATTCTAAAAGACCAAGTAATGTCTCCCCCCTACTCCAGAAAAATTAAAAATGACAAAATAAAATCAATGACTTAAGTCCTTGGAGAACTCCTTGATAAATCTTGGGAAAATTACGGCAATCTCCTCCCATTATCTCAAGACCTGGTTTTTGGGTTACAAAGAAATACCAGGTTTATTTCTACCTTTAATGCTAAGAAAGAATTATTTCAGTTATGCTTTCCTCTGGACAGCAGGGCTGCATATAAGTATTTCATTGAATCAGGGCTTGGGGGATTCACATCAACAAGATACTAATTAGTTCACTGAGGTCCATGAATGAGCTTGGTAATTATTTTCAAAATTTTATGTAACTTCTAAAATCCACCAGAAATCAGTAGGGTGTCCAAACATATGAAAGCACTTAAACAGAATTGAATTAGCAGATGACTGTGGAACAGATTTATTGGTATATAAAAATGTAAGTCAAAGTGATTGGTTCATGTGTTTTTAAGCACATTACTGACATTATGTTATTTATGTAGAATCTTCACTTTAGACTAAAATACAGTCATTTCCTGCTTCACTTTGAAAAATTTAAGACCAAGTTTTGAAAGGAATGTATTAAAATTACATATGTAAAAATAATTGCTTACCTTGCTAATGGATTGCAGAAGTAACCAGGTTTTTTAGCCCTGTGAATAAATTAAAATGGTCCTTATCTTATTAATATGAAAATCCTTTCTGTGCTCTGTCTATCTGGTAAATCGGTAATTAAGGATTTAGAGGCCCTTTGCCTGATTCTCCTCAGTGTGGCAGGTAAAATCACAGAGAGTCTGTGACTACCTTTGCAAATCCTCTAGATTATAGATATCAATGCCTGGTGTTTACTCATTTTGAAAGTTCTGGAAATGTAAGCTAAGGTAAATTCAAAGGGACTGCCATTTCACAGTCCCCATTCATTGACAAATTAAAGCTGAAAAGGAACTTATTCTCTGATAACATATAGGAATATGAGAAGGCTTAAACAAACCACCTGATATATTATTCCCTTTAGTCATGTTTGAGAAGTTGGTAAGTGAGGTGATGCTTTTTTTAAACATATTTATAAGGATATGATAAAAGATCAAGAATTATATTCACAAGGAGCATGCAATACCTAACTTTTAAGGGTCCAGGAGACTAAGCTGTCCAGGTTTTCCTGCATGATACATCAAGATAATACACACATCGTTTGCAAAAACTAGCATGCTGAATAGAAAGCCCTGAAACCATATCCATCTAAAAGCTCCATAGAGAACTCCAGCAGCTGAGCTGGAGCTTCAAAGTCAAACTAAGGAGGCTGGAATCAGCTAGCACTAGAGGTTCAAGGCTCTTTATAGGTCTTGGTGCTTCTCAGTTAAGTTCAAATGGATTCATATACCATAAAATATGTGTGTGATTTTCTTATTTTAACTAGTAGATGTAACTACTGAATAATACTTTTGGTTGGAATCGGCAGCTATCATTTAAATTCAGCATTCATATTTTCTCTTCCTGTTCCCACTTCTACAGGATCAAGCTGGATTTTTTTTTTTTTAATATAGTGAGATTTCTGGATATTGTTCATTGATAGCATTTGAAATTCCAGGAAGTTCCACAAAGCTAAAGTTTTCCTTTCACTACCATTCTCTCTTTTGCAACAATTATATTCCTTGATGAAAAATAATATTCTTCCTTAATCAGCTGAACAGGTCTCTCTAGGTAAAACTGGCCCTATTTCATAGTTCCAGTGGCATGGAAGCACCTTTGGAAAAAAAATCTCTTCCCTCCTCACCCACAGTTCCATTTTCCTCCTCTTTTCTTGCACTTGCCTAACTTGATTATGTCCATATTTGTTCTCTGATCCTGATTACTGCCTGGCTGGTTGATTAGTGTTGCTTAGCATTTTAATGAGTTTTTGACTTCATCTAAAGGCAATGTACTCACGGAAACAAGAAGAAATTGACATACAACAGTCTGGGAAAGCAGGATGCTTAGAATGTGGCTGATATAATTTGTATGGTTTAGGATCTGAATTTCCAAAGTACTGATAACTTTGTAAGAGGCTATGACAGCCATTCAGCTTTTGCGAAGCCTGAAATGGTACAAGCTTGTGAAAATTAATCAGAGTTTCATCTGAATTCAGCTGTTAATTTTACAGAAAATTCTTGTTATAGAAGCACATTTGAACTAAGAATGACCTAAAGTTTTTTGGCATATTCATGCTTTGAAAATGTATATCATAATCAGCTGATTACAGCAATTACTTAACAATATTTTTTAAAAAATCTATATGATGTATAAAAAGAGATGGTCAGGACTTCTGCATTATGTTACATCCACACAGTTTCATATGTTTATTTTTTTTTACTTTACAAAAGAAACTTATGGACTTTTTTTTCCTGAGGTGTTATGGAAAGTTTATTTGAGGACAATAAATATTATATTCTTCAAGTTCTGCTCTGATATAGATCAATATTCATGCTGCAGATACATTATCAGTCCTGAGAGATATTGAATGAGTAAATAAATTATAAAAGGTTAATAAATATCATAAGCATGCTAGGCTTAAGTACCATGTATTATGGATAATTATAAGCTTATAAGTTGAAGGTTTTACAGTTAACCTATTGACCCATTAAACTCGACAACAATTTACAGTAACTGGCTGACCACTCAACAAGTCATGTATTATACTTTATTATTCTTTATATGTGAACATAAATAAAATTTATTTTAAAATAAAACGTGATTCAAATGCATATTCAAAACTACTTCTCATAAAAAGCCAGGTTTAATTAGTGCCTGCAGTCACTGTTTTTTTGTGAGCCCTGATTTATCAGCTTGGATAGCTTTGGGCACTCCTGCCCCTTGCTTCCTACTCTACCCTTCTCTCAGATAGTCTTTTTTTAATGAAGGAAATCTAATATTTATCTGAATAGCTACTTAAAAATCTTTGGTGAAGCCCATGTACTATGCAAAATTTTAGCCCTGTACTGCTACTAAATTGGTCTTTAATATAGCAGACTACTGTTAAAATAATTAAAAGATGATGTACAAGTCACAAGAGTTGTCCATGAAGCAGGAAAACTAGTGAAATTCTATCTCATTATACTGAATTGACTCAATAGGTATTTGTTGTGGTTAATTAATTAATTAATTGTTTCTTTTATTCACCTATACAGTTACCTGTCATTATTATGAACTTTCCCTATTTATTTAACTGAATATCAGAAAATAAATCTGGCATAAATGTTGTTCTTATAGATATACTGTTTTTTGAAAAGTATAAAGGGAATTCTGGAGTCTGTGTCCCTTTTCCCAACTGACACAGTAGAGCTCCCACTACCACACGCACATACACTTAAAACTGTAGTGTAACAGAAGCTAGCAGTCAGTCACTGCAGGGAGCTGCTCCAGCCCAGCCCACAGCCCAGCAGCAGACCTTGGTGCACAGGGGCTTTTCTGAGGAAAGAAACTTCAGGGGAGTGGAGACACACTCCAGGAGCTAGCAGCTCTTGTGGGAGACATTGAGGTGACTGGCTTGGGCATTGCTGGACCTATGGCGGCCATCCCCAAGCCTACACAAGTCAGCCACTGTGACTAGAGTGGGCAATCAGAGCAAGGCACATCAAGCCAGAGCTTGGTGCAGCAGTTTGTGTGGAGGGGGTGCAGCAAAGGCACCTCTTCAGAGGAGGGGCATTCCACTGGCTGAGTGGGAGACTTTAAATACATGCTGGTCACTGTTCTGTGACCATCTGCACAGGTAAAGGGCACCCATTCTACTGCTTGGAAAGGGTTGTGGAGTCTCCTTCTCTGGAGATATCCAAGACCTCTCTGGATGCCTACCTGTGCGACCTGCTATAGGGAAACTGCTCTGGCAGGTTGAAGGTCCCTTCCAACTCTTACGATTCTGTGATTCTGATGCCAAAAGCAGAATGATGGATACTCATTTGAGAATAAAGGCTGCAGCTCCAGCTGGGGGATCTGCACCATCTATCACCAGTTATGGCTGATGTCTCCACCCAGATGGAGTTGCTGAAGGGAGAAGCTGCAGGGCAGATCTCAGGTTGAAGGAAGTGCCCAAATCTTTATTCCAGGGCAAGGAGAGGCATCAGACTCCCTGCACAAGGTGTGCCTAAGTAGAGGACCTCAGCATGTAGCTGAGCTACAGGAGGTGGTGAGAGAAGAGAGGAGGCCAATAATTCAGAAGAATGGAAACTTATGATGGCAAGGAGCAACAGGAGGAAAACACTTCCCCAAAAGTCTGAGGTGCCTTTGCAGGACCAACTCACTGCTCTGCAGACTGAAGAGGAAAGACCCACCACGTCAGGAATGACGCTGGAGCTAAATAAGGCAGCCTGGCCTACTCCAGGTGTAGAGAGGTAGCAGGTGACTCTCTTCTGAGAGGTACAGAGGCACTCATTTGCCAACCTGATGCACTCTCCAGAGAGGTGTGATGCTGAATAGGGGTTCAGAGCAGGGATGTCACCAAGAGACTACCAAGACTTACGTGGTCCACTGACTATTATACACTGACTATTAACTACTGCTCTTTTTTTATGTGGGCAGCAGTGATACAACCAGAAAGACTGAGGAGTATCAAGACACAGCACTGGGAGCACCAGTGAGGGACTCTGGATTGCAGATAGTTCTTTCATCAATCCTCCCAGTCAAAGGAAAGGGGTTTGAAAGAGCTAGTCAAATCTGGAGAGTTGGAACATGGTTACATGGCTGGTGTCACAGACAGGGGTTTGGCTACTTACACGATGGGACTCACTTTGAGAAACCTGGTCTCCTGGGGGCTGATGAGGTCCATCTCAGAAAAGGGGAAGAACATCTTTGGTCATAGGCTTGCCAAGCTGGTCAAGACAGCTCTACACTAAATTTGCTGGCAGAGGGAACCTCAGTCTATCCCACTCTTACCAGTTTGATGCCAGTCCCAGCAATAGATGCTCAGGGCAGGGAAAAGGATCAGAGATCAGCAGAAGAGCATCTGAAGCGCAGAACAAAGAAATTCTATCTGCTCCAGCCAGTAAGCCAGATTCATCAGTGGCCCAACTTAAATGCCTCTATGGCATGGGGAACAAACAAGAGGAGTTAGAAATGTGCACAATACTGCAAGGCTGTGATCTTATTGGCATGAGAGAGATGTGATGCGATGGCTGTTGTGACTGGAATGTTGCAATGGAAGGATACAAGCTCTTTAGGAAGGAGAGGCAGGGGAAAGGATGGGGTGTCACCCTCTAATGATTAGCTGGAGTGTGTGGAGTTCTGACTGAGGATGGATGAGGAGATAACCAAGAGATTATGAGTCAGTATTAAACAGATCACAGGGACAAGGGACATTATAGTGGGGATTTGCTACAGGAGGGGCTAGCTGGGAATGCAAACCTTGCCTGTGGTGACCATGAAATGGTAGAGTTGAGGATCCTTAGGGCAGCAAGAAGGGTACACATCAACCTTCCTACCCTGGACTTTGGGAGAGCATACTTTGGCTTCTTCTTTGGATCTTCTTGGTAGAATAACAAGGAACAATGACCTGAAGGGAAGAGGAGCCCAAGATAGCTGGCTAGTATTCCAAAGGTATGACCAGTGATGAGGGGTGTGCTTTAGGTGTCAGTACTGGGACCAGGACTGTTTAACATCTTTGTCAGCAACATGGACAGTGGGATTGAGTGCACCCTTAGCAAATTTGCCCATGACACCCAGTTGTGTGGTACTGCCAACATGTTGGAGAGAAGGGATGCCATGCATAGGGACCTTCACAGTCTTGAGATGTGGGCCTGTGTGAACATCATGAAGTTCAGCAAGGCCAAACACAAGGTCCTGCACATGAGCCAGAATGATCCCAGACATAACTACAGGTGAGGCAGAAAATGGATTGAGAGCAACCCTAAGGGGAATCACTTGGAGGTTTTGGTGGATAAGAAGCTCAACATGACCCAAAAATATGCACCTGCAGCCCAGAAAGCCAACCATATCCTGGGCAGCATTAAAAGAAGCAGGTCAAGGGAGGGGATTCTGCCCCTCTGCTCTCGTGACACCTGAACTGAAGTACTGCATCCAATTCTAAGGCCTCAAATATAAGAAGGAAAGGGAGCTATTGGGGTGAGTCCAGAGGAGGACCATGAAGATGATCAGGGGACTGGAGCCCCTCTCCTATGAAGACAGGCTGAGAGAGTTGGGCTTGTTCCTCCTGGAGAAGAGAAGGCTCTGGGGAGACCTTACTGCAACCTTCCAGTACTTAAAGGGGGCCTACAGAAAAGCTGGAGAGGGACTGTTTACAAGGGTGTCCAGTGACAGAACAAGGGGTAAGGGCCTTAATCTAAAAAGGAGTAGGTTTAGATTAGATATCAGGAAGAAATTCTTCCCTGTGAGGGTGGTGAGGCCCTGGCACAGGATGCCCAGAGAAGCTATGGCTGCCTCCTCCCTGGCAGTCTTCAAGGTCAGGTTGGATGGGGCTTTGGGCAACCTGGGCTAGTGGAGGGTGTCCCTGCCCATGGCAAGGTGCGTTGCAACTCAATGATCTTAAAGGTCCCTTTCAAATGAAACCATTCTGCAATTCAATGATTCTGTAATTCGTTTGTGTGAATGGTAAATTTATTAATATTTTTCTGCTCTGGAGCCTATGAAACTGCACAGCAGCACTGTGTATGAAAGGAGGTTTTGTAACCCCTAACAGTACTCTAAGTGCTTAACTATAATTTCTAATGATGTCTGTTGGACTTTAGGGATCCTATATCTGTTTAAAAATTAATTTCATATATGCTAAGATTTTTGGTCTAAAGAAATTGCAGATTCACATTCGTTGTGCATATTTGACCTCTGCCCTTCCATTCTCAACCAGAAAGGGCATGAAGCTGTTCTCTTTTTCTGTCAAAGTGAGTAAAACTGCCATTCGCTCCATTAATGAGAAATTCAGCTATTGATCTGATCTTTGCTCCACTGCCATTGATTTCTGCTCTTTGTTTTGTCATTTGGACCTAGAACTGTCAATAAATTATTGACTGAAGAATAGAAAGTCGATCATTTGTATTCTCCTTAGAGCTTGTGAAAATTGAATTTATCTTCATATTCATTGACATTTTACTGTGAAATTCTGAGCCTGTGATTTTGGGATTTTGAAAGATAATGTCTGATGCAATTAATTTAAAGGTTAGTAATTTCTAAATGGCGATAGAAAAAGCAGCATTAAATATGCTTAACGTAAATAGCTTCTTATTTTAATACACTTCATTTTCTAGAATATCTTGTAAATAGTTCTGGAGCACATAATGAAACATTCAGTTAAGATATAGTACAAATATATGTTAGTTTCTATTGCCACTTCAGTAGCCTCAGTTTCAGAAGAAGTATACCACAGTGAGAAGATTCTTGTCTTTATCACAATTTGCCTGTATACAAAACACTCAGTATTCAATTTACTTAGTTTTTTAAAAAATAATTTCTTTTAGCTTACCTATTATATTTTTTACAGTAGATTAAAGTCAGAGGTCCTCTGAGAGTAGCATTTTACATCAGTAAAATTTTGCATCAGTACCTGAATTTTTAGTACTTTTTATTCTGAGTTCTTTAATAGAAACAAAACAAGGGAAGAATATAGAGAACAGTCACAGAAAACTCTATCAACTGCAGATTTCAGTATCGTGTAGAAGAAAGGGCTTGAAGCTGACAGGACTACTTCAGAGACCTTCTTTACATACAGATTTATTAAGAAATCATTACTAGATTTAATTTTCTATTTGGATCACTAGCTACATATCCACTTTGAGGAAGTCTGAATTCTGTGTTGGATGAGCTTAGATTTAAAGGCATACTTAGGTCATTAGTTTTTCAAGTAGTATTTTTTCAGGTCACTAGATTCTCCATGAGTCATTTTTTATGATATATTTTATTTGATACTTCTGTACATGGTCTTTCTATTGAGTCCTCTGGGTAAACTAACAATAAAGAGTAAAGGCCAAAAAAATGTAGGCATCTGTATAATCCATATTGCCAAAGAACATTAAGTACCCTTTCATTTGACCAGTTACCCTATGTCAAATACATATGTTATCGGGAGATAGCCTGCTAAAGGTATATGACAGGAAACAAACTGTCTCCAGCATTCTAGGGAGTTGCTCACTTGCCATTTAGAGACACAAGGAAAACAACAGAAATAAGTAGTGGTCTGTGTTGGAAAATACCACTTATCAAGGAATATGTATCAAGAATCATGACACAGATAAACTTTACTGGTGGTTATAAAAGCCTTGGAATGTGACTCAAAATGTTAATGAAATGACCAGGAGCAGATTAAACAGTGCATGGTAGAATTGCAGGAGAAAAAAAATATCACTACTCAAGACATACTGAAGTTAATTACAAGATTTCCATCAGTTTTCAGAAATATATGTCTGTTGCCAATGATGTTTTGGATTCACTATCCATTTTTTTTATAAAAAGGATCAAGTCTTATTTCCTTGATTAAGAATAAATGAATACTGCCATTATATGAACATGTCTGAAATGGACAGGAAGGATATTTTTTTTTCATTTTGATAAATTCAGATAAAAATTTAAATTTGTAATTTTTTTAATATATAGAGAAGGAAAATCATCTTCATTTTTTGTTTTAGTGAAAAATTGGAATCAATGCAAAAAGGAAGGAATGCTGAAATTTGCATTGCAGAGAAGTCCTTTTTAATCTTCCACTGAGGACTGCACTATTACTGATTTGACCAGATGCACACCCTCTGCACACGTAAAGGATACATTAATTTCCTAATAAATGCTCTCCTTTAACAATGACAGTCTGTGATATACCCTTATATTCATATATGAAAATGTATATGAGACTGTACACACTTAAAGAGGCCAGAAGTATGCAATTTTCCATGACTCCAAAGTTTTATACAAAACCCCCCCAACTCTATAGTGTGGTACAGTTCAGAATTCTGGTGGAATCCAGCAGGACGATATCGGTATATACACTTGTTTGGGTGATGATAGTTTAACATACTGAACCCCAGAGAGTAATCACAGTATGGGTACTTGGGTTAAGTATATTTTTCAGATATTAAAATTACCTGATGTTGGTAGACAAGATCTTCATATTTACTATAATAAATCGCTATTTACTTATGACTTTTTTTTTTTTAAGGATCTGAATAAATAAATAATTTCTACTCAAATCAAAAGGCAAGGCAGTACCAAGATTTCCATTTATGTTAAAGAATTTTTTGTTTATCCTTTTAACTAAGTTCTGGAAGTTTAATCACTATATATATAATGGAAACATTTTCTTGAACATAATTCTATATGCAATGAATTCTCAAACACTTAACTTTTTCCTATGTGAGAGGTGGCAACCAGCCTTCCTTTCCATGGAAGTGCCACATCATGACACACTGGCATCCAACACTTTTTTAAATTTATCTGAAACAGGATAGTTTTGAAATCCAAGGTAATTCTATGGTTACCTGAATGAGGAAACAGTCAGCAGAACACTTCATATTTATTTATTTTATGCTCATTATAACCTACAGTTGCTCATGGGAACTGTACATTGAAAAGTGAAAATCCTTGGAGCTAAGTTAAGAGGGAAAAGGTAAATGATGTCTTTGAAGTTGAGTAACGAAGACAATTACTGCAGGTCTGTGGAAATTATGGCTACCTGTACTGCATATAATAATGAATTGGGTACATCATTTGTAAAACTGAAGAAATAGGTTCTGTGCTAGTAGCAAACATGATCTTTTAGAGATTTCTATAGACTTTAAGTATATTGTGATTTTATATTTTTGGGTCCAAAAGCTAAGAATAAAACAGCTATTATATTTTTCACAGTTCATTTCTGTTTTTTGCCCTGCAGACCTTGTATAACAGGAAAATGTGATCCCAAGTCTGTAAAGTCATTGCTTCTCAGGGACTCACAGCCAGTTGTGTTTAATGACCTGTATTGGCCTGCTCAACAGGAACTGCTCTGCTGTCTTAAAACAGATGGGCTATACTTTAGAAATATGTAGTTTTACATTATTTTTAATATTAGATATATTAGCTTTGCACTCCAGTCTACTAGAATAGATTTGAAAGAGAACTGATCACCAGGGGAAGGAAAAAGGAAAAAGGAAAAAAACCCACAAAACCCCACAACAACAACAACAACAAAACACAAGAAGGGCAGACTATAAATTCCTTACCCAGCAGGGAAAGCTTATTTTTGCTTCATTTAACTAAATCAGTTCTTTTACCTAGAAAACCAAGGTATATACTGTATAAACTTTTTTATTTATCAAAATAGCTTTAGTAACCCATTACAAATAAAACAATTCCATGTTTTCACAGATTTTCTTTCTCTGTATATCATCACCCCTTTCTAGTCTCTGCCATGTAAAAGCAGAAATAAAGTATTATGACAGAATCACTGAGATAAATCTGTGTAGTCTATGTATTGAATGATCTTACTGGTTTACAGTTTTTCAGCAGAATGCTTAAATTCTTTGCATTCCAAATAACTATAGTTAAATTTTGTCTTTAAAAAGTGAGATGTTCGTGAAGTGAAACTCAGAAAAGAGAATGAATTTATTGCAAACCTTTGTCTGTGCTTAAAAATCAAAAGATCAGTAATTTAAAAAAAAACAAACTTGTCCTATTTCACTTATATAGGAATTCATAAATTTGAGGTTCCCAGAATTAAAGGATACAATTAAAATGAAGTTCCATAAGAAACTTCAATAGAGCATTGAGAAAGACTGAATATAAGTCCTTTAACATAGGAAAAGTTCATTCTAAATGGCAGTTAACTTCTGGAGAAGTTTTGGCACTGGTCTCTGTTTTGAACCAGGGCATATTCTTGTGATGAGAACAATTTTGTTGAAATTAATGAATTTCCAAATTAAACGTTAGTTTATTTCATATAAGAAATCCCAGAACAGGAAGGAGTGCAGAAAATGTGGCCTTGCAAAATATTTACACTTTCAGGCTTTTTACTTGCTTCCAACTCTGCTAGTTTTGTCATCTAAAAAAGAGATTATATTGAATTCATCTAAGGACACTGAATCATTAAACCCTGCTATCAAATATAAAGATGAAGTGAGTGCAAAATTATAAGCACCATTTAATCAGTTTCATTGTTTAACTATTATGCATAGCTGTCAAAACATAATCAGAAAATCAGATTATGTTTTATATATTCATATATACATATATAAAGATATAAACATATATACAATACTGTACTGGAAAGATCATCAAGCTTTTAATACTTCTGGTTCTTAATTAAAATATGTATCATTGCAATTCTTTTCTCAAAGAACAAGAGAATGTTGGAAGACCTTTAGGGTGGTTGCTAAAAGTGAGGTTTTGCCACATTTGTTAGTTCAATCAGATTAACATGAATGAAAAGCATGGATGGGGAGCTGAAATGTGAACAACCTGAATCTTGATGGTTTAATTATAACATATCCTTTTAGCTCCAGCTGCTAGGTCTGGGAATCATCAAGCATGGTCCCAAGAGAAAGGGATCAGCACCACTTCCATTATGAAACATGATACATACTTTCAAACTGCCGGTAAACTCTTCACAATATGAATTAAATCTTGAAGTACTCAAAACACTACTTTGAGACTTTTAAAGTAATTTTTAATAGATCTTATTTCCTGATCAATATTCTCCTATTTGTTGGCATACCCATGTGTCCTACTAAAGATATGGATATTTTTCTCTTATCCTCTCTCCCTGATTTGCAGCATGATGTGTGAAACAGATAAAGTGGGATGAGATCACCCTGCATTTGCTATTATAAGTTCATGAAATTGTATTTCAGTTAAATAGATTTGGCATCATATCTTAGGAAAGCTATTAATCATTCTGTGCCAGGAAAAAAAAGATTTCAAGAGAAATTTCCCTTAAGTGAAGTCAGTGGGAGTTGCTGTTATCAAAAATTTGTCAGCAATCTTCCAACAATTCCAACAATTACGATTTTACATAGCAACTCTTTCAGAAAAAAATGCCCTACTGAAAACTAATCTGTCACTTTGAGGTAAAAAAAGTGTTGCTATTAATTAGCTGAAGTTTTATATTTAATTTGTGTATAGTCATATTACATATATGTTTCATTTAAAATTTGAAGTATTAAAACCCATTGTTACTGCCTGGTTTACATATTTTTTCTCCCTGCATAATTATTGGTCTGTATTATCCAGATTTCTGATATTCTTTAAGGCTCTATAGACCATGCCATTCTTTGATCATTCTCATAATTCCTCACTGTTACCACTGCTTGCTAATGGCACACTTTATATTTTTTAAAATCTCTCTTTGAAAAATTAAGAACTGCTTTTATAATTTTATGAGGAATACAGTTTTACTTTTTCCTCTGCCTTTTATTGAAATAAAAATCAGAATAGACATGGCTTTCCAAATAGCAAAATTTTGTGGAGGAGCCACTGCCAGCTGTTCTTTGAGGGCAGACAGGCCAGGAATCAAGGTGACAAATGCCTGCACCAATTGACCAGGGATCCTCTGTGGCTGAATGGGGCCAAGGTTTGGCAGTGACAGGCTCTGTCAGTTATCTACAGGTGATCATCAGAGAGGAAGAGGTAACAAGTGGAGTCCAGGGTCTAGCCAGGATGCCCTGCCAGCACATCAGGCTTGCAGGAGACAGGGCTACTTGTAAAATAACACTGAAGTCCTTCAGGAGACATGACTGGAGACCAACACTCTTGAAGAGTGGGGCACTGACACCCCTGTGCTGACCTGAAATGGGGCTCGGGACAAAGAGTAAGGTCTGTTAGTGTCTTCACTTGTTTCATGTGCACTGTCTTAGCTAGAGTTTTCCTGGGTTCAGGGTAGCTGGTCCTTGACAAACCTTCTACTGATCGTAAAAGACTTTTTCTTCCATGCATCACATCCCCTCAAATTCTATTCTGAATTGTAGTTCAATATTTCAATTGAAGGTTTTGAGTTGACCTTTTTCCTTCCTAGCAGTTGTCTAGGTCTCATATCTATACACATTAATAAGACATAAATTATTTGTTGAGAAATGTAACAGAAATTTCTGCTTTATATGGAAGATTTAATTTCCTCCCTTACTAAATGACTGTTAACAGCCAATTTTCTGAGAAACGTGGGTTTTCCAGTTTGCTGTAGGCATTGTTGTCAGCAAGAAGATTATCTTGTCAAAGAACTTGTCATCAGAACGCAAACGAGTTTTAGTTTTATCTTTACTGACCTTAAGCATTACTGTCCTTTTCACTTTCTTCATATTTTATCATATTTATCTTATCTGCTCTAACAGCAAAAATACCCTACCCTAAAATGTAGTTGGGGAGACTGCAATTGTTTTATTTCAGACTATGCAACAGTTTTGCCAAATGTCAAACATCAGTGAGCGCTTTTTCTCCACTATAGAAAACCACCACGTAAAACCAAGCCTGCCATCTCCTAGTGGTTCAAATTTTTCCATTCATTTGCAATCATCTCTACAGTTACTGCCAATGTATAAAAGAAAGATGACATTTTAGTGAAACATCTTAAAACATCTTGTCTTTAAGCATTTTATCTTAAAGCGCTCACACTGTAGCAGTCCTTGATTTGTTAGAACAT
The DNA here is from genome assembly GCA_022605575.1 of Laterallus jamaicensis coturniculus. Lineage (NCBI taxonomy): Eukaryota > Metazoa > Chordata > Aves > Gruiformes > Rallidae > Laterallus > Laterallus jamaicensis. The sequence goes on from JAKCOX010000027.1 coordinate 784,158, forward strand.
TTCTGTATTCTATCTTATGTACACAATATACACCTCAGCTTCAGCAACAGGACAACTCCCAAATATCCAGAAGTTCAATTCCTCTCTAATCAGCATCTGTAAGTTCTAATACATGTTATACTTATAAAAGTATATTCTCATATTTTAATCCTTTATCATGTAGCTTATGAAGAAGCATCTAAAAATCAACCTCTGTTTTTGACATGATTCATCATAAATGTAAAATTATTCAGTTTTTCATGTTACGAAATTCTATGCAAATCAAGGACAATTTTCTGCAGAAAGATTTCAATGTGCTACTGTTACTGATTCTCACCATTTTCATATACTCAGCAGCAACATGAAACGCTGACAGGGCAAAATGAATTTTTAAAAAATCTCCAAAATATGTTTTTAATGTATTCATACAGAAATAGATATTCAGTGATGCATAAAAGGAATACATTCATTTGCATGTATTATGAAAAGACTGCTATGATGCATCCTAGAGAGCCTGCCAGCCTCAGAAAAAGGTTCCTGATGTCAGGAAGACAATTTTTACAATGAGAACATTTAAGGCTGCAGTTTGCAGTGACTGATCCGCTATCAACAAGCTGCTTGGAACAGTGTTTTTATAGGAAATGGTGTGAAAGTCGAGGGGTAGCACCCCACAAGCATATGACTGATGGAGACTCTTTACAGAATCACAGAATCACAAGGTTGGAAAAGACCTTTAAGATCTTGTCTTGGGAAGGTAGCACAAAACCAGGGACCTGTTTAAGAGAAAGATTCTACCTTGAAGTTAGGAGTGTGTGCTTGATCCCAGCATAAACAGATGCTGTTCAGATCTAACGTACGTGGATACCCCAGGAGCAGCATCCACCTTTACAATACACAGATGAGAACATTAAATGACTGGAGAACTAATTAGCAGCATTTGTCATTTTTTCTTCTCTTAATTTTATTTTAAAGTGCCAGACTTGTAATTAAATTTAACACCTGTTTCCATAGTGGCATGGTTTGACAAGGCAAAGGTTTTTGTAAATCCTTGATAACAAGGTACAAAAATGTAAATCTCTATTCCAAGTTATACCATACAAAGTCTGATTGGGAGCTTGGGAGTCAGTTACCATCTTCAAGACCCCAAGCAAAAAGAGCCAAAGTTCATTCTCTGGAGCTGAGAGATTCTGGCACAGCATGGCTGTGTCAGATGGATGAATTTGTGTCTATTCCCAAAAACGGGAGCATGTGGTGCCCAAGGGAATTACCCCTCCCCTTCTTAGCAAAGTATTAAGATACTAGCCAGCTTAAAGCACACCCATGCCAAAATCATGCTAAATATTACTTTTAAATGATGTAAGTGACCTTGCCTTTACACACATATAACAGACGTATGTTAGCCACAGATGTGGCTAATACAGATGAAGCAGAGGGTAAAGACAGTTAAAACTGCTGTTTCCTAACAAATCTATGCAAGTTTTAGCAGTATTGTGGTTACTATAGTTTCATTTCTCCAGCATAGCAGTGTTTCTCACACTGCTCCTCCCTTTTTTTTTCTCTTCTTTTTTTTCCTTCTTTTTTTTTTTTTTTTTTTTTTTTGAGATTTTCCCTTCCTTCTCGCTGGCTTACTGGGGAAAATAGAAGAGTTGGAAGGAAGAGAGGAACTGGTGAGGTTTTTAATAAAAAAATGCCATCCAGAGAGGAGCAGTTCTCCAGCTCTGCTATTTAAGCCTTGCAAGACAGGTTGCAGTAATGCAATCTCTTTTTCACATTTAGAGTCTCCTTCTTTCTCACAGGCCTCATTTTTTCTCTGTGAGGCATTTAATCTCTTCCATCTTTTTCCTCATTCATGACCTGGTATCCAATTACAGTAACTATTCTTGCTTCCTCATGTCAGTGATTTCTTTTCAGTATTTATCATTTTCAAATAGTATCTCTTACCACAGAGTTTCTTCATATTTTTAGCCTTAAAAAGCCAATTAAAATTCACAGGAGCTGATAAGTCTAACATTTTCCACTGTTTTTAGCGATTTTCATCGCAGTCAGTTTTTATATGCAAATACAGTCTTCAGCTTGATATTTCAGAGTTAGGCAAAAAACAGGGCCATTAGCAGCTTATGATTCCTACTGAAATTTGCCCCAGGTAAAATGTTTGATTTGCTGTAGCTGAAGATCAGAATGATTAGGATATTGAGTTTAAATAGCTATTTTTAATGCTTTGCTTGACATCTTAAAACCTGCGAGTCTGTCCATTTTTAAGAGATCTGGCAATTCTGATATGGGTAACTGTTACAAGACACTTCTTGTTATTGTATTTTAAGCAGTTACTAATTGCCACCTTGAACCTAGATGAGCTTGAACAAACTGATAATATGCTTTCATTTTATTTATGTATAATAATTACTTTAAATAAAGATAATTTATTCATTTTTAAAGGTGGTGTTCTGGGCTTCAGGTACTCATTGGGTAAAGTACATTTAACCCAATTCCAATGAATATGGAGGCTAATGTATTCTTCATGTGCTAAAATTATAGTCATCATGATATTTTTCCAGCCCCATTTCAGGAAATATGCAACTTGTTATAACATGCAAGAAAGTTCCCAACTGTTCTGACTCAAAAGTCAGGAAAAAATTATTTTGGGGGATTCTTTTAAAATAATCTGAGAATAGGAACAACAAGCCTAGATACTGTAGTGAAAAGTCTTTGATTACATACTTAGGGTTGGGTTTTTTAATACATTTCTTTAGTCACTGACATACCTCTTTCCCATTAGATTTTATGCCCACTGATGCAATGTATAAAAATAAAAAGCGTGCAAAAGCAAATATCTAAAAAAGGTTATCTGAAACAGTGAATTTAGTATTCTAATTTACCTTCCAGCAAGTACTGTATTTTAAAACAAAATCAGAAAAAGAAACAAAATACAGGAGCATCAAATTACCCTAACTCATATTATTTGAGATAGTGATGAAAAATGGAGAGTGTTGACATACAAAGAGGAAAATGGATTTTTCATACAAGTAAAATGTAAAGTGATAATTTTTCATAGGCCTCTTGGTATTTATAAATAATTCTTTCTATTGGCAGCAGTCAGACTGTAATACAGAAAAAAAAAACCCAACTTTTTTTTTAAAAAGTCCATATACATATTTGATCTGCATGGATTTTTAGAATTTATTTCAGAAATGGTAATTTGACAACTCAACACTAATTGAAATGTATCTAAGTTGCTAATTCAGGAACGAAAATCAAAATATTTCATGAGTTCAAAGACTATGGAATGCTTAAACACAGGTCTTTGTTATGTTTTCCTGATGTCCTATTTTCACAGTTTTGTGGGGTTTTTTTCCTGAAGATACAGGTGATAAGGGCTTCAGTTGTCCTTTCATTGAGTTATTCTCTATCTTATCTTGGTTCCAAAATAAATTTGGGAAAAAATAACTGAGGATGAAGTAAAACTGATTTTCTTTTCCTTCATTGAATGTGTTGTTGAATTATATTTCATCCAATTAAAAAGGAGGGTTATTTTGCTCCAAATAAATATACATGTATTTAATGCTTAACAGAAAACAAACAAACAAACAAAAAACCCAAAACTTTTATTCATAAATTGGCGAGTAAGGTATCTGAAAATCAGAATCATTTGCTCAGGAATTAAAACTGCTGTGAAGATATTGTATGGTATGCTCAACCCCATACCTCAGGAAAACATCCTTACTATGCATATAGTATTTAGGTAAAAGGTCTGCTTCTTAATTCTTCCTGGCAATAACTATGCAATTGCTTGAATAGATTATAAAAATTTGAAGTTTAATTTTCCCAAGAATTCTTTTTACAGTGCAGAGGGATGGCATTCAGATGGGGATCCCTTACCTCTTGTGAAGCGTGTAGCTAAAGACACATTTGTGGGAGAGAATAAGTAGAAGAGCCTCACTTGTGCCATAAACATCTGAATTACAGTTCATGTACTAACAGATTGCATTTCCAAGAGCAAACGTGCCCAGAGAAGCCATCTCAACACTCCTTAGGGATCACTCACTCTGCCTGAGGTCCCCAATTTCTCAGCTCCTACAAGAAAGGAATGACACAATCATTTGTAAATATACTTGCCCCAAACTGGAAATGTATTTTTGCCCCAAAAGCTCTGTTTCAATATTTTTTAAGGAAACCATTTAATCTAAACTCATAAATTGTTTCAGGAATGTCAAAATTACAATCTTTTGAGACCCGTCCAGTGCAATTCCACTTATTTAATCAAGATTTTCCAGAGTATCCTAAAAGAATATCATTCAGTGCTTATATAGACCATTTAGACCTTATAGACAGCTAAGGAAGGACTGTTCTACAAAGATTTCAATATTTTTCAGTATTCCCATTTATTTTTTCATTACTGGAACACCTCTCATATTGTTCATTCTTAAAACCTGACTTTAACTTCAAGTTTTATATGATAGAAATTAGAATTACGAATAAGATAATGTGGTTAAAATGAATACTAGGCAAATCTGAGTTTGACCAGTAATTTCAATACAATATACTCCAGCTCAAAATTAATTCAATTGGAACACGTTAGGCTGAAAAAAATGTGTATTTTATATCACACAAAATCAAAAGGAAATAAGAAAACAAGTAATTAGTATCTGAGAAATTGTTAAAGGTTTGAGTAACTTACAGGACTTCTTTGAACTTTAAAAATCACTGTCTGCTACAAGCAATCCTCCAGCTCTTTTTAAACAGCAATGAATACCTTCATGATGCAGTTAGGAGACTATGTGAGCCACTTTCTCATTGTATTAACAGAATGCATCTGTGTATAGCATAGGTAATATATCAGGAGATGATAAAGGTAGGATGACAGGTGAAAACATCCTCCAGTAAATCTGGTGTTATGTCTAAAAAATAATTTTGTGTATTTTGTAATATTGTGCTGCTTTTATTTTTTTTTTCAGTTGCAGTTTTTCCCGAACCCCTTTCATTAGTCACTGCTGTTTCTCAATATGAGATAGCAAAACCATTAAAAATATTTAACATTCAATACTATGGTCAATCACATCCTTCCTTAATATAAAAAGGTTTCTGCAAAACTTCAGGTGCTGACTTCAGAGTCTTTCCCAGGTCAGTATCTTTGATGTGATGGTTCAAATGCTCTCAAAAATACTGAAATTATTGAAACATCCCTATGTACATTTATAATCATACAACCATTTACACTGACAAGACCAGGAAAAATCATGTGGTCTGTCACAGTGCTTAGAACAGAGATAACTTTTATGTCAGAATGTGGAAAATAAATTTCTATATTTATTATTGATCTTGAATGAACCTCTTCTTGAAAGTTAGTTCATGGCTATAGCTGAAAAGGTAGAGTTCAGAATCATGACTGTTTGAAAAACAGAACTTTAAAATAAAAATAATTTAAATCTTTGACTTTTCTGTCATAGATATTTGATTTTCCTCTAATTACTGTATTCTAAGAATATATTATCAAATATATTTTTCTTTTCAGCTTTGATTTGCTTTTAAAATGCTCTTGATGTGAAAACAGACTACAAAAGGAATCTCCTCTATCCAATCCTATTTTTAACTCTGGATAATTCAATGTATATATGCCCATATTAAGATTCAGACTGCGTGATTCATACCACCATGTTGCAGTAATTACTATGTTTTCACACTTGTCCTCCAGCATTATTGATTCAAATTCATCCCATTTAGTAGTCATGCTCTTGGACAATAGGTAAAGAAAATCTGCTGCCTCAAAAGGATTTAGAGGCTAGGAATGGAGTTCCTGCAGCTTTTGCTGTAGCTTCCAGAATTCAAGTTTTTGTTTAAAAAGAAATTTCCCAGAACATAAAATTTTAGGAAAAGACTTCACTGTGTACAATGTGTTTGGAGTTGTGCAGAAGAAAGCATTTTTTCTAACCGAAGAGTAAATTCCTCACATTGATTTTACTGCATTGTTAAATATGAGTGTAATTACCTATACTGTTAACCAAAGAGCCGATGATTGTCATAGCAGAACCAATAGGCTATGGCACTTATCCACTGTGACTAACTGTATCTGCCACCTCTGAGACCCCATTCATTTGAAAATGTTTCTTAAACATAATAGAAGCTTTGACTACACAGGGTTACAACACTTTACTTTTAAAGGTTTGCCTTTTTCTTAAGGGAAAAATAACAAGAGAAGAATTCCAAGTTCAGTCAACTGAAAACTGTTAGAATCTCCTTGAAAGTTGTCCGGCAGTGAAGATTTTTCAGCTTAGCATATTTTGACTATCTAGCTTGCATCTTAAAAGAATCTTAGCACAAAGGTATAGAGAAAGGAAAACAGGAAAAAATGTGCATGGAATTTCCACAGAATTTCTAAAATGCTGAAGGAAAAAGATTTATTTATTTTCCCAATATTCATTTACTCACATGACATTTGCAAGGAACTGCTAAAGGAACTTCTCTATCAATTATGTAATATTTTTTATTAACTCTATACCTTTCTTGGGGTTTAAAATTGCTTGTGTTGCCACAAATATTCTTTTGGGTCAGGAGAAGTGAACAGACCCAGAGGAAAGAGCAGGAAGAAAATTAATTCCAGACCTTTCCATACTTGTCTCTCCTGATTTGGGTTTCACTCACAATTTGAGCTGTAATCAGAGTTTGAAAGCTCAGTCTTAGGCAATGTCAATTAGGGGGAAATGCACAGGGGAGAAAAGGAGACAGTATTGCAGTGAGGTTTATGTACTAAGTGTAGGGGCAGGAGAGAGTTGAGGTGAAGTGAGATATTACAGGTTGGGTCTGGCCCTGTGCACCAGTAGGGGTATCTGGGACAATTCTTCACATTTCAGATGAGGGATCCAGAGGATGATCAACACCATAAGTTCTTGGCTGGTTTGCTTGTTGGATGCACAACTTAGAATGAAAGGAAATGACACAGCACTAAACATAACTTCTTGCCATAGTTGCTTTTTCAATACAAGCCCCATCTTATTGAAAACCTTGTTTTTTCTACCCATTTACACTTCTCAAAGCAAAAGGCTTCTAGTGGGGAATCCCCTTCAAATAGACAATACAACAATGCACCATTCCACAGGATCACTGATACTTGATATGATTCTTCATATTTATTCTCTCTAGGCCACTCTTCTAATCAATAGCACCGTGATTCAATGCAAAATTCTTAAGAGTGGAAAAGCGTGATTTTACTATTCCTGAGACAAAGTAAATATATCTCAACTGCCCAAAGTTTGGAAATCAGTAGAATTTATAACTAGGGAGGAAGAATAATGGCTTATTTTTCCCTTGTTTTCCTCTGACCTGCTTCAGAAATTTCCACACAATATATTCATGACTATTGGTATCATAATTGGGAAATATATTCCATTAAAAATATATATAAAGCAGTTGAAGTGCATCAAAGCCAAAGAATTGCAAAGAAAATTATTTTGTGAGTGGGTGCTCACAGTGATATATTGTCTTTGTCTAGAAAATGTAGAAGAAGAATTTTTGAAGAAAATATAAAACCCCAAAAGCATTAGCACAGTGGGACACCAAGACCCATGCCCAGGGTTCTACAGTAAGAGATATGTAATAAGTTATGAGGTCTACTTGTACTCTATAACCTTTATGCATCCGTGCTACCAAACTTTTTAACTCTCAAAAATGAGGTAGTGTCATACAAGTTGTTTTTTGGGATTGATCCATGGCCCATGTTAATTCCACATCTGCACTCAGCTATTTTTCAGGTAGTACTGCTAGATATAAATCAAAATCATGTCAGGGATTATATAAGAAATTTAACAGTGTAGCAAGTGAAGTACCACTGCATGGGAATTTTGCCTGGCACTGTGCAATTTTCCAGTATAAAAGCAGCCCATATGTCTCCTTCCTTAATCTGTTTAGGCCACTTTCAAATCTTGTGATTTTTAATGGATGTACATACAACTAGAACTTTTTACCTAGGAGATATTCATCCATCACTTTTACATTAATTGCTGCTAGGCAATGTAACACTGTGTACAGCTAAGTGGCAAAAGACAGGCCTCCTGGTGAAACATTCAAATCATCCAAGTCTATTTCTAGCTAGTTAAATATCTAGCAGTTCACAGAATAAATCCAGCTTACTAGTATAATATCCCCACAGCCTTTATATCTTCTGCTTACAAATTAATAAAACAAGAATCTAAATTAGCACATCATATAAAAATGTAAGTTTGCAGATAGAATTCTACCTCTGGTGAATGTTTCAGACCTACACAAGTTTTATTTTAAATAAAGTTGAAATATAAAAAAAAATCCAAACCCCAAAACAATTGAACTATAGGAAAAATCTAGCCAATGAAGTACTGTCATCCCACTTAAAATGTCCCTGTTGCTAAATCTTCCATTACATTTTCCATTTACATCATCATGCAGTGACAAGTGGCATAAACCCTAGTATTTTGTCTTGAATTTTATGCTGTATAGAAAGAATCATATTCATGCATACCATATTATAGTAACAATAACATCACATAGGCATTCAGTCTTGATCAGATATTTCTTCAGAGGAGACCAATATTCATGTTAACTTCTGGTGAAAATCAAATAAGAGGTTTCTAAGTGGTGCTTCTAATTAAGCGCAAACATAGAGTGGTAAAAGTGACTCTGTGGGAAGAATGGGAATTATCCTGTCTGTGGTTTTCTTGCAAAAGGTTCAATTTCATAGTTGAAGGACCAAAACAATAGACTTGGACCTCTGCCACTGACAAGATTACCATGTTTAGGTAATACAGACACCAAGATAGGGCACAGTCTGTGCTGATGGCCTCAGCACTTTTCCATGGCAATGACATATTCCTACACAAAGTAGGACAGGTCTTGGAATATGTTTCATCCCCTCCCTGTGCCTTCCTCATCTTCTAATTCTGTTTGTCTACACAAAAGGAAAGCAGTGACAGAACCTAAAAATGCCAGCTGTCAATCATATGTAGTAGGGATGCATACACATTTTATTTATTTCTGTTAGGTTTAGTTAAATGTGATAAAAAGTTATTTATTTGCATTATTTTGTTTTCCCTTCAGATTATAGAAAGTTTATTTACATTTACAAATATTCATACTTTTTTCTTTTTTTGCACTCTCTGTTGGAGTCTTCATATTATATGCTCTCAAAGTATTTATTTCTTTAAAAAAGGTAACATGAATTGAAATAATTTGCTTTTTTTTTTACAGCTATAGTTTATATTAACCACCTGGTTTAGAAATTTTTTTTAAAATCCAACCCAACAAGCCACCAACAAAAAATCCCAACCAACCCACAAAAAAAGGCAACTACAGTAAAAATTAATTGCTCAAGGCAGCTCAAGTATACATACTGAATTACTGCTTATAAGCACTATGGCATAGCAAAATCAATAAATCAAGCTCTCACAGTGCTATTTTATGTTTTACATTTTATGTGTTTTTAGCATTATTTAATTATTTTCAAAGAACCTTTCCATGTTAGGAAGAAATATATAAAAGTATTCAATCAATAATATCTTTCCCTTTGATGTTATCATAACTCCTTTACTTTTATCAGGGTATGAAATGTTTATGGTTAAACAAAGCTTGCTGAATGTTTATATGATTTATCAGCTTTAGGCAGGTGGTTTCTTTTCTGAAAGTAAACTGAAGACTTAGGCTCTGATCCAAACTAGCCCTCAATAACATACTTAATTTTAAGCACAGAAGCAACGTCTTTAAAGTTATGTGCAAAAAAGACTTTTTTCTTTTTTTTTTTTTCTCTTGTCTGGATCAAAACTTTAATTGGCAAGAGATGCCAGTCCAGTCCTGTCTCTTTTGGTCTTTCCATTCTTCCTCCCCCCACCCCCTGCTTTATTACTTGGGAAAACAATATAGTCTTAATTGTGATAGAGTGTTAAATCCTATGGAGGAATGTAAAAGCTTTGCCAGTTCATACAGCAAACTGGGTAGACACCTGGAAACTTTATCTTTAGTTCTCTACACATCAGCTTGTCACCATTTGTCAACCGTAATGAAACTGTAAGTGGGAGCCTAACTCACCGTAATCAACATACACCTGCTTTCTGTTGGGAAAAATGCAGCACTTGATGTGGTGGCTTTTTAACCTTCAAGATGGTGATAAACTTGCATGCTGTAAACATTTGAATTTTACAAACTTTCCCTCACTGTTTGTAAATTGAACATCAGCAGCAGGCCACTGGCACACACATCTCTTTCAGTGATGAGAGTCTGTAGTGTCACTGTTAAAAAAAATCATAGTCATGGCCAGGAAGGATAGAGAAATCTCACTAATTCTTTCATAAGAAAACATTACTTACAATTATAATGTGAATATTCATGTGTTTCCGCAGTGTAAGTACATGTGAGATCATCAAAACCATATATTGGACAAGTCCAGACAACTACATGAGTCCATCACGGTCTTTAGAGGACCATTGTCCTTATGGCCCCCAAGCCCATGCACAAAGCACAGCACATCATGCAGATGTCTTGAGGTAAAAAACAACCAACCACCCAAAAAAACCCCAAACACAACCCAAAAAACCACAGAAATAACTAACTACACCCAGAGAAAAATGAAGTTGTTGTCATTGCTTAGATACACATTAAATCAGAGAATACATTAATTGAATCATTCCTAATTAATTCTAGGAATTAGACTACATTCACCTGAAAAAGAAAGATAAAAGAAATTCCAAAATTTGAGTATGGGAAATACCTTCTTGACAACCAATTCAGCACTGGTGATTTAAGGATCAAGCTCCAGCTGAGTTTTCATTGCCTGTAAGAACATGACTAACATTCTGTCCCTACTTGTGAGCAATCTCTGACCCTTTATGCTATCTTATCATCCCATGCTACAAAGTGAAGACAGATATCAAAATGTGAATAAATTATTCTTGGACACAGTAGCTGTCTACCCAAAACAGTAAAGCTTTAGATTAATATGTTGTCAGACATATCACATTGTGGTGGTTTAGCCCTAGCCAGAGGCCAAATACCCACCAGGCCGCTCGCTCACTCCCCTCTTCAGCCGAAGAGGGGAGAAAATAGATATGAGGCTTAGGAACTGAGATAAGGACAAAGGGATCACTCTCCAATTAGTGAAATGGGCAAAACAGACTCAGCACAGAATAAAGAAAAGTGATTTATTACTACTACGACTAATACACCCGGTGAACCGGAACGAGATAAGAAGCGGCCAGGTCTTAAGGCACCTTCTCCCCACCCCTCCCTTCTTAGCACACTTAAAACTCATCACGATATTACTCCCTTCTTCCCTCCCACCATGGTGCAGGGAGGGGCAGGGAATGGGCAGTGGGGTTCCGGTGATTCCTCACAAGCTGCTTTTCTTCCCCAGATCTCAACACTTCTACTTCCCCCCACTCCTCGCCTCTTTGCACTCTTGACTTTAATCATAGATTTGCTCCCTTCATCCTTCCCCTCGCAGCACAGGGAGGGGCGGGGAATGGGGATTGCAGTCCATTCTTCCAGAGTTGTCTTCTGTCTCTGCTGGGGGTGGGGCATTCCACACATGCACACATACTTCCCTGGCCGCGCCATGGGGTCCCACCCACGCGAGAGTCATATCCACAACTTCTGCAGCATGAGTCCTCTCTATCAGGGAGCCATCTCCTCACCACAGGCCTCTCAGCAGGACTCCTCTCCATGGGGTGCTGACATTCAGGTCCAGACCCCCCAGCCTGGTCCCCAGCAAAGTCACAAGTCACCCAGCAAACCTGATGAGGCGTGGATCAATCTTCACAGGGTATAGCTGTCTCTGCTCCCTGTCCTCATCCATGGGCTTCGGAGGGACACCCGTTTCACCATGGTCTCACCACGAGCTGCCGGGGAAACTCTCTTTTTTTTCATTCTTCACCCATACCCGCCCCCCCCCCGCCTCCTGCAAGCCTGGCCTTGGTGTCTGTGCAGCTTGTTACATCTTCTCTCTCCCACTCCGGTGGCAAAGTGCCCCTGCTAGCAGTTTTGTTTTCTCCTACATGTGATTCACAGAGGCGCTATGACCAGCTCTGATAGGCCCAGTCTCGAATTTGGCCTTGAGTTGACCATGTTTTCAAAATATGGGGCTTGCAGAAAGCTGTAACTGTGGCTTACGAAAGCCTCTGAAGCAGCACAGCTACACAAACCTGCAACACACATTCAACACAATCAACAGAAATGATTCTTCTAACCCCTCTTGCATAGGATACATCCACAGATTCATGTGCTTTAGTCTCTGACATTATCGTGATCCCTTACACAACCTAGAGCTGTTTATATGAGTTATATTCTCCACTGAAAAAAAAAAACAACCAAACAAACAAAATTTGGTTCTTTTCCATAGCAGTCGTGTGGACTGAACATGAAGATTTCTTTCTATATGTTTGATACCTTCCTATAACCAGAATATCTGAGTTCAGAAGTGATCAGCTAGTACTTGAGATCTTAAAAGTCTGCTTTTCTGAAGGGACTAAAACCCATAAACTGTAACTATCTTTAAACTGTTTTATTTTTGGTTTGATACATACTTCTTAAAGGAGTGGGAGGGAGTAGCTCATTTCCCTGAACATTGTTTAAAAAAACCAAAAGATTTCGAGTGTTGACTTGCTATTAATCCATGACCCGTTGCAGTCCCTAGGAGTTGTAACCATTTCTGCCTTTTTTGGTTTTCGGGGGGTTTTTTGGATTATTCAAATATGATGCAAATATTCATTGTTCCAAAGGTTTCCTAGACACTCCCTGAGTAAGTCAACTGCTGAGGCCCTGCTAATCTGATCAGGGCTCTGGACATCATCTTGCATTATGTCAATAACATTAAACTAGCAAGCATTCAAATGTTCCCTCCTTTAGCTAGGCTAAATATGGAAAGTGTACAGTCACACCTGATAACAATAATATTATGCACAATGATGCTATGCACTAAAGAATTTGTAACATATCTTCAAAGCTATAAGGTCAAATGTAAAAAGAAAAAAAAAACCCAAATATATTTCCAAATGTAAGTTTGCTAGTGCTTTTCTTTGTCCTACATTCTAATACCATTTTCTCATGGCCCACTGCCACTTTCAGCACACTGTTAAATAGACTAACTCAGGTATTATTTTACCTGTCTTGTTCATCATGTAGCCTTCTGGCTAATATGCCCCACACCATTAAAAAATATAATTATTAAATATCTCTTTAGCTTTTCTATGGTAGCAATCACTACAGTGTCTGAATGTTTCATAAATATTAATATTAATTCATAGCATCTTAGTAAGAGGAAGGGGTGGCAATCTTGTTAAATAAAACTGAGGGGAATTATAAAGAAGCACAATTTGAAATCAAACTTATAAACACAGTTAACATTAATGCATTTTCTATTTTCAGAGCAGTTCTTGCAGGCAGCAACTGCAGCTGTGAGCTCTCAGCAGTTCTGAAGATAACGTTCCCCAAGTCAAGCCTGCAGAAAATATGGGAGGCATCATTAATGACCAGTCTTTTAAAACTTTAGCTGTCAATGACTTAAAATATTGCCACAGATGTTTTTTAGTAGAGGTTGAAACAGGGTTAATTCATCAGGACACTATTTATTTCACTTAACCATACTCTGCCTCCTCATTCAGTATACAGTACCTTGTTTTGCAGGAAAAAAGGAAGATACGGGTGACATTCATTCTCTAGTACTGATTCAGCCTGACAGCTTGCCATTCTCTCATTGGAGGGAGTGTGACATAGTTATCATATCACACATATTTCAATAAAGGCTCTGTTCTGAGCTAACAGTCTGTCCTGAAGTTCATCTCAGTCTCCTCATTTCAGAGCAAGGGTCCTTGCTCAGGCTACACTAACAGTGTGGCAATCTCTAGTCACATGTTTTTTCTCTGAGCATCTCCCTTTAAGATGTCTGCTTTCTGCTAAAGGCTCTTCCTCTTCCTTTCTGTAAGAGTGAGATCTGAGCAGAGGGAAGACAGGGTGTCACACTAAAGCATGGAGTGGCAAAGAAAACCTTGGGCCTCAGGTTGACTAAGTGTATTTTTTGAAAATATATATATACATCACAAAACGGAGATTAATTTTATCAGAGACAGAAAGCATAGTTCTGGTAAAAATTCCACCTTACATACTGAACTAGGTACTGGAAACATTTCTGGAATTTATGTTGTGAAAGTCAATATAAGTATTTCCATATTTATGGGGGAACATTTTGTCTAATTTTTTGTATTGAAAGAATATAAAAAAAAAATCCAACTGAACTCAGATTGGGTTCAATAAATTTAGAATAACAATATTAAAAATCATTGAAAACAAGGTCAGATAGCTTTAATGAGAGAACTTTAACTGGCTTCAACCCTAATACTTCTAAAGAATTAATTCTTTCTTCACTAGTACAGATGTTGCTAGACCCATGTTAAAGATTCATATGATCTAGGAGAAAGGACCAAAGAAAAGGACGTCTGTGAAGGTTCTTTGTCACAAAGAACAACTAGTCTGAAGTACCTGAATGTCAATTTAAAACAAACAAACCAAACCAAGAAACCCTAACAAACCAACCTTAATGTAACTCTGAGTCATCAAATGCTCTTGTTACCTAAGCCATGTTTATGTCAACAGACCTGTTTCCCTCTAACCTTGCCAAGTCAGGGAAAGCTTACTCTCATGTATACAATGTGCTGGCCATTCACCACACCTTTTTCTGGGTGTCCCTGCAAAACCAAGGCTTATACAGCTTCTTCTAGGAACTCAAATCTGTACAAAAAGCATTGCTTCTCATTTTCCAGGGAAGCTCAGGAAATAGATCGGCATCTCAGGTTGAAGCAACGATCAACCACTTTTTTCAATAGGAAAAAAGATATCACAGAATATAAAGGAAGAGGGAATATTTAAGCTGTAAGTGCAATGTTTCCTATTCAGTAACATTTGTGAATCAATGAACAGCATTCTGGATTTTGAAGGAAGATCTAATTCTTCCTGTGCTTTTATCAGCCTTTCAATACCTAGGTCTTCTTGTGACTGTGGTTCTTAGTCACTCCTGTATGCACTGTCTTACAGCCCTTTTATCTTTCTTCCCCATTACAGTAATCACTTGATTTTTTTAAATAACATGGCAGCAAATATCTCACCAGCTAGCGACTTAAAAAACATTCTTAAAAATGTATATAACCTTTGACTAGGTTTAATGTATTCAAGCCATTTCTACATTTCTGATAACTTCCCTAAAACTAAAACAATATTCTCCTAATACCAAAGTTCCAGCTTTTCAAAAAATGAATAACTCATCTGCTAGTTTAAAATGTACCATCTTAATATTCATTTACTCAGGCCAACAGACCTTAAATTATTCCTGATTTAGTATTCAAAAAAACATTTCAAGAGGTATTTTCACGATTACCAAATTACATTAGCTCTGCTTTTTGGCTTCTGCAATTAATAACTATAGGAGTTAATAAAAGATCCATGCAAAGTGAGGGAGAACAGAATGGATTAATCAAAGGCATAAGATATTATATATTTTCCTAGCATTTTCCTAAATTTAATGAATAATTAGCATTTCTATTAATTATTTACCTCATATTCTACTAGTTCTAAGGATAATTTCCCAAAGTCTGTATTTATAGGAAATTGGCATTTCATGCAGTAGCTATCAAATGGTGCCATATGTGCTGCTTTTTATAAGAGAAATAATCATCTATCTTTGGAAACATTTGTTAAAACGTAAGATAAATACAATTTAATAAAGAGTTCAACTAAAACCGAATTTAATATTCCCTTTTTAATTCTATTCTGTTCAAGCTTTTATGCCAGCTTCATCACCATTAGACTATATGAATGCCTACCCATTTTGTGTTATTAGTGTGCTGGATTCATCCCAATTACCTTAAAGCATCTGAAACATAGCTATATAGCCTAGGAGCGTCATCTGATCATGTAGTCATAACTAGTCACCATCTAGTAATTAAAGCACCCCCAGAGATTGATTCACCCCACCCTCAGTTTGCTACCTAAAATAGAAAGGATGAATTGTTCTATGAAGGTTCCTACTCCCAGTAAGCTAAAACATTTTGCAAACATTTTTGTTTCCATTATGCTTCTGCATTGTGTCTTCCTTAGGTGGTCAGAGAAAGCACATGCATGTAATATTCTCCCCTCTTTCCTACTGGACCCAGGACCATGTATCATGTAAAGGGTATGAGCCTGATGTGTGACTGAGGGAGGCCCTCCTGTTGATTCATGAAGTTCAGAAAGGAACCCTTGCTTTCTAAACTCCTTCTCAGAGAGGAGCATCTCAGAGGGGACCTAAGTGCAGTTAGGTCCTGTCTTAGTCCCTGACTTGGCCAAATGGCTTATGTCTAAAGGTCTATATATATAATCACATACCAGAGTCAATGTTTTCCTGTCAGAGCCCCGGAAAGACTTTCACTGAGACAGTTTCACAAAGCTGAAGCTAATATAAAGTTTATTAAAGCAACAGATATAAAGAGCTAGGAAGTGCTGTTGATAAATGCATTTACTGCCGTAGCACTAATATGTGACTCTGATTATAATTACAATGCTAGCAAAATGCTAGCAAATAATAATCTCAAAAATGTATTTTCAAAAAAAGGGTGAAATTGTAATTTCTTATCAAGATGGCATCCCTGTCTTGGGTGGAGGACAAGGAGCACAGGCCATCGATTGCCTCTGGGTCTTTAACTTCATCTTTCCCTCCAGGGGTAACTTCCTCAATATCCTTTATATCCCAGTCTTAGCTGTTTCTTCCCAGGGGTGCTGTTTAACATGGTTTTGGTGGAGACTGAGTACTGTACTCATACATGTTTAGCATATACTCCATTTTATCTCATTAGCATATTTAGGGATGTCAACTTTCATAATAATTTCTAAAGTGATTATTAGAGTTTAATTCTACACCCAGTGCAGAAACCATCTATCCATTTATTCTGCAGTATCCAGCTGAAACACAGCCGTCCTGCTGCTGTAAGGCTCTCTCTTTAAAGTGCTTCTCACACCAACCTTGCAGATCTTCATCCACAATGTTCATATGAGAGATAAGTGGAGACCAGTGTTTTTAACCTCCAAGGTGCAATTCCCACAGCATGAAGGTCTGAATCTTTGTGACAGTCACCGAGAGCCATGAATACAACAGTATCTCTGTGACTAGTACCATATTCTGTCTCAAGATCTATTATATTTTTTCTTTGTAATGTTTTATTATTTTAAAGCATTTCATATCTTTTCAATATCTTCTGTGTTTTAAAGTGGACCTAGATAAGGGCTGAAGGTGAAGTGATTACAGAATATAATGACCCATCTCAGTGAGATTGATGTGTGATGAGACTTGGAGTCAGAGGAATTAAATATATGGTATGTGGTATATGATTCCACATTGACTAGAACTAAAGCTTTTGTGCTCAAAAGCATGGCTGTACAGACATGGCAAGAGTCATACTTCTGGATAATCTTTAACTATTTATGAAATTCTGTTTTGGAATTTAAATGTAATGGACCTAGGAACTGTAATTTTCACCTTGTCATAATGGAAAGTAAACCCAAGGTTTCAGGAATGGAAGTAAGAAAAAACATGTCTTGGATTGGAGGACTGGAGGATAGCCAATATCACTCCAGTTTTTAAAAAGTGCAAGAAGGAGGATCCCAGCAACTATAGGCCAGTCAGCCTCACTTCTGTCCCTGTAAAAGTTATCGAACAGCTTGTTCTGGATGCCATCTCCAAGCAATTGGAAGAGAAGAAGGTCATGAGGAGTAGTCAGCATAGATTCACCAAGGGAAGATCGTGCTCAACCAATCTCATAGCCTTCTATGATCTCATCACCGGCTGGGTGGATGGAGGGAGAGCAGTGGATGTCATCTACCTTGACTTCAGCAAGGCTTTCGATACTGTCTCCCATGACATCCTGATAGAAAAGCTGAGAGAGTATGGGATAGATGAGTAGACAGTGAGGTGGGTCGAGAACTGGCTGTCGGACCGGGCTCAGAGTGTCGTGATCGGTGGAGCAGAATCTGACTGGAGGCCTGTGACTAGCGGTGTTCCCCAGGGCTCAGTGTTGGGTCCAGTCCTGTTTAATATCTTCACTGACGACCTTGATGAGGGAATAACATCCACCCTCAGCAAGTACGCCGATGATACAAAGCTGGGAGGGGTGGCTGACACACAGGAACACTGCGCTGCCATCCAGCGAGACCTGGACAGGCTGGAGAGCTGGGCAGGGAGAAACCAGATGAAATTCAACAAAAGCAAGTGTAAAGTCATGCACCTGGGGAGGAACAACTGTTCATTCCAGTACAGGCTGGAGGTTGACCTGCTGGAGAAGAGCTCTGTGGAGAAGGACCCGGGGGTCCTGGTTGATGACAGGTTGGCTATGAGTCAGCAGTGTGCCCTGGTGGCTAAGAGAGCCAATGGGATCCTGGAGTGCATCACGAGGAGTGTGTCCAGCAGGTCTAAGGAGGTGATCCTCCCCCTCTACTCTGCCCTGGTCAGGCCCCACCTGGAGTATTGTGTCCAGTTCTGGGCTCCCTGGTATAAAAAGGACAGGGATCTCCTTGAGAGAGTCCAGAGAAGATCTACGAAGATGATTAAGGGCCTGGAACATCTATCCTATGAGGAAAGGCTGAGAGAGCTGGGGCTGTTCAGCCTGGAGAAAAGAAGACTGAGGGGGGACCTAATCAATGTTAATAAATATCTTAAGTATGGGATGCAGGGGGAATCAGCCTGCCCCTTTTCTTTGGTCTGTGGAGACAGGACAAGGGGCAACGGCTGCAAATTGGAGCACAGGAAGTTCCGCATCAACATGCGGAAGAACTTTTTCACAGTGAGGGTGACAGAGCACTGGAATAGGCTGCCCAGGGAGGTGGTGGAGTCTCCTTCTCTGGAGATATTCAAGACTCATCTGGACACCTATCTGTGTAGTATGAGCTAGGGAGCCTGCTTTGGCAGGGGGGTTGGACCCGATGATCTCTTGAGGTCCCTTCCAACCCCTACAACTCTGTGATTCTGTGATGTACAGAGGTACAAAAAGATTTAGATACAGAAAAATCACCCCCCCTCAGCAATCTGAGACTGAAACGCTATAAGAACCTCAGTAAATTATAGTTATGAGAATCACAGGAGAGAAGATCACTCCTGACAGTCTATAGTAAAAGAACAAAGGAACAGAAAATTTAATTAATTTGACACGGTATTAAAAACATGAACAAAATGCTTAACACTTCATGTTAGTATTCGTACTCCCCACCAAAATTTTATAGGTACTATTTATCAACATGAAGTCAGCAGTATTACAGAATAAAAATTTTAAAGGCCTGAATTATTTTACAATTTTAAATTGATTCTTTTAACCTTTATCCTCATAGGCAACTCTATGTTAATAGAGATGACTTAAGTTAATATGTATAAAAATTCCGAACTCATAGGTAAAATTTTACATGATACAGTCCTCATATATACAAGCTGGATAAACGTAGCAATTTTTTTTTGTGTGTGTGTGTATAGTAAAGATGTCTGATGACCATTTGAAGGACTGATGAGGATCAATATTCTGAGAAGTCTGTCTAATTTAGCTTGTGCTAAATTTGCACAACTGTTGACACTCCACAGTGCTCTCAAAAGTGCATTTTGATGCTTTTTATTGGTTACAGTATTCAAATTTCAAAGTGCTCAGAAGTTTCAGTGTCTTTTCTCTCACCTAGACTTTCCAATAGCTTTCTCATTTCACCTTTCCATGAGATACTTTAAACTTCTTCCTGTAAATTGGAGCACAGGAAGTTCTGCACCAACAAGCAGAGGAACTTTTTCACAGTAAGGGTGACAGAGCACTGGAATGGGCTGCCCAGGGAGGTGGTGGAGTCTCCTTCCCTGGAGATATTCAACCCCTACAATTCTGTCATTCTGTATATTCATAATGCAAAACATCCCAAATTTCTTCATGGTCTTCCCACTCTCCTCAATGAAATGTTCTTCTATTTCTTTGCCAAACTTTCTACTAATCCCCAAGTTTCTACTTGAAAAAGACACCTCTCTAACCAGCTCTGAATTGAATTTTCTCAGCTTACAAATCTCTTTTCTATTTAATGTCCTTTTGTAGTAGCTATTGAGTTAAATTTTTTATTCTCTGGATCTATCATCTGCTTTTCTTTGATTTCATTAAAGAGCATAACCTGAATTGAGGAGCAGCTGAGGCTCATCACAATGTGTCAGGGCTATTGTTCTTAACTGACAAGGAAAAAAGAAGAAGACACAGAAGAAAACAGGATATGAAAGTCAGTGGAAGGAAGGGGATTGGAGACCAAGTAAAAACTTACATAGAAGCATTCTCTGTGGGATTAATATCCAGCACAGGAAAATCAACTATGATAATTCTGAACTTGAAAAGGTAAAGGGGATACCAGAGAGGATGTCAAAGGAATTGAGATTTGTTTTTTCCATCTCTAAAGCTTTGTCTTTGCTACACAGGGACATGGGGAAGAAGCAGATGTGTCTAATCTTAGGCGTTGCAGTTATATCACAAGGCTTCTGCTCTGCCTTTAAAAAGCTAGCTTATTTCAGCAATAAATCTATTACAGGAGCTGCTATTCAAAAAGTGCTGCCGAAGAAAACATAACCAAAAAAAGAATAATACTTACTTCATGCCTTTGTGGGTTTTTTGTTTATTTGGAGGGGGGTTGGTTTGTCTTTGATTTGGGTTTTATACATGCAGCTTAGCAAGCTAAAAAATCACTGAGAGAAAACATTTATGCTTTTCTAGAATTTCTCTCTTAAATAAGCATAAATCTCTCCTTTTTCACTATAGTCTCATTAATTACATTTTGTTACTTTAGAAGCAAATAGCATCCATGTTTCAGTTAATGTCATGATCATTTGCCCACTTATACACTGGATTCAGAAATGACCTGTGACTTATACAAAAGCTCAGTCATTGTTTTAGCAAAAAAAAAGAATGTAAAAACTTATTGCTAAACTGAACCAATGATGTAACATTCCACATGAACTTCACCTTTGTCCAAATACAGTTGTAACAAACTGATTCACAAAATCTCTAAGTATTTGATTGCTTAGAGTCTGTCAGATTTTAGATTTCTTACTACTGAATCTACACTCATTTAAATATTAACCACTAGATGAGGTCTGCAATCTGCTCAAAGGAAACCTGTTCATCTCACTGCTAATTTTATGTCTAAACTCATTTGTTAATGGTCATCTGGGGAGTATTGCTGTGTCCCATTTTCATAAACCAAGCTATCGATCCTTATGTAAGGAAGGTAAAATACATCTAAGTCTAGGAGATACTAGTTTCTGAATCACTTCATTTCATAAGCACCTAGCTGAGGGATGTCTGCACAGGTTCAAGAAGGCAATCCCAGGAAGAACTAATGAGAATTCATCTTTTCAGTTTTTCCAAAATTCTTCCATAAGTTCCCTAAAAATTGCTTGATTAAAAATTATTCAAAATTTCTTTGTAGATCTGAGCCCAGTCTGCAGAATGAAATCCAGAAACCTGGATGATGTAACATTACAGGTTTTGGAAAGAGGTACTCCCTTCAGAATAGGATCAAGAACAGCCAGAATGATACCAGATCTGCCTATAATGACATCTTCAAGAAACTACAGCATGACTTTGCAGGTTAGCAGCTAAAGCAAAGACATGGAAAGAGTGAGGTTTAGTCCTTGCTTCCTTGACTGTTGATATATTTTAGGTAATAATTCGGAAATATTCTTAAAGGAGTGAGCTATCTCTCTACTCAGCTGCTGCAGAAAATATGAAGACGGATATACATGAAATGCATTTTTGAATTAAAATAGGTGCAAAACCAGTATTTTAAGAAAAATCTCAATAGTAGCTCATTCTACAACTATGTGTTCAATCAAGTCGCTCTCAAGTTATTTTTTCCAGGACTCCGACTCACCATTTTGAAGATCAAAGTATATTAAAAAAAATAAATAAAAAGAATAAAGCATATCTGAATGGTTTTGTTTAAAAACTAGCACTGTGCCATTCATCCCCAAATGTGCTCACATTGCTACTGTGTTGTCTACCTGAACACTAAGGCACAGCACCCTGGTAAGCTAAGTCTATTCATTAATATACTAAAGTCTCAATATCTCAGTCTATACATTAACTGCTCATTTAAAAAAAAAAGCAAACAGCTGCACATTAGTATTTGTATTATTATGTAGCAGCCCCATACAAATAGCAATGAGAAGTCTAATGCCTGTATTTCAGATTCTGTCCTCCAACATTCAGCAAGTCTAAACAATAGATTTCTGTTCCCAAAATTATATCAACTTTATATAACTTGCAAGGTCCATCAAGTCAGTTCTAGCAACCTCTAAAATTCTCCCTTTTTCATCTTGCAAAGAAGCTTTTGTTCTTATATAGCAAAGGCCAGAAACTCCCATTCAGGACTATCAAAGAAAGATTTAGCTCCAGGGTACTTGGACAAATCAATTACTGCTTAATTAGGTTTATAATTACTAGTGACTCTCTTGTTATAAAAAGCTGCTGGTATTGATGTGCTACTTGAACTTACCCCTGTATCATGAGTATGTGGTAGTAAACATCGTCAATACAAGCTGCACATCAGTGCTAATGTTTACTTAGATCTAGAAAGGAATTAAAACACTAGTTTCGAAGTGGCAGAACAGGACAAACTTTGTCTTATTCCAGGACATAGCATTCTGGATTTTTATTTTGGTAACTTTCTACTGGGTTCCCAGTAGATGTAGTCCAGCCAACACCCAATATACAACTGGAGTTCCTACAGGAGGACTTAAAAGGACTTCAAGAAGTAACACCCAAAACAGCGGTCACATGTGGACATACCTGAGAAAGCAGCACAGTGCCTGGCACAGGCACCAGCTCAGTCAGACACAGCAGATAAACACGGGATAACTAAAGTTAGACTGAGCTCATCACCGCATGTCCATTTAAAAGTCAAATGAGAGACACTGATGTCCCCGAAAAAGATTCACCTCATCCAACAGGTGTCTGAAATATGTGGGACTAAATGGTTCAGAAGGTGCCTACTTTTCTCCATTGCACAGGTTGGAGTGGTTAGTTCAGATTCTGATGTCTTTCTTTTATGTGCCTAAAAGTGCATGAGATTAACTCCATTCTAAACGTTCCTTTGCCTATATTCCTGGAGGGGCCTGATTGGACATTCCTTTTTGGAGCATGCCTAATCAGTATTGACAGTTTTAAGCCAAGTATAACTGGGGATGACTCATGTTTTATCTAATGTCTTAATGACTAAAACAAAATATCATGCCTGTGCCAACTCACTCATCATCCTAAAATCTTCCACTTGGAGGAAATAATTTGGATCATATTGCTGTGGGCTGTGTAGGCACTAAAAACTCATGTCAGAAGTGAACCTCTTATGTTAGGGCAACTCCTCCTTGTGTTCGCAACTTAATATAATAGTCATCTGAGTAGACGGTAAAAACAAATATAAAATATGGTGTAACATGCACAACTAGGGAGAAAAAGGAGGAGGCAAATGTCGATTCCATTCCTCACTATATTTAACATTTATATGGTGTATAGGGGGAAAGAAAATAGAATAATCTGAATAGAAGCAGGAAGGATAGATTAGCTGGAGGGAAAACTTTATTTTCTCTTCCCATTCAAAAAGAAGGATATTAATAATGTGGAATCTGTGTGGATGTAAACAAATAATGAACCATTGTGTAAAGAGAGGTACATGGACGGAAGCAAACATATCTTATTTTACTATGAGGTGACTAAATAAATATTCTTTAGTTTCTATATGGTTTTGGCCAGCTAATAGTTATGATTTCCCAAAAGAGAAAATCTGTAATCGAACACAGAAATTGTTTGTAATGACTGCTAAGCACTCTTGGGCCTCAGGCTATAATTTACTGCAGAGTTTTAATTTTATTTTGTCTGCATTTTCTTAGGGGTCCACCAAGAAAGGGAGTCCCAAAACACTGGTTAAAACAGATGTTGCTTTCAATACATTTTTCACAGTAAGGGGGCAAGGATCTGACTCAACAAATGTACTCTCTATAAGTACATTACAGTTATGGTCATGAGTAAAAAGCTATCTGGAATTGTGTAGACTTCTTTCGGGCAGCTCAAAGTGCTCTAAGATATTCTTGTTTGCAAACTCCTAAATAAAAAAGTTAACAGAAATTGATAGAAAATTTAGGCTTCTTGGTAAAAACTTATTTTCAAACACAGGGAAAAGCAAGCAAGACATTTTATAACATAGATTGTTTTGAATCCCAGAATCTTTGAGAATTTTTATGTCCAAAGATGGGATGACATTCTTAGAAGATTTGTACTTGCATGTACACAGGCATTCAGAATTTCATATGCTGCAGATGAATGTTTATTAGTCTTTTAAAAATTATTTTAATTAATAATTTTTACAATTATCATTCACTAAGGGGGAAAAATAACTTACATGTGCTTAACTGAAAAAAGCCATCTTCATCTACTTGATGATTTATTAGGAAAATGAATTCCTTCATCTAGATTACTGATTCATTAGGAAAAGATTCTTTTAGAATCCGGGTACATTTCTGGAAGACATAAGGCAAAACCTCATTGTACGCAGGAATTTGGGTTCAGCAATGGATCCTGGAATGAAGTAGAAATAATTTGTGATAAACAGGATATTAAATTAAAGTATTTATTTGCCTTTTATGGTAATGAGCCTTTCTTGTACAGGGGCCATACAGCAGAAGCTTGGTCACCTCTTCCACTTTTGAAATATTATTTCTGAAGTTATTGTCCTAGCTTGTACATATGAAATAAGGAAGTCTTGTCAATCAAAGTCATGGTTTTGCATGGAGCTACAAGACACTGACTTCCCTCTGGATAAGTCTGAGACTGAAAGTGAGTGAAGAAGAGTTTGTGAAAGATAAATTAATGTATTTTATTATTTTTAAAACTCTTAAGTAATTTTGGCACTAGGAATTTACCTGAGGAAATTGGTAGATATAAAATAATACTGGATTATTAACCTTTGTAATAAACACAAATAATAGAAGTCACTGTAACTTTCCTTTCAAAACAGTATCAACCATTGAGAGTGCATGTATTTAGTTTTATTTGAATGATAGCATCATAAAGTCTGCAAAACTTTTTAAATAATAAAAAAAATTCAAATACCCTAAATAGGACCTAGGAAAACTAGGAAATTTTTAATAAAAACCATCACATTTGAACATTTTATAATGCAACACACACAAAAAAAAATCCTCTCACTACCATTTAGATGATCAGATATACTGCCTTACTTTAGACAAATTTTATATTTTTTTGTAAATTTTCAAATAATTTAACTTACTTGATTTCTAGGACAATGATAACAGTAACATAGAAGCAATTAATTGCATCTGTAAGCATTCTTCAGTCCTCTCAGATTGCTGAATACTTGTGTGGCCAATCGTGTAGTCTGTTTTGGTGATTTTTTAATGTGTGCATAGAGAGACAATGTACTCAGGTAGGCTATCTGAAGGGGTCTAAACCTTTTTAGTTTCCTCTATAAAGCACTATGCTTATAGATGCATATAGCTTTATGTTTAGAAAGCTAATTAAATTCTGAAAAAAAAAAATTTAAATGGTTTAGCATTCTCCTTCCCAAATTTTCTCATGGAAAAGGAGGAAAATAAACAGGGATGAGGTAATGGGGAAAAAAAAATTATTTAGTAGGTGCAATCAAATAGGCTTCTTTGATTGTGGGCTTGGGGTTTTTTGGTGGTTTTTTTCTTCTTCTTTTTAGGAGAGAGAAGGTTTATAAGGAATATAAAATCAAGAAATCTGGAAGATGAATTGGAAGTGTGCTTCACTGTATAAGGCAGAATTACCCAACCAGTGAGGTCACTGGAATCTGAAGTATTGTTATTTTGATATTTTGCCACATCCAACAGTGTGATTTTTCCTGCTGTCCTCTTGGAAACTCTATATGACTTTTTGTTTGACTGGTTCCTTGGCTTTTTATAAACTAACCTCTAGCTTCCCAGGGAGCAGCTACTTCAGCTTCCAGCCTTGGCCATGATGTTCATGGCCACTCAGGACAGTCAAGCTGAAACTTTCTTCTGTGAATGAAAGTTTCTCCCCATATAGTTTCATAAAGTTCCTCTGCATTTAGGCCACCTACCTCAAGTTTGGAATGGAAAAAAAGAGACATCTGGAATTTGAAGAATATTTGTGCATATGACAGAAGTTTTCTCAAATCTTGCAAGTGTATTTCAGCTTCACTTTGTTAGAGGAATTGCCTTCTCACAGATTTCTGTTTGCCCTATATTGGGAAGGTAGTACCAGCTGTTTCATGTAGAAGAGGAATGATGACCTTTGCTGCCAAACATATATAAAATAAAATCTGTGGATTTTTAACATCCAGAAATTGATGCACACATAAATGTACAATTGAAAATGCACTAGTATATCCATCAAACCAAAGGACTGCTTTAGTTTTCTTTATTCACATTTAGTAAGTCCCAGAAGCTACTTGAGAGTGATGTATTTCTCCAAATAAGTAAGGCTTATTGAATTTGAATATAGCCTTAAAGAAACACCTCCACAGATGCTCTTTACAATGTCACTTTTAAAATAAAAGAATATGTTCCTTTGCACTGGAACCAGCTGACTTCACCAAATAGTGTATAATTTTACATGATAAAGCCCTTTTACTAGCTCTTGCATTTAGAGGTGTAATTTAAATACCCAGGAATCAATATCTGCTTTGCTACATGATTACAACCAAATAATTGAAATATCAGAAGGGCAGTGAGCCATAGAGCCTTTGTACTGAGGGAATAAGACATTCTAATGACAAGGCTTTCAGTATGAATACAATTCTTAATGTAATTGTATGCAACTTTTGAAAGTACTCTTTTTAGCACTCTGCAAAGAATACAGGTGTGTACATCTGAGCACCTGAAAACACCGGTGGCACTTCTGTGCCATCAGTTTTTAAACAGAACTCCCCACTGCTCCCTACAGTTCTGCTGCAGACAAGCCACAGACTCTCCTCTCAGGGAGGAATATTATGCAAATTCAAGTCAATGTGACAAGATTGATTTTGGAAAAGTCTGAAGGCTGAAAAACAAGCTGCTACTTCCTGCAAGCTAGGAACAGTGGTTTATGAACCCTGGTTCCACTGGAAAAAAAAAGAAAGATATGTATAAGGGAAATACTTAATTCATGTTTTCACTTGTAAAGAAAAAAGGGTTCTCCCTTATGATATAAAACCAGGAGAATCTGTAGGTGAAGAACAAGTCAAGGTTAATATAAATTATGTATCTGCTACTTAGTTGGAAGGCAGAGCAAAGGAAAAAAAAAACAGGCTTTCTTATCAAAGAATGACTGCAATATTATTTCAAAGGTATTCACTATGATTGTAGGATAATACTTTTAAAACTGGAGTAAGCACGAAGGTTGAGCAGCTTACTTAATGAAGTGCTAGCGTTTCATCCCTAGCAGTAAAATTTAAATCCATCTTTCAGTCCTAAGTAAAATAAGTGGCTTCATCTTTGTCCCTCACGGACAGTAATATACATTCGTTAACTACTGTGTGTAATTTGACACAATTTAGTACAACCAATAGCCATTTTGGCAGTAGATCACCAAGCTTCAGCTACCACAAAGGCTGAAAACTCTTTCTTTTTTTTCTATTTTTTTTCCCCCCAGAAAAGCAACTTTCAAAAGCATACTTTTGTTTTAATTGAAGAATCTATTTTCCCACTGCAGTCCTCATTCTAGGTGTGATTCCTTATCTCCAGCTTCTGTATCAATCCCTCAAAGATCCAGATTTTAACAATGAACTTTATGTTACTTCTACTCTTCTCTTAATTTTTTTCTTTAAGTTTCCACAGGATTTTGCTTTTAGATCTGAAATTCCAGTCATCTTATATAAGACAACATCAGTATCTGCTTGAGTGGAAACCTGAAGCAAGGAGATGTGGGCTGAACGTGAAATTTTGCAGATCTTGCAGCTGTTTTTCAGTTTTCTAATCTCTGTGTATTCATAACTTAAACATGGATAAATCTGAAAGTGTTTGTAGATCTCAAGCTAATAATGTATTTTCAATACATTAGTAGTATGTAGTGAAGATGTAACTGTGTGCGGCTTTCCAATTAAAGTCACCTCAAAAACAGTGCTGTTTACAGACCCCATAACCTAACCTATCAGATTTAGAGGATTTCCACTGTGCTATCATCTAGTAACTAAGTAAGCTATGGGGAATCCAATCTTAAGTATGGGATGCAGGGGGAATTGGCCTGCCCCTTTTCTTTGGTCAGTGGAGATAGGACAAGGGGCAACGGCTGCAAATTGGAGCACAGGAAGTTCCACATCAACATGCAGAAGAACTTTTTCACAGTGAGGGTGACAGAGCACTGGAATAGGCTGCCCAGGGAGGTGGTGGAGTCTCCTTCTCTGGAGATATTCAAGACTCATCTGGACGCCTATCTGTGTAGTATGAGCTAGGGAGCTTGCTTTGGCAGGGGGGTTGGACCCGATGATCTCTCGAGGTCCCTTCCAACCCCTACAACTCTGTGATTCTGTGATTCTGTGAATAATACTAAAGTGCCAACTGTCAGAGTATATGGGGGCCACCTTTGCTTACATCACTATTTTTTCTTAAATTTCAACTACCACATAAATATCTTACAAACTTGTTATCCTTTAAGAAATTCTAATTGATTATCATTGTGCGTAGCCATCAGAGAGAGCTTTTTGCTGCTTATATTTGTGTATAAGTTCCAAATTTCAGTCACATTCAGCCCCACTGACTTGGATTAAGATAAGTAATATACAAAGTATGGCTTCAAGAACTTCAATTCCTTAATTTCTTCACATGTGTGTATTTGCAAGGATGAATTGCTCCTCCCAGAACTTAGTGGGAAATATTCTATTCAGTGATTGCATCAGCAGTTTCTTCCACATTTTGTTCAGCCTCTACCTTCTTTTAAGCTTGCTGAGCTCTATCAGATGCTCTTGTTCCTTTCCGAGTAGTGAAAGCGAAAGTCTTACGTATGTTTGTGAAGTTTTACTAAGAACAGCAGTCCTAGTAAAGAAAATCTTACCTCAGCAAAAGCAGCTACAAAAGCACTGAGATTGACTCTTTGATTAGTAACATGTTTGTTTTAAATTTGTTTTTTATAAAACCTGATTTACAATAATGAATTCACAGGTTAGCCAAATCTGACTAATTTTAATAAGCATTGTACTGATATAGTCACTAGACCATTCAGACTTTAAAAAATTATATTTAGAATATTATCTTCCCTCTGTTGCTTAGATGCAATAGAAAAAAAAAATACCAAACCAAAACAACAAAAAACCACACAGCTAAATCCTGAGTGGGTCACATTCTAATTGATTTGGAGGCAAAACCTAAAGGCAATCTTAAAGATTCATGATAGATAATGAATTTAGTATTGAAAACATGATAGTGTTTTTATCTAATACATATGTGATTTATAATTAAACTACCTCAGTAACATAAATTATTTTATATTGCAACTTAATGTATGATAACACAGATAATTTTTGTAGTGCATCAAGAAACATTCTATTTTTAAATTAACGACTGAAAAAGCTTGTTGTGTGTGAGAGTGCTGGTTTCCTGCACTCAGGACTATTATGACAATAGAGAAATAATGTTTACAACTACCTGGAAGCTGATTACTTCTCTGGAAAATAGACATGTGCATATTTAAATTAATTTCTGTTCACAAAAGCTTTCCTTTACAAGAATAATACAAAACCCCATTACTCAATGGTACTTAAATAATAGCAAAGTGTGAGTGTTTTATTCTTGGGGCAGGGAGGGAATGACCTAAGGGGAAAAAAGAGAACCTAAGAACTGGATTATGACTTGACATGGTACTTAAATTCACCCTTCTAATAAGCCTAAAATACCACATCAAGGAGAATTTCAAAGACTGCCTTTTTATAAAGTCTGTACAGAAGTCTCTTTTTCTCAGTCTCAGAAGCTTTCAAAGGCAGAAAGGCCAAGACATGAAGACTGTCTTGTCTGCAGAATTCTCATCAAACATAACATTTAAGAACAGCGTTTGCTATTCCATGTTTTATGAGAGAGATTCAGGCAGTCACTGGTCTAGATTTCATTTAATTATTGAAGAACTTATTCAATCTTGAATATTTATTATGAAATCCTAATGAAAGAAGGAAAACCCATTCAAGTACACTGATTATCAGTTTAATGTTTGTGTACTGTGAAAAATGGCTACACTTCTTTATTACTATGCAGTCATGATTTTTCAAAAAGACACATTGCTTTGCTAACTTGAAAGAAGAGGCTGCATAGTTGACACCGGTCGTTACCTACAGGCCTGGCGTGTGCTGATCTGTAAAGATATTACCAAAGAAAAATCTATATGATACTATTAAATTAAAACTGACATCTACCTCATCATCATCGGGAAAGGAAAACAGAAAAGGCCATGGAAGCAAATATCTCATTATCAAGTGTGACAAAGATTTAATTAGGGTAATTTTTCAAGAATGTTTGCTTACTGGGCTGAGGCTGATTCTTCAAATATTTAAAGTCAGTGTTGCTCATTTCCTATTGACAAGGCATCTCTACAGTAAACGAGGAATAAATTCAGTGATGTCTTCATACAGCTTTTTTCCTTTTTTTCCCCTGATGTGAAGGGGGGAGTGTTGGGTGCTCGAGCTCACTGGAGCAGAAACCATGCTTTGTTCTGTTCAAGGAGGAGTCATCGCTGGAGTAGAGCTGAGAACTATAATACAACCACATTTTAATGATAAATTTCATTGAAAAGGAGAAGCAGGTCTTGTAATTCTGGACCTTTATTTCTATTTAGAAGCAGTTCTTTTGATTCACCAATTTATTAATTTATTTAGTTGGTTGGTCAGTTGATTTTATGTAAAGGGACTATGATAAATCTGTTCTCTTTTCCACTGAGCTGGGAAGAGATGTGAAGACATGTATTCTAGCAAGAAACATCACGTCCATATATTGTTGAGATGGACTGTACTTTTAAGTTCTCTTTATTAAAGTGATTCTTAGGTTTGGGGGGTTAAGCTTTAGCTACTCTTTATTAATATAAGAATGCCAATTTTATCAGATAATTTTACCTGTGCATATTTAATATTTTTATAAACAATTACAAGATTTATTGTGAGACCTATTATATATGAATCTGTAAGAATATACAGCTATAATTTTCTATTTGTTCTCTATGCCCAGGCCTCTCTACTTGAGAAAAAAATGTGTATGAGAGAGTGAAAGAGAAAGAGCATACACTTGTGAGTTAAAGTTTGTTTATCTGGCTGTGAAAGTTAAAATAAAAATCAAGGCGTAATGCTTTGGAGAGATGAAAACAATTAAATTTGGTGATTCTGAAACTTGCTTGAATTTTAGTATCTAAAAACATGGTCCCACTTAAATAGTCAAATACCTAATTTTTTTTTTTTTTAAAGTTTCAATATTTCAGAGGTTTTTAAACCCTAAAGGAGTAATATGAGAGGAAAGTTCAATCAGAAATTCCATGACTGAAAAGTTTTTGCAAACATTTTCTTTAGAAGAATGTTTAGAATTTATCAGCGTGTCATCAGAGAACTAGTATCTTCAATTAAAAATCACTACAGCTAACTCACACTTAGGAATGGGCATGTAAACCAGAAAATTTTATTGGCTAGATAAAATTGGTTGGGGCGTAAGGCTTCTCTTTCTTTGGGATGAGGTCTAGCAAATGAGCTGACTCCAGTGAAGAATGTCAAACATGTTGGAGGTTACTTTTCATTGCAAGGCAATTGCATAATAGGAGAGTTAATTCTCAGCTCCTCAGAAGTCATCTCTATTGAGTTTCTGGAATATAAGCTTCATGTGACCAAAGGCTAATGATAAAGCTAAGATATTTCCCAAATTAAAAGTAAATGACAAAGACCATGTGCCAATCACACAGAAAAAGACTGAAAAAAACTGAGGGAGAGCTATTTGTATAGAGACTATATAGTCTTCTTTTAGGGACTTGCATCAAAAGAGTTAAGCAAAGTATTGTTTTGTCTCTGTCACTAGATGTAAAAGAAACGCATACTTTTTTGGGTTTTTTTTATACAAATAATTAAGAATGTTTGTCTTTTTGTCAGTATAATTTGACAGGCTATGGTGCTTGAGAATCTGTTATGAATCAGAAAATGATCAATAGAAACAGCAACGCTGAATCTCATCATTATGTCTTAGAATATAAATCAGTCTCCATATAGGAGAAAGAGCTGTCAAGAAAATTCTCCTCTCTACCAGTGGAATAAATATATAAATAAGATAAAAGCATTGTAAAAAAATAAATTCAGTCCAACAACCATGCAATTGATTATTAAAGTACTACAGTGATGTAGAATTTGGAAAATTGAAAAGCTAACTGGCTCCCATAAGCTGCAATAGAAATGACTTTAAATCATATAGCTGTCTCCAAAGTCAGGAGAAGATATTTCTTCATGGCCAGTTAAAATAATGTATATGTGTATATAAATATATATATATATAATTTCTAAAGTGATAAACTCATACTATGAGTTTATTATGTTGATTCTCAAGAACACAAGGAAGGCAAGTGAACAAACTGGAATGTGAGAAAGCAACTGGCCTGATGGATAGGAAAGAGGCAATAGATGTGATACTTCTTTAATTTAGGACTATTTCCTACACATAAAATTCTCAGAAGCTGATGCAGACTAAATTAAATTACTATAAAGCAGGTTAGGATATTGAATGCTATTGCTTTATATCACTGTATCTTTATATCACTAAAGTGATAAATAAAGAAAAAGATGCTGGTTCATATTCTGCAAATATGGACAGTGTCTTTTACGTGTTTATATTTAGCTGGATCCTTCTTTCCTGGCAAAGTCTAACCTTGGGCAACACGCACATCATGTCAGGCTCTGGGAAATCTTACCATAGAGCAGACCTCTTGGATATGCTTCTACATGAAATGTTCACCTTGGGTAATTTTGAAAACTGTCAACAGAGACACAGGATTGTTCTTTGCTGACTGATGGAAATACTCATACTTAAAGCGTGCACATCATGAAGTTATACATGTTATTGTTTGGATGCTTGTGCAGAGTCATGCACTCATCTCAGTTGAATGCCATGGGCAGTGTAAGCCAACCCAGAAAGCAGGTCCCCATCATGCAGCCTCTCCTCACTTGACCTTCAGGTGTCATTGACTGATTGATTGTATCTTGAGTATAGCTAAGAAGTAACCACAGAGTCACCGTTTTCCTCCTATGAGCCCAAAGCTTCCCTGAGATGCTCCTCTTAAGAAAGTGTCTGCTGCCTATGGACCAAGATGCTTGCCTGACGGCCTCGAGACAAGGATACAGTAAGAGCAGATTAGGAGTTCGCTGAGGTCATGAGACCAGACACAAAAAACAGACATAGCCAAATAGGAACATTGTATGTTCAACAGGGGAGGTAATTATTTAAATTATCCTGATCAGTTTATCACTGATGAGGCCTCAGAAGGATTCTTATGCTGAGCTCTACACACCAAAGTTCAAGTAAATTGTAGGAATAGTGGAACAAAACCAAAGAGCAAAACAAAAATGAGGGGTTTAGGATGAAGAACCTGAGAAGAAAGGTTGAAAGCACTGATTTGTTTAGAAGAGAAGATAAGACTAAGGGGAGACATTAAAATGGTCTTCAAATATGTAAAATGTTTTTAGAAAGACAATTCATGACCCCACTTTACCTGAGGATGGAACAAATCATATAGTTAACTCAATTTCCAGGAAAGTTTAAATTAGATCTGAAAAAAAAATATGAAAAATGTTTTTTAAATATATGGGTAAATAAGTGCTGGAATAGGGCAAGAGTGGAATTTCTGTTATATCTTCTTAATAAAGACGCTTAAAAACATCTATCAGCTACTCCCATTTTTGTGAATAGGAATGATTGCTACATTCCTAAAAATATTATTTTATTTCTTGAAAATCTACACCTACATGCATGGCCTGAGATAATATTTTAAGTGTGGGTTGGGGTTTTTTTGTGTGTGGCTTTTTTTCTTTGGGTTTTTTTGGGTTGCGTTTTTTTTTTTCCCCCAAGGGAAATGACAATATTGTGAAAAAAAAGACATTAATAATAAATTCAGAAGGTAGATCATGGGAGAATTGAGCACTAAACAACGATTTTAGACAACACATGCTGGGGTTGGGTATTTCCAGTTGTTTTTTAAAGGGTTCATGTTCTCAACTATAAAAGAATTTTTTAAAAAAGAAAATGATACCTCTATATCATCTGGAGTGGCTTATATCAAAGATAAACTCCTGTGGGGTTCTTTGTGTTTTGCAAAGTGAGTCTGTATTATTTTAATTTCTTGCTGATAGTATCACATGTAATTATTACTTGTGTTTTGTTTGTTTGCTTTTTAATTGAGGACCTTTGAGTTTTTGTT
Organism: Laterallus jamaicensis coturniculus; assembly: GCA_022605575.1. Classification (NCBI taxonomy): domain Eukaryota; kingdom Metazoa; phylum Chordata; class Aves; order Gruiformes; family Rallidae; genus Laterallus; species Laterallus jamaicensis. Next base: position 818,558 of record JAKCOX010000027.1, read on the forward strand.
GAGTTTTGTTACATTTTGTTACATTACTCCTTAGAATATTTCTTAATAATGCGTCCGAAATACCATCCAGTCTCCAAAAATCTTCAAGGACAGCTACTGATATGAGCAAACTAGAATAGCACAGCTTACATGCATGATAATTTACTGGAGAGGAAAAAAAAAAAGAGGTTTGTATCAATTAGGCTTATCAGTCCAGATGTGGTATGCAAGATAAACACACCTTTGTGCTATCTTGGCACAAAGCAATAATTCATCGATTGTGTTAATTATTGGTATGCTGCACGACATCTCTCTGGGTCAGATAACCAACTGTACTATGCAAAATCTCCCCAGGTATTCCAGGTCAGGTAACAAGTTGAAGCTACTCTTGGTTTGATAATATTTCATAGCTGTAAAACTGGTGGAAGCTTTGTCAGCAAAGTTGCAGTCTTCTAGGGAAAGTAGGGCAGTTGAATCTCCTCACAGAGCATGTGTTCATCCTTGGTTTCTTGATGATGGAAACTGCTTGAGCATGGGCAGAACAGAGAAATGGCTTTGGAAAAAGGGACCATCTGCTGCATTGGGGTAGCTTTAAATGCTGAAATAGTATAACCTGTCGGAGAACAAGGCTAAAAGACAGAAAAAATGTCCAAGCTCACATTGTCTTTCCTGAGTTCTATGAAAGAGAATGGACAGAAACTGGTTGTCCTGTTCTTTGTCCTGTATTCTGTACAGTGCAGCATTGCAGATACATTTGAGTAAGCCCTGTGAAAAAATCAGTTATTTTTACAAAGAAATCCACCATTTTCAACCTTTGTCACTGTTAAAAAAAAATTACCCTGCTTGTAAAGATTTTTTGGTGTTTTTTTAATACAATGTCTTCACTATTTTGTGGTCTTCTTTTCCTTTTTTTTTCTTTCTCTCTCATTTTACTGTTTGGTTGCTGGATGCCTTGCTTGGGTTTTTTGTACCCCTGTGCCTGCAGTGAATTGTGTCAGTCAACAGGTACTGGAATACAATTTATATTCATGTTGCTTTTATGGAGATTGCTAAATTCAGAACAACAGCATTAATGGAAAACATATGTGTAAATCTGCTGTGTATACAGCAAACACTCATGTATAACACAAGCTGCATGAGTATCTCAATCAAATTCTTTCAGTCTAGAATCCTGCAAAAACAATAGCTTTTACATGGAACAAAGAGAATAACAGAGGGGGAAAAAGAAAAAAAGAAACAAAGAAAACAAGAAGAAAAAAAGTCATTGAAAACCAAGATGGTTTAAGGGCCAGATTTAACAAGTCTGATTAGATCTGGAGTTCTTTTGTCTGATTAGTTTCCCCTCTCTTGGTGAATGCTGTCCATTGAACTTTGTTTAACTTGGTTGAAGAAAATCTTAGATATTTTGCCACAAAGAGATCTATTTCAAGGAGCTTGGAAGTTTTCATTTTCACCAAAGAATATAAAGCTTTTATCTTTTCACATAGACTTGATATAAGTAAGGAAAAATATGTACTAAATGAAATACATGTCAAACTGTTCCAAGTTGAAGGTTCTATGATTCTATGATTCTATGAAGGTAGGCATCATGGTTTCTATTTTCAAAAGAGAACTAAACTACCCAGTTCCAATCCTTAACAAGGAACTGGGTAAAATCTTCTTCTTTACAAATTTTCAAAATTCTTATTGGTTTGATATTAATTTGTGCCAGCAGTATCTCTGTGGCTGGTAAAGACACTAACAGTCTGACTGAAGTGATTTAGAGTGAGCTGAAGCTCAATCCAATTGATACTAACTCTTAATCTAGATAATAAAGAATTTACAGAAATTGTCTGTCTGTGCTTCTGAATAATTTTTGCTGCTTTTAGGTTACTTAAAATGTTTCCTCTGCAAATAGTTTTGGGTGGTTGGTTTTTTTTGTCTAAAATCAAGTTCATATACTTTATATTTTCTGACTTTCTAGTAGTAAGGACTGGTTAACTGCTTCCACATTCTAATGGTACTTGTGTAGTACTATTAATAGTAAGAGGAAAGAATTGTGTGTTACCATCAGTCTGGTTAAGCAATAAACAGATTGAGTAAGTTACTGGTTGGATTCTTCAGAACTTTCAGATTTGATATTTTTTAAATTTGGATGGGATTATCTATGTACTTATTCCCATAACCACTGGAAATACCATGTAGCTGGCCACTTCTGTTTTGCTACTCTTGCAGTCAGAGTTGAGATGGGTGTTTCTCTCCCATGTAGTCTGATAGAGATATCACTGTAACGTGTTATTGTGTCGCAGTGAGGAAGATGACTGTGTATGAGTCACTGGTAAGTACACATAGAATCATAGAATCATAGGCCAGGTTGGATGGGGCCCTGGGCAACCTTGTGTAGACCCAGGCCTGAGGTTGGTGGCCCTGCCTGTGACAGGGGGGTTGGAGCTCTATGATCCTTGGGGTCCCTTCCAACCCTTGCCATTCTATGATTCTACGATTCTATGATTCTAACTCAATATTTAGGCCTTCAATTGTGAAGGATTCAAAATTAATCCAAGATAAAAAATATATTCTTTTACCTCTTCAAATAATTCAAAATTGGGCATTAAATTAAATTAAAGCTATTAATTTAAAATTTCCTTAGAGCAAACTTTTATTGTTGCCTTTGACCAGAGAGGGATGGTTATGAAAGTAAGCTTGTGTTTCGAGATTTCGGGCTTCTGTGGAGTACAAAAAAAAGATGGACTGTATTATCATCTCAGAAATTTATATATAAAAGTCTCTTCATACAACAGCTTCACACTTTTACACCTAGGAAATAAATATGGGTCATATAGCCCATTGGAGCAAAATGAAAATGCACTGCATCACAATACCTGATAATTAAGTCAACCCCATATACTCAACAGAACAGGTTAGATAAGAAGAAAACAAAACCCAAATACTAGAAGCTGGTGGTTTATTTTTACACTGATCTTTTACACATGGTCATTTATTAAGACAGAAAACTATTGCTCTTAGCGTGGATCTGTGTTTAGCTTGGTGTCTCATATTCAGTAGAATCATAGACAAAATTAATCTCTAACACTGGTACTTGCCAAACGTTCAGATTAAATCTGAAGTTTTAATGAAGGTTTATCAGTTTGAAAGTGCTCTCCTTGTGTGGTCTTGTAATAGTAATTATATTTATCTTCCACATGAGACAATGGAAAAGAAAAAGAAAACAAAATAGTTTCCAGCAAAACAAGGCTTCAGATTCCCACGGAAAGGAATCATCACTTATATTGTAACTATCTACACCCTGCAAAAATATTGATGTCACTAATCTGCCTTAGATTTTCAGTCTAAATTTTTAAGCTTCCTGCAGACATCCAAGAAATATCTTAGTTGAACTAAATTCTGTTAGACAGTGCTGAGAAAAACATGCTCTGGAAAAGCTACTTATCTCACCAAATTGATCACTTGAGGGTAAAAAACCTGCACCTTGGCTTTTGACATTTTTTATGGATGTTTTAAACGTGCATGGATTGATTCCATACCAGAACATGTGCCTGCCTGTCAGTACAAAGTGCAAGCACATACCATTCCCTTGTTTCCCTTCTGTGTCCTAGTCACACTGGAAGAAAACCCAGCACTTTACCAAATCAAAGCAGATGAGCACAGATGGAGCTACAATTAACTTCCAACAGATCCCTTAGTTTGAACTACTGGTCCAATAAGTATATTTACGATTTTTTTGCCTTCCAATACACAGTTGTTATTCTTTTTTTATTTTCTTCTTTGACTCTTTTTTTTCTTCTTCTCAGTTCCCAATGTCCATGAAATCCAGAATTGATATCTAAATCTATTGTCTGTTGAGCTGAATGAGAAACCTATCATTAAATCTTAAGCTATGCAACAGCATAATGAAACAGGTATAGTAGAGCAGGGATTGGTGACTGTGTGTCAAAAGCTTTTTGCTAGGGTTCTTAGATACATGGCAATGACAGAGGTTGCCTTAAGGCAACAAGGTTGAAAGTAATACAATAGTAGTTTGAGAGACTCATTGGGTCATTTTGGCCAAAGAGTCAAAGCTTACTAGGCACATCGCTTCTTCTAGAGGACTGGGGTTTTAGGTGACCAAGAGTTTCCATCCAGAAAGAAAGAAGTGGTAGATGAAAAGGATGGACAGCAAAAATGTAAATTCAAGGGGAAATTTAGTCAGAGGACAAAAGCAGGTAATGAGAAAGAGATCAAAGGATATTACACAGGAGAAGGGCAAACAGTAATTAGTAAGTAAAGAACATGCTCTGGACTAATTCTGATAACATGTTTCAGTGTGGAAAAATAATGGACCGGAATCCACTACTGGTACAGAAACTCCTGAAAGAAGGAGCATAAACCGAAAAATGAACAGAAGATAAATTTTGCCTGAGAGATGGTAGCAAGGACAGGAGACTTCTAGTCTCTTGGCTCTTCTGTAAGGAATAAACTTTAAAAAAAACAGACCAGAAAGCCTTCAATAGAAAATGCAGAAGCTAATGGAGTCTCTTCTGCGATAGAAGAGCTTCCTCTGGGAAGATGAGGTAAAAGTTAGGATGGAAGACATTCTTGAAGTTGACTCCAAACATTTGCAATGTGTCCCAAGAGGGGCAACACTGAGGGAGACAGAGGATGAGTCTGAGGAGAGCAGCATTGAATAAAATGTAGTAAGTCAAGTAGCAGTGAGAGTTTGCAGTGTACTGCAATTTTTTTTTCCCCCCAGGTAAACCCATGAAACACAATTTGCTCTTGTAATCAGACAAACAACAGCAGGAACAACTCACAAAGTTAATAATGGACTCAATTTCATTTAGTCTATAATGGGGCATAATAATGATGATAAACATCCTTGGTCTCACTTTTTGTCTCACCATGTCCATTTATTCAAACGCTTATGTATCTGTAAAAATCTGGGTGTCATGGAGACCCACTTGCTGCCTTAGTTCAATCCATTCCTGCCTGGCATTTTATCAAACTGGTAAGTTTATACAGCAAAGACATTTGCCTGCACCTCAGGGAGGGTAAAATTACTCTGACACACACAGTTCTCATCTAAAAATATGTAATCTATTATACACTAATAAAATATTGTTTTTACAAATGGAACTGATTATTTAAGTATGCAACACATTTAAAAATTCCTTTTATGGAAAAAAGCTATTATAATAAAATGTTCTGCTGTAACTCACTGTTTTCAGAAACTAGTCAGACAGTCCAAGAATGAACAAATGAACAAATTTATGCTCTCTTCACAAACAATTGGGAAATGGAAAAAAAAAAGAAAAATTCATTAAATATATTGTTTGCAATGAATAGATAGAACCATCTCTATTCATAGAAGATGATAATCTATTCATTAAAGCCTACTTCATTTCTTATTATTTTATCAAAATCCAGAATATAATGCTGAAAAGGCAGTTTGGCGCTTCCGATACTCAAATAACAGTTTTATTACATTTTAACTTGTTGAAACAATTAGAAAACAATGTTACAGAAATGACAAAAAGGAATTAGCAGAAGATATAAATCACCTCAAAAAATCAGTGGACTTCATTTATTGATATATTTCCCCAAACTGAATCTAACCAAAGTAAAATAACTATGTATTCCATATATTTTCTTCCTAAACCTTGCCACATTCAGGTTAAAATCTCTTTCTCTTCTCAGTTTATATCCTTAATATTTAAATTCTGATTCTGAGTTTCAATTCTAAGAACACCTCTCTTAAAGAGACAAACACCTTTTATTTGAAGGAAATTTTTCAACATGTTAGGTTCCAGTCAGACATATTACCTCTCCTGGTAACTGACCACTTTGCATTACACCTCATTGCTATGCAAGTTATTCCCAACAACAGTATTAAATAAATTCTATGACATGCTCTTAAGTATAGTTTTTTCTTGTAAAAGAAGACAGCTGTGCAGATACCATATTTAAAACCGTACGATTGACAGAGACCTTCCTGATCATCAAAACTGCCCCTTGGTACTGCAGGGCCAGCACAGAACGAGTGATGGAGTTCCCCCATATAGCGCTTAAGCCTTGCCCATTGCTCCAACTGGAAGGTCCAGGTTTTGTTCTCTGATACCAAAAAAGATTCAGATGAGCCAACAGCAATTGGCATGCAGTTTGGGCTATCTGGGCTAGTTGCCTGTATTCCTACTCGGGTTGAAGATGAGAGGAAGACACATTCTGGCGGGTAGGAGAGGTGGAATACCCTTTCCTCTGGCTTACTCTATTTACTTCAGTTGGAGCCAAGAATGACGGCTGGAAGTCATACTGTGATATGTTAGTGCAGATAAAATGCACTACTAGAAGGCTAGATTTTCCTGGGTGGACTTCTCATCCAGTTCTAGATGCTTTATGGTTTCTACAGCTATATCATCATATGAGCCACTGAAAAAAATCTGTACACTTGAGGGAAAGGAGAACTTTGTGAATTTTGTTTTACACAAACATGTGGATCCAAGTTTGGGGAATCTGAAGAGTGCTATGTGCCTTGTTTGAGCTAGCAAGGCATTTGATATTTCCCTCCTTCCACATATTTGGTATGTCAAATGTAATTTTTCTTAAGGTTGCACCATGTAAATGCAGAAACATCAGGTTTAACAATTCTTAACAGTTTTTTGAGTGGAAAAATATGGAAACATAATTGTTAATCCTAGAGTCAGAATCTATTTAACATATTTTAAAATGTTTATTACCTTAATAAATGTATGGTCAATTGTAAATTCTGTTTGATATTCTGGTTCAGTCCATCCATGATATTTAAAAAAAAAAAACAACAAAAACCCACTAAAAAAGCAGCTTAAGTGTTAGCTTTATAAAATAATTACAGGTCTGTGGCCTCTGGTGACTATTATAGACTATTTAAAAATAAATAATATAGATGAATCTGAAACTATAGGCCAAGTGTCTACTTTCGGGGAATACTGCCAACATATCTGATATATATCTCCTAGACTCATTAACAATTACAGGCTCTTGTTCTGATAGAACCAAAAAAATTCTATAATTAATTAGCTCTTATGAAATGTTATTAAAATTGAGTCATTGTTTGGAGATTCAGTGTATAATAATAGAAATTAGGAAGCAAAATGCTGATGTAGTTTGAAAAATAGAGAGGTCTCTGAATGAACTTAGGGCATTGCACAAGTCTGGTATTCACCAATTCTTTTTTTTTTAACACTGTATTTTGTCATTGCTTGTCACACAGTGTTTGCACACATTTTGATGGTGCAGTGACTACAGTTGTTCACTCCCCAGTATCGCCTTTTCAGAAAAGATTTGAACACACCTTCAAGGAAAAGAATATCGGAGGTATTTATGATAGAATTAAGAACTACATTTGGCCTAAAGAGAGAAAAATATGCATGTAAAGCAAAATGAAGACTGCCTGAAAGTTGTTGTGCTCAAAGTGACAAACTGTGAATCTGAATGCTATCCATGCATTGTAAGTACAACTAGTAGCAGCTTTTAGACAACACCTGTTTTGCACATCAGTTTTTCTGTATATAGAGGCTGTTTATGCAAGACTGGCTGAAGTTAAAAAGCATAGTGTTAATAAAGATCTCTAGAATCCATATGTAGACTCTAATTTTAGTTTAGCATTTACATGAAGAGAATTAGAATTCAACAGAAGGAAGATAAAGAAAGTTATGAAGTGGGCAGTGTAATGTTCCTCAGCCTTAAGTTGAAGTACTTCACATCTTCATCTCCTACATTTCAGAAGTTTTTACATAGCTAAGCTTTTATGGCAGGCACAAAGCTAGAATGCCATCAATATATAGGAGAGCAGCTTTTCAGACAGAAAGGACAGGTTCTGTGGACTTGCACAGTAGAAAAAAACAGAACAAATAGTACAAAGTGGAAAATCACACCTTGCAAGAGGCCTTTGCCTAACAATGAGGAGAGTGATCAAACCAGCCATCCAGCCTTCCCTCTTTCTTACAGTGAAAGAAGAGAAAAATGCAATTCACCCTTCTAATTTGGGACACTTCATTTTAGAGCAGGGTGTATTAATTTTCTCATAAAATATAGGGACACTACAAGTTGATCAAGTTAGACTTGATGCTGTAATTTTCATGTGCATACATGAAATTAATGCCTTCACAAGAGTAAATGTCCCATTTCACTTACGTAGTAAAGCCAAACAGCCAAATGACAGCTATTGTTTCCAGAGTTCAGAGGGCATGTTGAAAATAAAGTATGCACTTTATTGTGCAATAAAGTGAAGTATACTTTCAATTACTAACCTTCAAATACATTGGGATGCCATCCTAACAAATATATTAATGGGGTAGAAATTTGTGCCAGATTAGTTTGAATGGTTGGGTCAGACATTGAAATGTACTTGAAGTGAACTTTAAAACTATGTTCCTTAGATGATAATGATGGACTCATACCCTAGTATAAATGGATATGTTTGCTGTCATGATGTCTAAAACAATAGCCCATTTTTCACTTTGGTTTGGTTTGGTTGCTTTGGAGGGATTTTTTGTTTGTTTTCGGTTTGTTGGTTTTGTTTTGTTTTGTTTTTTATTTTTGTCATTTTAAATATTTGAATAACAAATACTACAAATTCGAACAAATCCCAAATTAATTTCAAGTCCAGAGAGACTTTTTAAAATCTCATAATGGTATCAAATTATTTAAATCAGTGGACAGTGGTATCAGTTGCATTACATATCTGTTACAAGATTGTTTTGGAGATGATTTTACAAAGAATAAAAGTTTATGTGTTCTTCATAAAAGTTTGATAGTGTTCGGGGCTCATTAATCTTTACTGTATAAAATGTTGAGCCAAATTCCAATAAAATCAAACTCCTGGATGTTCATAACTTAGAATCTGAGAACTCAGGAATATTTTTCCTAGGGGACTTCACATTGTATTAGCTTCTATGTGCACGCGTGTTGTTCTCAGCAATAACTGGTGTAAACAGATTGCATCAAGTTATTAAGTTCCCTTGCAAGAAATTTCAGGGACCAAAGAGACCACAGCCTCAAAATCTCTTGTAGAAAACTGTTCATGGAGTGATTGCTGGACAGAAAAATATAGTGGGTCCGTGGGGGTGCTGGCATGACCCATATTTGGGGTGGCCACGATAGCACCAGCTCTTAGGGCAGGCCTGTGTCTGTGTGTGTATGGGGGTGGGGAGGAATGTGTTCACTGTGGACACAGGACCAGAAAAAGAAATACAGAGAGATACAGCCTGAAAAGAGGCACAAAGTTACCTCCTTGCCCCACTCCCCCACCCTCCCTGGGCTGGGCAGCGCAGCCCTGCTTACGCTGGCAGCAGAAGGGAGGGGGCACTTCCTGGGAGCTGGGGGATGAAGGGGGATGAAGTGGGGTGTGCTCGTGTGGAATAGTTATGAGGGCTGGATAATTTGTAGCTTTTTAACACTCAATAACCATCAAGTATCATGATTTATCACTTGTTTTGACATTGATCTTTGTTCACATGTTATTAATAAATCAATTAAAAGCTTTGATCCTAATGTGGTTTGAACCACATGAACTGACCCATTTTCCCCTGTGATGGAATCAAGCCTAACACAGTTTTGTTTTGCCCAAGGTCAGAAGCGTGCGGTTCTTCTTCCCTAGGCTCTAGATCTCAGGCCCCTTTCCCTTCTTTCAGCATCGTGGCTTTAGGGGAAGGGGCAAGTAACGAGAGACGACAATCCAGAATTGCTCATTCAACCAGGGACCAAACAGTAATGAAAATATCAAAACTCATGTTTCTTTCTGAGTATCCTACTCCCAGCGAGCTAATTTGTCTGCTATTCCATTACTCAGCCTTCAGTTTCTCACTTCACCTTTCCTTTGCTTATTCATTTAGCAATTTCTTTTTTTTTCCTGGCAAAATGACAAAGTAAAGAAGTATCTAAAACATCACTTAAGAGGCAATATAATTTCATCGTCATTGAACTTTGGCAGGAGTCACTCTTTTGTTCTATCCTTTAACTTCACTCCTCTACTGTGTTGACCTTGTCTGTGCAGATGATAATCTCCTTTAAACTGGAGCAATGTCCTAATTGTACTTTTTAATGATAGAAACACTGTCATTTAACTGAACCATTAATATTACCATAGCAACAGGTGTAAGAATGTTCTCACCATAATAATTTACAGGGCAGCTTTGGTGAAGCATTATCCTGTAAAATGGCGAATCTGAATATGAAAACCCTTGGTTTGAGAGAGAATTAAACTTCATGACTCGCTTCAAAGGCAAATTAGCCTAATATATAAAATACCATAACTTCCTCTTTCTTGTTTTAAAACAAAGAACATTTAAATTTCTACAAACAAATCTCAATGCCTTGAAATTTCACAACTGTTCATATCCTTCTATGTATTTATGAGTTGAATGCAAACTGTTTAGTTAAGGTGTTTGATTGTTGAAAAATCCAAATTGAATGTGATATGAAAAAGATTAAAACAGTTTTATAATTTTCACTCCTCTTTCCCAGCTAGATGGATAATCAGGGAGAAGGATGGAGGAAGAAGTACTGTTGTGGTTCTGCCGGAGCCGGGGACCACGCGTTCAGATTTCCCCCGGAGCGGGGGGCGGGGAGAAAACCAAAAACAGCCCGCAGGTTGGGATAAGGGTATTTTTACTGGAAATAACAGGGGAAGAACAGATAACAATGAACAATACAACCTTTTGCTGAGATGAGCAGTTCAGATCGCGCACTCCCCGTAACGGACACCGCGCCGCAGCCCGCGCAAACCCCAGCCGCAACACAAAGGTCCCGAGCTCGCGCCGCGAGTAAACAAAGCCCCGAGCCGAGAGCACACTGCTGCCCGGTCCCTGCTGTTCGCGCGCCAACACTGCAACACCCCCTGCTTCTTATACTCGGCATGATGTAACTGGCATGGAATGATCCTATTGGTCAATTTGAGTTACTTGTCCCGAGCCCAGCAGGTTAGCCCCTTCCTGGCTGAAGCCCCTGGCTGAAACCAGGACATCATCCACCCCTCATTCCATGCCATTTACGTCATAACCAAAACCAACAAAATCTTTTATACAACATATAACAATTATAATTATGGCAGTAATGAATATACAACAACAAGTTATTTTACAGTCATTATACTACAATTTCTACTTAGTAATTATATTGGTTATTCTCCCCCAAAATCAAATCCCGCTGAGGTACACATCGCACTTCTCCATCTCTCTGCATTACCCACCAGGTACAACCAGGTCCTTGTGCAAAAACAACTCCAGATATGGGTTTGCCTTTGCCCGAAGCAGGGATGACCCAAACTGTCTTTCCCAGTATGCTCTTCAGATGCACTACTGGGACTCTATTTCCTTCTACAGTATGTGGAAACTTTGTTTGGACAGGGCCATCCCGATTGGTAGATCCTCTGGAGTTGACTAACCAGGTGGCTTCGGCTAGGTGTGTGTCCCAATGCTTGAATGTTCCACCCCCCATTGCTTTCAATGTAGCTTTTAAAAGTCCATTATATCGCTCAATTTTCCCAGAAGCTGGTGCATGGTACGGAATATGGTACACCCACTCAATGCCATGCTCTTTGGCCCAGGTGTCTATTAGGGTGTTCCGGAAGTGAGTCCCGTTGTCAGATTCAATTCTTTCAGGGGTACCATGTCGCCACAGGATTTGCCTTTCAAGGCCCAGGATTGTATTCCGGGCAGTAGCATGGGGCACAGGGTATGTCTCTAGCCAGCCAGTTGTTGCTTCCACCATTGTAAGTACATAATGCTTTCCCTGGCGGGTTTGTGGGAGAGTGATGTAATCAATCTGCCAGGCCTCCCCATATTTATATTTCATCCACCGCCCTCCATACCAAAGGGGCTTTAACCGCTTGGCTTGTTTAATTACAGCACATGTCTCACATTCATGGATGACTTGTGCAATAGCATCCATGGTCAAATCCACCCCTCGATCGCGTGCCCATCTATATGTCGCATCTCTCCCCTGATGACCTGAAGTATCATGAGCCCATCGAGCTATGAATAGCTCACCCTTACGTTGCCAGTCTAGATCTACCTGAGCTGCTCCAGTCCTAGCAGCCTTATCCACCTGATGGTTGTTTTGATGTTCTTCCGTGGCCCGACTCTTAGGTACATGGGCATCAACATGACGTACCTTTACGACAAGCTTCTCTACCCGAGCAGCAATGTCTTGCCATAGATCAGCATCCCATATGGGTTTGCCTCTCCGCTGCCAGTTGTTCTTCTTCCATTGCTGCAGCCACCCCCACAGGGCATTGGCCACCATCCATGAATCAGTGTAGAGATAAAGCATTGGCCACTTCTCTCTTTCAGCAATGTCCAGGGCTAACTGAATAGCCTTAACCTCAGCGAACTGGCTTGATTCACCTTTTCCTTCAGTAGCTTCTGCTACTCGTCTTGTTGGACTCCATACAGCAGCTTTCCACATGCGATTCTTTCCCACAAGGCGACAGGAACCATCGGTGAAGAGAGCATATTGCTTCTCATTTTCTGGCAGTGTGTTGTAAGGTGGGGCTTCTTCAGCACGTGTTACCTCCTCATCCTCTGGTGACATTCCAAAATCTTTGCCTTCTGGCCAGTCTGTGATTACTTCCACAATTCCGGGGCGATTGGGATTTCCTATTCGAGCTCGCTGTGTAATTAATGCAACCCACTTGCTCCATGTAGCATCAGTGGCGTGATGCGTAGAAGGGACCTTCCCTTTGAACATCCAGCCCAGCACTGGCAGTCGGGGTGCCAGGAGGAGCTGGGCTTCAGTTCCAATCACCTCTGAAGCAGCTCGAACTCCTTCATAGGCGGCCAATATTTCTTTTTCTGTTGGAGTGTAATTGGCCTCTGATCCTTTATAGCCCCGACTCCAAAAACCCAGCGGTCGACCCCGAGTCTCCCCTTGTGCTTTCTGCCAGAGACTCCAAGTAGGGCCATTCTCCCCCGCTGCAGTGTAGAGCACGTTTTTAATATCTGTCCCTGTCCGGACAGGTCCAAGGGCTACTGCGTGGACTATCTCACGTTTAATCTGCTCAAAGGCTTGCTGCTGCTCAGGGCCCCATTGGAAGTCATTCTTCTTTCGAGTCACATGGTAGAGTGGGCTCACAATAAAACTGTAGTTTGGCACATGCATTCGCCAAAAACCTATAACGCCCAAGAAAGCCTGTGTTTCCTTTTTATTGTTTGGTGGAGACATGGCTGCTATTTTATTGATAATGTCCATGGGGATCTGACGACGTCCATCCTGCCATTTTATTCCTAAAAACTGGATCTCTTGTGCAGGACCCTTGACTTTACTTTGTTTTATGGCAAGGCCAGCCTTTAAGAGGATTTGAATTATCTTTTCTCCTTTCTTAAACACTTCTTCTGCTGTGTCGCCCCATACAATGATGTCGTCAATGTACTGTAAATGCTCTGGTGCTTCACCCTTTTCCAAAGTGGTCTGGACTAGTCCATGGCAGATGGTGGGACTGTGTTTCCACCCCTGGGGCAGACGATTCCACGTATATTGTGTACCTCTCCAGGTGAAAGCGAATTGTGGCCTGCACTCTGGCGCCAGTGGGATTGAGAAGAAGGCATTGGCAATGTCAATCGTGGCATACCACTTGGCTGCTTTCGATTCCAATTCATATTGGAGTTCCAGCATGTCCGGCACAGCAGCACTCATACCTGGAGTGACTTCATTTAGGCCACGATAATCTACTGTCAGCCTCCACTCTCCATTGGACTTCCGCACTGGCCATATGGGACTATTAAAGGGTGAGCGAGTCCGGCTGATCACTCCTTGACTCTCCAGTTGACGAATCAGGTTGTGGATGGGGATCAGAGAATCTCGGTTGGTTCGGTACTGTCGTCTGTGTACTGTTGTTGTAGCAATTGGCACTTGCTGTTCTTCAACTTTCAACAACCCCACAACAGAAGGATCCTCTGAGAGTCCAGGCAAGTTACACAACTGTTCAATTTCGTCTGTCTCCACAGCAGCTATTCCAAAAGCCCACCGGTACCCTTTTGGGTCTTTGAAATACCCTCTACGGAGATAGTCTATACCTAGAATGCATGGAGCTTCTGGGCCAGTCACAATGGGGTGTTTCTCCCAGTCCTTTCCAGTCAGGCTTACCTCAGCCTCTAGTACAGTCAATTGTTGGGACCCCCCTGTGACTCCAGAAATGCAAACAGGTTCTGTGCCTTTATAATTTGACGGCATTAAAGTACACTGGGCACCAGTATCCACTAGAGCCTTGTACTCTTGTGGGTCTGACGTGCCAGGCCATCGAATCCACACCGTCCAGTAAACTCTGTTATCCCTCTCCTCCACCTGGCTGGAGGCAGGGCCCCTCTATTGCTGCTGATCATACTTGCCGTTCATTGAGTGCATGAAGGACTTGGAGGTTCCCTCAAGAGGATCAGACATATCAGGAGTGTAGATAGGCCTTCTGCTTGGTCGAGGGTTCTGTTCGGTGGTAACTGGTGCAGCGTTCCTCCTGGTGAAATCTCGACGTGCGATTGTTTTACCTTGCAGCTCGTTCACTCGTGCTCGAAGGGCTGAAGTGGGCTGCATATCCCACTTCCTCATGTCCTTCCCTTGGTCAACCAGGTAAAACCACAGTTTACCTCGTGGTGAGTACCCTCGGTTTTCTCCCTCTCGGGATGATGGACGCCTTCTTCCAAAAGCTGCCACACTGCTCTGCAAGGGTCGGGAGCTGTACACATTGTTGTCAAGGCGCTGGACCAGTTTCTCTACCGCTGCGATGACAGAGAGGGAAATATTGTCTTGGTATTTGCGGAGCCTATAAGACACATTGGCTACAGTTGGTAGATCAGTATCACTCCAGTCTATTGCTGCCAGTGAATTGACGTGCCCTGATGGTACACTTTGTACAACCTTTCGCCACATGCCTGGGGTGCACGGGACTTCATCAGGATCGGCAGGGAGTTGTGAATTGTTCAAATCATAACTGATTATCTCCCGTACAGCTAATTCTCTAAGGTACTGGACAGCTCTTTCCATATTGTCGCACTTGGGCATACGGCATGTAATGTATTCTTTTATGGGGTACCTTTCCTTCACACTTAACAGTAACCGTTTCCAGAGGCTGAGGATTCCTGACCTTTTTCCAAGGGCTTTATCAATGCCTCCTTCTCTGGCAAGGGATCCCAACTGCTTGGCCTCCCTGCCATCTAACTCCAAGCTATTAGCCCCATGATCCCAGCACCGAAGCAACCAGGTGACAATGGGCTCACTAGGTTGGCGGCTAAAATCCTTTCTAACCTCACGAAGCTCACTCAGGGACAGGGATCGGGTGACAACCTCTGGTTCTGCCTCATCTTGATATCCCCCTGATGGGCCCGGTTGATCATCATCATCAGCTGTTGTACGAACTGATTTTTTTATGTATTTTCTCTTTTGAACCGGGGCGACAGACACTGGTGGGGATTGTTTCTTTTGATCATCAGTGGTGTCTGCTGTGGGGATTGCAGTAGCTGCAGTGCCAGTTACAGGGGTTGCCGTAGCTGCAGTGCCAATTACGGGGGTTGCCGCAGCTGCAGTGCCAATTACAGGGGTTGCCGCAGCTGCAGTGCCAATTACGGGGGTTGCCGCAGCTGCAGTGCCAATTACGGGGGTTGCCGCAGCTGCAGTGCCAATTACAGGGGTTGCTGCAGTATCTGACAATCTGTTTTCTTCCCCTCCCCCCTGACAGTACGGACAATGCAGACAGCGCTGTCTGATATCAAGCAGTGTTTGAGCCGTACTTAGGTAATGGCCTATGTTCTGCCCCTCGTGGTTGTCCTGCCCCTCGTGGTTATCCTGCCTTTGGGAAACCTCTTGAGCAGTATTCATAAACCTGCTCTTAATATATGATGAAAGCAGGATCAAGTGCAGAAGAACTTCTAGCACTGTGGCCATAGTTTCCATGTCAAGGTGATGGTGAAAGTTTTCAAAAACTCTCATAAGAGCTGTTATGTTTAGCCCAGAAAGGAAAAAAACAGTGTAGTTCTCTCCCTCTGTGCTCTCACCAAAATGGCCACCACCACCAGCCCCTCTCAGCCCAGGGACTAGACAGGACCGCAAAACCTCATACACTTTCCAGATTAAACTCATAGTCACTAATATAACTGCATCATAAAACATTGTCATAAAGCACACTAGAGCAAAGTATGGGAACAAGCAGGGAAGCTGCAGCCCCGAGATGATACAACATCCTGCCAGGACTGCAAACAGCCTGCTGAGGTTTTTTTTCCACAGCCAGGACCACACCTTTATAAATAATACCCACAGCATCTTAAACAGCATCCTTACAACTTTTACCGTAATTGCAACCGGGTCAGAGTCAGATCTACCGTTATCCCAACCTTTATTGCCCCACGTTGGGCGCCAAAATATGTTGTGGTTCTGCCGGAGCCGGGGACCACGCGTTCAGATTTCCCCCGGAGCGGGGGGCGGGGAGAAAACCAAAAACAGCCCGCAGGTTGGGATAAGGGTATTTTTACTGGAAATAACAGGGGAAGAACAGATAACAATGAACAATACAACCTTTTGCTGAGATGAGCAGTTCAGATCGCGCACTCCCCGTAACGGACACCGCGCCGCAGCCCGCGCAAACCCCAGCCGCAACACAAAGGTCCCGAGCTCGCGCCGCGAGTAAACAAAGCCCCGAGCCGAGAGCACACTGCTGCCCGGTCCCTGCTGTTCGCGCGCCAACACTGCAACACCCCCTGCTTCTTATACTCGGCATGATGTAACTGGCATGGAATGATCCTATTGGTCAATTTGAGTTACTTGTCCCGAGCCCAGCAGGTTAGCCCCTTCCTGGCTGAAGCCCCTGGCTGAAACCAGGACAAGTACCCAGATGACGTGCTCTCATAAAGCACATCAGCAAGTTAAAATCAAACAGATACTTAAGTGCTTTGCTTAATCAGAATCCAAATCTCTCAGAAGGAGGTAATAATTTGGAGCAGGTAAGATATTACATTAGGATAGTAGACAAGTAAGATTGTGAATTTATTCCTTCATAGGCCACCCAGAGCTTGCTTCAGGCTCCTTTCTTTGAAAAATTGTTCATCTGAAAGATTTATTAGCTATTTGCTGAGTGTTAATTTTTAAGTTCTTCTGTCACTTTCTTGATAAGTAATTGCATGTGCAGTAATTGTTATGAGCTGGCTGGCTCTTTCAGTGCCTCCATGGTAAAATTTTGCTGAGGGATTAAGTTCTGTGCTTTGACAGTGTCCTGTGGTATATAAAATCTTGATGAAGAATTAGTCTGGATGCTTAAAATTTGCATTTCTACATCAAAGTAGCCTCCAAGCTTCACCAAGACTGAAACTTAAAGGACCACAAGCACAGGCAAAATAATAAATTCATGTATATAGGCAAGTGTTCTATGTGTATGTGACAAATATTTATCTATATAAAATTATAATCATTTTTTTTTTAATCTTTGCTTTCTTTTTCTTTTCATTTGCATTCAGGCATTTTCCGGGTTTTGTAGAGTTACACATGTTGGATCAATAGCTGGCTAGTAAAGGCAGTGACTATGAATGAAGGTTGTATCTAGAAGATATCAATAATCCCTTGATGATCATATTAAAAAATGATAAGTGAATATTTTTATGAGTTAGAAAAAGCAAAGTAAATCTGGTTTTAGATTATGATATGGACAATGTATTCTTGATTCAAAAATACGTGCAAGTTCAAAACCAAATACATGCAAGCCAAACCCAGAAAATTCTGTATTTCTTTCTCCCTTATGATATGGAACTGTTTGATGCTGTGCCTGGTTGCAGAAGATCCAAAGGCCTCATTCTTTATGTCTGCAACATTTTGGCAATACTTTCTACAACCACAGGAATGACCTCACTCAGATGTCTCACAAAAAGATTTTATGTGTCTTACAAGTTCCTGGTAGAGGTACAGACTAAATCCATAGTTTTCCATTGATAGTTTGTACAGGAACACTAAACAGAATGTCTACTAAGCTTCAGCAACCCTGTTGATCCCATGGGTATTACACTTTCTATGCAGTTGGGGACAATGTTTTCATATCATATAGTATCATGAGGAGCTTAAAATATTATATTTACTAACTGTGCTCCTATTTTATCTCCTAAGTACTGAGCAGTTGAAGTTACAGGAGTGGCCCATATTTTAGACTGAAATTTTGAAGGATTTATTGTCAAAAAAGAATTGTCTTTGCTCTAAGACAGTACTGTGGCCCAACAGACATCCTTCACATACTAATAATATCTGAGGAGTCTGGAGATGCTGAATCTTTCACTACTTTATCATGACTACATTGGCATAACTCAGTTGAGCAAGCTGTAGATGCTCAGAAATTCTCCTTTTGGCACTAAGGAGCAAAACCTCTTTATATGAAAGCCAAAAATTCTGTCCCTTGTTTGTCTACTTACAAGATGAGCATAACCTTGAACATGTTTTCAAGAGTGTTCCAACCATTCACCAGGCAGTTCTCTCAAAATCTGCTGTTATTCCATGGATCTGGATATTTTACTGAATGTAGGGACCACACAGCCATCTCACACAGATATCTCATGTTCCCAGAAAAGAACACATGTACAAAAATTGTCCTAATAAGACTCATCCAGATCACATAAACCATAAATACAGTGAAAATTTTTTTAATAGCTAAACAAATACTACCCTAATTTTCCCAGTAATGAGCAATTGAATCAAGCCCTAGGTCCTCATTGGAAAGATCCAGTTAAAAATGTACAGATTTGGTGTTGCATTTGGAGAGGTCTAAGCAAAGGAACAGCATGCTGTCATCGTATTCAATTTAAGAGCAGAGAGGTCTCTGCCAGGCCTAGAAAGACAGACAAACATTCTATCATTCTCTGTTTATATGACACTTGTATTGGATTTAACAAAAAGCCTTTTTCACTCATACTATTTCAACAATTTTTTCAGTTCAATATTTTTGCTCCTTTTTCACATAGTGTAAAAATCCATCTGCATTAGATCTGGGTATTGTGTTTACTTAGGAGCCAACAAGATGACAACTTTACTTACTCACTCGCTTCCATCTTGATAATAATGAGTTATGCTTTGACATCCCTGTAACCATCAGGGAGGTCACTGCTGATTTTGAATGTTTTCACAGAAAGCCATATGGGCTCCACTGCTTACAGCCCATCTCAGGTGCCACTGGCCCTGGTCATGCCCTGGCATTTGTTTGTGTCCATGCATCTCTCATCCACAGGATCTTCCTTCACTTGCAGAATCTTCTCTTCAGCTGTAATCTTTACCTTCTTCTTTCCAGGCCTCCTTCCTCTTTCTGAGACTAATACCTTTCAAGAACCCTCTTCCTAACACCAAACAATTTTGATTTCGTAACCATGTAAGTCCACATACAGAAGTACAACTTTCAATCAACCTCCTCATTGGTGATTCTGTATCAGGTCTCTTTATTAATTGGAGAGTTCATAATGTGCCACTTTTTGCAGACTAGGTGATAAAAAATTTTACAACTGCCTGCACTAGGTCTTGCTAGCAAGTATGAAGCTTGTGCTTGAGAGTTCAGCAGTTAAATTTTGTGCATTAACACATGTACATACACACAATTATCTACCACTTCTCATTTTTCATAATTGCAGTGATTTTTTTGTAAGATGGTTTTTGGCCATACCCTTCACAAAGAGCTACTTTGTCTCTCCTGTCTATACAATTCTGCAGTGTGATCACAAGTCATTGTCATCACAACAAAGGAGATCTTTCCAGGAGGACCAGTGGGACCCTTGTACAGGGAGATATCCTTAGAGACCTGAGTCTTTTGGTCCTGAGCAGTAACCAAAATCACTTCTCCTTATTTTTATCAGCATATACTGAGATCCTCAACAAGGCCATAAATTTAGAAAATATATTTTAAAAATAATAATGAACTATACTGGGAGCTGCTGACATGTCTGGAAACAAGTTTCATACACTTCATTTGTTGTGATCAGCTTTACATAAATTGTTAAAAGACTTTCATAATTTTCCATTTCATCATTTGTCTTTTCTTATGTGCTAAACCTTTTATCTAACACTGGCTTTTTTTTTCTTTTTTTTTTTTTTGGGTCAGAGGATGATCTTCCACAAATACTGAAAGACTGAAGAGGGAGAAGAAGGTGCTACAACTTTTCAGGTGCTAGGTTACTCAGGGATGCCTACTGACATCTTTGAGACAGAGCTGCATGATATGAAAACTCACTTGCTTGGAGAAGCCTGCCAAGTATGTATATGCACACACAATATGGTAAAAAAACCCAACAGAATCTTTTCCTGCAATGAGTTCTAACAGAAACAGTATAACTTGCAGATTCAGCTCTACAGAATCAATTTCTCTTGTGAAAACTAGGTGCTAATATTGGCTTTTGTGTGATGAGGGCTTATGTACTTCATTAAGATGCTGAGCACTGTCCCTGAGTGCCAAACACCTCCTGTGAGTGATTCTGTGGCCACAATCTCACAGGATTTAGCACTACAGGCTTTACATTAACATTTGTCCTAATCCTATGGGTCTTAATCTGCTGAAATTACTTTCAAAATCTCATGTTGACTTGACTGAGAAAGTAACAGGGCCCGAATATAAAGAGGCAGAAGACTAAAGGGGCATAGCTGGTTAATTGAAGAGTCATCTGAAGTTTCAGGAAAAATATGCTTAGACTCTTAGTCCAGAGCAGGAAAAGTGTCTGTTTCACATGTTCTGTATCTCATAAACTGCAGAACACTAGTGTCTCTAAGAAACTTTCTGACCAAACACCAGAAATGATGTTTTGCCGCATCTCAAAAATCTCTAGTGACTGAGGGTCTTGCTCTGATTGTGAAAGTTATAGGTGGGAGAAATGGGAAGGGGAAAGAAGAAATTTTAAAAACTCAAAAACAAAGCAACAGCGGTTTGAACATATGTGCAAAACAACCATACAGACACCCAAAGGATTTTTAATATACTAGGAAAATAGGTGAAGAGCTAATGGCTGATTGTGTAGGGTTTATTTTATGATCAAAGCTGCTGTAGAGCAAGGGAAACAAAAGCTGAAAGCTATACTGAAAAGCCCTAGAAGATGGGCTTAGTATAATAAAAAAAATGTGCAACATACTCAACAAGGAGACATCAACTTCCCGGACACTCCTCTAAAGGTTAATGAAGAATAATGTATCAAAAAAAAAGTGTATCACAAGCTTTTGTTCCTACCATCAAAATAATATTTTTAATGTGCAATCATTTCCACTAGACCCTATGAAGTGTTCCCTGAATAAAACCAAATTTTAGAAATTCCCATGAAATGAAAATATAGAGGAATGAAATTATAATTTTGAATTAAATCTCACAGAAAGAATTTGCAGGAAGAAAAATAACAAAAAAAAGTTATAATCTGTATATCTTGCAAACATTTTTTTTAAAAGTAAATTTTAATCTCAAGTGAACACCTGTCTTTTGTAATAACCCACAGAAAACACAGAGATGGTATATTTGCATGAAATGACTAGCTTTTAAAAATACTGATTCATATTAGGAACTACATAGACATATCAGCCAATATGCTGAAAATTAGACTTTTCACTTTTAGATGCCTGAAATTTAGTCTTGCGCCAAATGAAAAATCTGGAGATGAGCCATGAAGGTGTCCAGCAAGCATCATGGCAAACCTAGCATTTGATGAGAAATTACAAAGCCTAACATTATTTAATGCTGAACTGAACTGAGTTAGAAGGGACTTAGCCAAGGCACTAAAAATTCTGAACTGAAAAGTCCCTCCTCATTATCCTGTGGTAGAGTAGCAGTGACATAATGCATAATGATCCCATAACACAGGGAGTCTTTCAATGTAATTAAAAGTCAGTAGAATGGAACACAATTATAAGAATTTAATTTTTTTTTTAAGTCAATGTGTGGTCAGCCAGGGAAATTCACTGTCACAGAAAATCGTTAAGACGTCATCTATGCCAAAAACTGGAAAAGACTATGATAATTTTTTAATTAGTTATAATATCTGTGGGTATCCACTGTAGAAAGAAAAGAAGCTGTGCTGGGCATTATACCAGTATGTGTACATTTATCTAAGCTATGTGGAGTATCACAAGTGTTAGGCACTCTTGCCCAACAAGCCACTTGCCCACAGGTATAAGTGCTGCCAAGCAAGGCATTCACATACCAGGGTACTCACTTCACCTGTATTGAAACATCTATAAAATGTTTGCATAAAGTAGTCAAAGCAAGACTTTCTGCAAAGCAGAGAAATCAGCATTTCCGGAAGTCATTTCACCTCACAAACAAAATGTCTTAGGCTGGATACCTTTATTTCTTTATTTATACAGAGAGTCTTGAATCTAATCAACTAACTTTTTAGTGAATAATAAACATTAGATTAATCCCATCCTCAGTGTCTATGTTCTGTCTACAGAAGGAGAGAGACATCTCCAGAAGTAATTTATCCCATTTTAAAAATAGATGTCTAAAGCAGACAACAGGGTTTACTCTCTCAGAAGTCTTAGTTCTCTCCATTAAGCACAGGAATAGTCAAAATGCCCAGCCATCATTTTGATTAAACTCTTGGAATACAAAACTCTGTAGAAAAGAGGCTCACTCTTAGACAAATTGTTGAAATAAGAATCATTTGCTGACCTAGCATACAAATTAACTGTGCGGGGAGAAATCAGTTAATGATTTTTTTGACAATGCGACATGAGACCTCATCATAGGGTGGAATGTGCGAGATGATAACTGCTAGGCTCATGAATAAAGCCCCTGAATGTTAGCATGCTGTGTACCTCCTCTCAGGCAGCTCTGCTGTGAGGTTAAGCCTCTCTGGAAGCACCCTCAGACATGAGAGTAAAAAGGGGAATGGGGCAATGACAAAATCAATTTGCTTGGCATTAATATGAAGCACAAATGTATATCTAGGGGACAGGCTCCAGTTTCTGTGAGAATAATATTAAACTTGTTATTTATTTTCCCCTGCTCAGTGAAGAAATGCAAGGAACGTTGATGATCTTTGCAGTGCACAGAGCTGTGTATCAAAGTATGATGTCTCACTATGATAAGACTGTTAAAGTTTTTCACGTACCGCATATCACATGTTAAACATACCTTAAAATACTGATAGAATGCCAGTCAGCAACAACAACAACAAAAACTATAGCAATATAAGTCAATTATTAGAGAATAGACCCTGAAGATTGCAAAATGCAAATTTGAATCTATATAACACTGAGAACATATAAAACAGCCAGATGGAATTAAAATGACAATATAATTGTTTCAGCAGTTTTGAGGGCTGATATAAAGTATACAGATATCTTCACAGGAATCACTATCCCAGATCGAGCTGGCTTAAATTAAGGATGGGTACACCAGCAAATTAAAAATATATCATGATCTTAGGCAAAGAAGACTTTTCTTTAGGTACTTTAATTTACATAGTCAAAAAGTGGAAGTCCTTCCAAACAAAGGAAATAGGACACAAGAATGCAACTGGCATGATTTCTAATACACATACACATACAACTCTTCAGTGTCTAAAAACTAAAGGCTCAGTCACTATGTCTATTTTGCAATAGATGAAATAATTGCTTTTTAACTTCTGTATGAGAATGTGTACTGTAAGGAAATGAGTATTGCGTATTCTTTGTGTGAAGAGATGGTAACACTGGCAGTCCTCAGGCTATGTCTTGTGCCAGCATAACATTTGTTGATCAAGACATGACACCCACACTACATGAATTTTGGAGGATAGGCATGCTTCAGACTTGTTCCAGCCTGATTGAGAGGACTGAATGCCTGGTAGCTCTAGAAGCATATGAGGTGTGCTCTGAGCGTAAGTGCAGGGGTTGTCCAAAAGTAATCCAGCTCCTGTGCTCTGCGAGAGGGGACAGTCAGTGGTAGATCAGCTTCAAAACTCACTTTGGGCCAAAATAAAATGCTAATGTGGGATCATCCATAGGCTCTGTCAGAAGGTCAGTTGCAGTTAAAGCACCAGCTGTAGTTTATCCTTTTAAGGGGATATGTGACATTAACCAGTGCTCCCTCAAACTCCACCAAACAGTTAACGCTACCCTGCCAGTTAACCTGCCCGTTAACACTAGCTAACAGATAACTGGAAGAAACTAGACTGACCCTAATCTGTTCACCCAAAAATACTGTTGTGAATTATGCTGCATAAAAGCTATTCTATGGAATGAGTGCAGAGCTTGTAGGTGTGCTCATGAGGTCCCTTGAGGAAAAACTAACTTTTGTTACATTAAATACCCTCTGGAGACTATGGACTCATTTCTTCCTTCTTAGGAACAGACATTCCTTCATAGCTTTTATTGGCCCTAATTTCAGTGCTGAACCATGCAGACATATTTTTATGCCCATATCCCTTGGAACAATATGGTTCCTAAAAATCTATCCCAGCAGTGAAAAACAACTGTTAGCTTAAATCATCAAATTGTCTTACCATTCACATATTTAAAAACGCTTTTCTAACACAAGCATAATTACCCTCTTTCTATTGATGCACAAAGTCAAGTGCAGAAGAGGGACCGTTTCAGGGGGACAGTCATGGAGTAGTGACTAGAGCCTTGGTTATCAACTTACTTCTACTGAAGAAATAGTATTGGTCAAGGACAGCTGAAACAAACCTGCAATTATTGAGTAAAGAACGCAACTCACACTAAGGATCAGTATGTTTGGGGAAAATCATACAAACTAACAACTGTTTTGTTTTGGGTTTTTTTAATGTGACACAGAAAAAATATGAGTCAGAATTTTGCACAGTATTGTCACTGGCAAAGTAAAGCAGATAGTGATTTCTTAGATCCTTTTAAGATGCATTTCAGAAAAACTATAACATTCTGGAGAGATGATGAAAAGATCTAAGATGCTTATAACACTAAACCAAACATGTCAGGCATAGGGCTGTGGTGAGCTGATCCTGGCTGGATGGCAGGTGCCTATGAAAGCTGCTCTGTCACCCCCCTTCTCAACTGGATGGGGAGAGAAAATATAATGAAAGGCTTGTGGCTTGTGATAGGGGCGGGCAGAATGACTCACCAATTACCATCACAGGCAAAATGGAATCAACTTGGGAAAATTAATTTAATTTATTACCAAGCAAATCAGAGTAAGATAATGCTGCTCTCTCCTCCTCAGGGAAAGGACTTTTCACACTCTTCTACTCCAGTGTGGGGTACCTCTCAGAAGAGATAGTCCTCCATGAACTTTTTCAATGTGAGTCTTTCCCACGTGCTGCAGTTCTTCACAAACTGCTCCAGTATGGGTCACTTCCATGGGCTGCAAGTCGATGTCTGTTCCAACATCAACTTCCATAAGTTGCAGAGGGACAGCCTGTCTCACCATAGTCTTCACCACAGTCTGACAGAGAATATCTGCTCCAGTGCCTGGTGTGCCATGTCCTTCACTGACCTTGGTGTCTGCAGAGTTGTTTCTCTCAGATATTTTCATTCCTCCCTCCTGCTGCAATTGCTGCTGGATGTTTATTTCCTCTTCTTAACTGCATTATCCCAGGGGTTCAACCTCAGTTGCAGACAGACTTGGCCTTGGCCAGTGGCAGGTGCAGCTTGAAGCCAGCTGGCATTGGCTATATTGGGTACAGGGGGAAGCTTCTGGCAACTTTTCACAGAAACCATCTCTGTAGCACAGTCCACGACCCCCACCTCCAAAAGAATAATAAAAAAAAAAAAATCCTCTTGCCTTGCAAACCCAATATATTGTCTAAGATTTGACCTGTGTTATTTTAATTCTTTTATTATTTTAATATCATGAAGGAAAAATGCTATTCCAGTCAAATTCCTTGAGGAAATAATATAAAGGCCAATGAAATTAAATATATTGTTATCAATAATAATAGGTCTTAAGACATATGAATTATGCAGTCTGGCTCTTTGGAGTTCTATGTAGGGTTTTATTATATTTGTTTTCTTGATATTGTCCTTGTCTGTAAGATAGAGCATTTGTTAAGGTTTACAGTACCTAGAATTTTATTATATAACATTTTCTTCACATTTTTACTTATACATAAAAAATCCTCCCCAAACCAGTAAAGTCAAGTAGCATGTTACTCTGAAGTTATTGTGATGAAGAAGGAGTTTATTAATGGTATCCAGAAAGGTCACTGTGACACTCCTAAGAAAAAAATATGGATATAGAATATTGAAGATGGGTTGATTCATTTCACAGAGGTAAATACTCAGTGCTGCATAACTGTCTCCTTTTAATTAGCTTGTCAAAAGATTTTGACAAAGAACTCTAGTGGATTACTGAGTAAACCTGAACTACAGATTTATTGTCTTTCAGAGATTTTAATACAATTGATCTAATCAAGCCAGTTCTATTTTCTTATCAATTTTCTGCTTCTCTTTTGTTTGCATTAGTTACTACAAGGTTTTCCAGCAACTTTTTTTTTTTCCTTCTTGATATACGAAGACTGTGTTTGAACATGCTTTAGATCTTCCTTGATATCTTTATTTGGACTTCTGTAACTGTCAGTTTATCAGAGAATGCAATGTTCTTAGGCTTTTTCTTTCTTTTTCACTGGCTGTAAATGTATCTTTATGTGAATGGATGACATCTTCAGTTTAACGCTACTAGGTTAACACAAGTTGCTCTTGGAAGTAGATATGCTTTTACAATGGAGCTAAATAGCATTTACTGTCTTCCTCAGTTTCCTGCTGTGTTTTACTTTATATTATCACTTCTTCAAGCACAATTTCATGCCAACAAAGTGAATTGCAAGAACTGTACTAATGATATACAAATATACATTTTAATTAGCTAGAATTTGACAGATTTGGGAATACAAGTCAGAAAAATAGAGTTGTCAACTATTTTCTGGCTTAGAACTCAAATGGCTGGAGGGAATGGGGGAAAAAGAGTGATAGTCTTTCCCATTAAGCATTTGCTACTCCCTACTGCCTGAAGTCATTTAATGAAAGGAAAAAGCATTATCCTACCAACCTTTACTGGTGTGTGGGTAAAGCAATGAACGTGACAGACAAGTTTTGGATAGTTATAGGCACTGCAAGGACCTGACAGAATGTGGGTGAAGCCATTTACCAATACTTTTCTCATCCTAGACTGTGGTCATAGGACAGTGTCCATTGCCTCTTTCTACTGACATGTCTAGTTGCTGTTTTTGTAAGAATCTGAAAAGAGGTTAGCACTGAAAAAATGACTGACATTATAATAAGGGCTGATACACTGTGTCAGTTGCCATTGTCAACTTTGATATCTTTTAGTATGAGAGCATCTACAATCTACTTCTATCCAGATCATCCAAAGCAGCCTCTGAACTTAATAATTTGGAAATGATAATGTAAATCAGCCTCACCTCTAGCATAGTAGTAACGCTTTGCCATGTCAGGCATGAGAAAAAAATCCTATGTTATTGTAGTTTGTTGTCTTAAATCTTTAATTAAATTAATGTCTTGGTTTTGAGAATTAATTTATTCATTATCAATACATTTTTAACTAAATCAAAATTATTATTTGTTAGATCCACCAATTTCACCTGAAATCTGTGGAGAGATGGGAGATTCACAAAATCAGTATTTTCTTTCATTAGTCTTTAGCTCATGACATTATTCATGTTGGGAGGCAATGCAATTCTCCTGTGCTGAGATGATTTGAATCCATAAGCTCTGTCAAATGTTATGGACTGTCCAGGGAATCAGTGATGGGGGAGGCTTATTCTCATCGTAGGGATTATTGAAGTTACTGGGCAAATGTACCAAGATACCAAATGACGTGTGTTCAGCATATACATCACTAACATTCAGACAGTGGAATGGCAGAGTATTGAGGGGGTGCAACAATACAGAGAGGAAAACAAATGAGTCTGCTTCTTTTTCCCTGTTTGTACTTTTTTGTGGGACATTTAAAACAGTTTCTCAGCCTGGGTGAACTGGATTCAAATTTCATTAGAGAGAAGGAATTTAATTCAGTTTCCTGAAGTCTGGATAGGGGCTGTAAATGCTAGGTTATTCAGTAAAAGAAGGACATTGTTCTCCCCACATTGACAGTATCTAAGTTTAGCCCTTCTTTTCCTTTCCTTTCCTTACTTTCATTAGAGATACCTTTTAACATAATATAAAGAAAATGTTTCCCTGGAAGCATTTTCACTTTGAATGAAATGCATGTACACAAACATGTGTGTACATATATACATATGCAGATAAAATTTTTGTATTTATTTGTGTGTATACAGAGTACTATTGGTCCAGTGGTAACAAAGGGGTTTTGTTTGTTATACTTTCTAAATTAGCAAGGAAAGAAAAACATCACTTATACAGCACCACTCTTGTATATCCATAATGAACAGCATCCTAACGTTTCCACTTGCCTAAAGAGTTTTGCATTGTTTATAAAATTATATGCTGCATAGCAAAAATTACACACAAGTTTTGCAGTGTCCAAAGCCCCTACAGGATTTTTAAATGAATCTTTAATTTGAAATATTTTTTAAAAAAACAGTTGAAAGAAAAAATTCCCTGCATATTTTAAGGTAGATAAAAAAACCTCTTAGAGGAAATAATATATCTGATAAAGTGTGTGCATTTGAGAAAATATGTTTAGTGCGGCACTACAGTCCAAAATAGATGCTGTATGCAGCACATAAACATATTAATTTGTCAGCAGTTTCTCAGTGCCAAAATACTTGACAAAGTTTTAAAAGAGCTATACTGCAGTCTGAGTGGTATGCTGGCTGGGTGCCTGCACTTGTTCTACCATTTCAGTATAGTTTTACTTACCTCATAAGGATATAAACATGATTACTTTTTCAGTTCTTGTAATGTCCATTTTGTCCTTCTCAAAAATGTCTATACTTTAGTCTTCCAAACATCTAGCTACTTTATCAGCAGGTTAAAGTAGTAAAAAAAAAAAAAAAAAAAAAAAAAAAAAAGAGAAAAAGAAAAAAAATAGAAAGTATGTCATCACCCAACCCACATTCAGAACAAAGCAATTAATTCGATGGGTTGACAGTTAAAAAAGGTAGCTTCTGACAGACATCTAGTGTGATGCCAGCCGGAATGATGTACTGTATAACACTTTCCTTAAAAGGGAAAGTAAATCAGGCATCCCAAAGGCAAGTCCTTTGTATTCCATTGAAGCTTTTAGGTATTAGTGCATCTTTGTTGTGTATTCCTGACAAGTTGTAAAGAACTCTACTGTACTTAAAATATATTTGAGAAGAATTCACAAAGGGCTGTATGCAAATCCCACAAAGGAGAGCAGAAGAGCCAGGCAGAGGGCAAAGCAAGCAGCAGTGTATTGCTCAGTCACCGTACAGCTGCCATCCGGACTTCTGTAGCTGTCAAGGGCAGTGGGGACAGGAAGCAGGTTAGCAGAACAGTATTCGGCCCATTATGCTCCCTTCAAAACCCATTAGCTATTATAGTGGCTAAAGTATCATAAGTTACTGCTATCTTTCTGCTTTGTACAAATGCTCGTGCATGAAAGGAAAATGAGCAGAGTGCAATCTTTTGTGATTTTTGATTGAAGTAAGTCATTGAAATCATGCAGGTTAGGAAAAAACCTCATTAGATCTTTAGTATTTGCATCTTGGGAACATATAATATCCACTTCATTGGATCCAGTTGTCAGGAGAGAGGATAAAGACATATGAAGAGCCACCTCAAAGACCTGTTTTCTGTGAAATTTCTGTGTTTTTAAATTGAGGGACTAACTAACTGTAAATGCTTCATATAGATGCTGTCTTAGATTTTTAAAAACACAAAAAAATAAAACTAAAATCAGCCACGTGCTCAACATATCTCTGCTAAAAGATGAAGTGCTTAAAACTGATTCTGAAACGAATGTGTTCTGTGGAAGAGTTATTTTGGAACAACATAAGGTTTCACAGCCTGTAAGTTTCTCTGTGTCTCTTGTATTACCCAGCTAGAGAGATAGTTGCATTGCCCAGTGAGGAAGCAAACAGGATAGTAGTCACATAATGCACAATCTACCTAGTCTTAGTTTGTTGGACACCGTGTTCTACCTCTTCTTGGAGTAACAGCAAGACCGTTCATTGATTTCTCTCTTAATGAACCATCCCAAATATTCTATGTTTCCATTTCAGGACGGGGGTATAAGACTATGCAGAAAATGGAATTTTAATTATATCATCAATGTCAAACTGCATTTTGAACCTGTAACTGGGAACAAATCTATCACCTAAACTCTTTAGATGTTATGTCCAAATGACAAACAACTGCACTAAAATACTAATTAACTTTAAGATTTGTGTCTTATTGCAACTATGTTTCAGTTTACAGTATTCATTAGGAAGATTTAGCAAGATAGAGCTTTTAGATTGATTTTTGCTAGCGTAGTTGTTCCTAGTTGCCAAACAGCTAAAGCTCATTAGAGTAATAGTGAATGTACATGTAAATTGTGCAGTAAATTTTCATGAAGTTACAGCTACAACCTCCTCTTTACAAATAGCGTGGCTTTCATCTGCACTTCGATTAATGTTCTTACACTCATAAACTTTGTGATGTTGAAAATGTTTGCATTGAGGTTTTTCAAAATTTAATGTACTTTTCCTTTCTGAAGTCTGGGACAAACCCCGGATTGGCTCCCAGATCCATTAGCTCAATAGACCTTGGGTTATCCTGGAATTAAAGATATTGGGATTTGGTCCAATGAATTTTAAAAACTCTATTGAATTAAACTAAATATTTGAGTTCTAATTCCTTGGGATATTTTACAGTGTTTCAAAACAATAGCCTCATAGAAACATTACTGAGACAAAACTTCAAATATGTTTCTGTAGGAATTATGATTAGTGATTGTATGCACTGATGGTCCTCATTTAGCAAATAACTTATGCTTATGCTTAACCTTGAGAACATAAATCCCAGAAAATATTGTGAAAGGCATGTGTATATGTGTGTTTGTACACATGCATACACATGTATAGACATATAGTATAAGGTCTTTGTTGTGTGTGGGTCTCTATAATTCTGTCTACAAATCTCAACACTGAAAAACGTTTAGCAAATGGTTTTCCAGGCAGTGAATTTCTCAAGTCCATATAAGTTATCTACTCAACCATTTTGAAAGTAAGAAAATTGATATTAAAGACATCATACATCTCATACAACCCACGTAATAAACAATTGCGTTCCTCTCATTCAGGAAAAAGAAATGGTTGATTTGCAACCATCAATCATTCCTCCTGTCTTCCTCTGGTTTTAACAAATCTTGACTTTGCAGCAAAATATTTTTCTAAACCAGAATATTAGAGTGGCTAATATAATCACCGAATAAGTAAACTGATTAATTTTGGTACAAATATCACTGCTGTTTTACTGGAAAATTTTTGTCTAATCTAAAGGAAGACATTTTATTTTTTTAAATAACTTTTTTTTTTTTTTAAAAGCTTTTGGCTGAAGCTTAGCAGTAATCCTAACACTTATATATGATGATCTCTTTCCTTCTTATCCAGGGGTTGTTTGTACTGGTTTAACCCTGCAGTTGTTAGAATGTACACAGCTATTTTCAGTTAGTATTCTATCTGATATAATATCTCCATAGCATAGAAAATTTAAACTTTTTATTAATGATGTCAGGTAAGCCAGCACATCTTTCTACAATTCTCAAATAATGCACTCCATGGAAAAATTATTTCATCTATATGCATCTATATGCAGTCACTGCTAAATAAACTCTTTGGCCCATGATGTGAAGCGTTTTAGATGAAGTGAGTAGTTTGTTCTTCAACGCAGTGCACCAAAAGGAGTGCAATGTTACTTCTGTCTTTATATCCTCCTTCTGACCCTACTATATTCCTGCTATCTTGTGACAAATCACCAGTTTATGGACTTCCTGAGCTGGATGTTTTATCCTCAGTATTCTGATTAGAAGACTTTAACTTTTGCTTATTCATTTTTCAAACACATTTCTAGTTTGGTATCCAAGCATCCTTTGGCAATGTGCATCACATTTTAATTATGTGCTGTGTGAAACAAGCTTCTTTTTGTTTGTTTTAAAGCTTCCACCTGATAATTTCTTTTTAGTGCCCCTTGGGTTTCCTGCTATTAAAAATTGCAGATAATAGTTGTAATTCATCAGCATTATCCATTCCCTTCTCTATGTGTTCCTCCTTCCTTGGCTGTCTTCTTTCCAAGCTTGAGAATATCATATTGATGACTTTGTCTTTGTAATGAAACTGTTCTTCAACTCTGATAATATTCTGTGTCTTTATCTTTCTGTCATTTTTGTAATACTGTGACCTGAATTCATGTGCGTTTTTTGACTACAAGTGCATCATGGATTAGTAAATTGGGATTTTTTTTTCCTGTGATTTTCCAATTAGTTTTAGTTCCTTTCCCAGTACTCCCTAACACTGCATTTGTCCCTAAGCATAGAGCTAATGGTCATAAAAATATATACATCCATAATGAAACCACAGCCTGTCCCTAGGTGATACCTGATGTTGGGTTTCCCTTAAATTTATGATTTTGAATATTTTTACATTGGTTTTGGTTTTTTGCTTGTTTGGTTTTTTTAGATCAATTTGATTCTTTTGACACAACTTTGATGTACAGTCACCTTCCCCAGAGAAAAAACTCTAAGGCATTTTGGCTCAGACTGTGACTACATTAGGTCTTGCTCATCTCTGCTTAAGAACTGGGCTGGTTTGAAGTTTGAGTTGGACTAACACTGCCTATCTCTCAGAAAGGTTATTGGATTATGCTGACTTTATGATTTTCCAGGTATACTTCTATTGTGCAGCCCCCTGTCTATGGTCATTTCAGAGGGTAAAGAAAGTGAAGTCACGCCTGTTGATAAATTACAGCCTGGCCCCTATACACAAATAACACTTTCAATGTGATTTTTTTGTGTTTATAGTAGCATACCTGCTGTTTCAACAGTGGTATCAGAGCAAGGAGCAGTAAATAGCAATGGTTCAAGTCACATTTATCTTTCCTCTGCTCTCACTCCAGCCATTAATTCTGGAGACTAATGTAGCAGGAATATAACCTTGCTTGTGCTGTGGATTACTAATGCAGAGAAGAAGGAATGAGAAGAGTAGCCTTGTCCTAATGCAGTTATGTTGGTGGCTAGATAGTCCATGTAACAACCTAGTTTTTAAATTTCCCTCAAAGATCTGATCTGGGGGATGCAATACTACACAGTGCAGGGCTGCACGCTTACTTTTAACTTCCATTATTTATATTAGTAAGGCTGTGTTTGCCCTCACTGCTGATGGAACCTTTTGGATGCTCATCTGAATGAAAAATTTGTTGGTTTGAACTGGTTGGTTTTCAAGTCAGCTTGTTACTAATAATTATACACTTATTCAAAAGTGCTTCTTTTCTACTTTCTGCATTGAAAGGTACTTGGAAATTTTTCCCCAGCATAAATAATTGTTTCAATGGGGTCGTGGCTTTCAAAGTTCGGCTGGCTGTCAGTGTTCCAGCTGAATGGCATCTGCACTTACATCCTGCTTTGAGGGGAAATGCAAACAATCATGCTGCTTCAGGAAGAAAAATCTCAATATTTATGTTAAATTCACTTTTGATTAAAAGCCAATTATACTGAAGATGATGCAAATTTGTCCTGCTTTTGTTTGGGCAAATCCAGAGATAAAAGCCCTGGATCTATAAACCCACTATTCTGCTCCCCATTGAACTGTCTGTAGTTTTGAAATTATAGCTGCACTGTAACCCTAATCAGCCACAACAGGATGCCATAATATATTACTATATCAAGGAAGAATGCAAAGGCAGTGCTGTTAGCTACCTCTACATTACCATCTTCCATAAAGACTGTCTTGGGCAGTTTTAGGGGGTAGCTTGTTGATTGTGTACTCAATCTGATCTCCTGTAAAAATTTGCAGAGGGAGTACAATCAAAAAAATCTTTTAATTATTTGATTTTGCAGATGCACTCATTTCCAAGGTTCTTGAACTCTCTCTTGCTATTCTCTGGAGAACCTGGAAATAAAATTTTCAACAGCTCTATGGAACAGTCATACTACTATGTGATACAACCTAAGCAGCAGAGGCAAAAAATCCCCCACAAAACAAAAAAAAACCACCATAGTTTGGGATGGCATCTCCATTAAATTTTGTAAATTAAAAATTAGATTAAATTAAATTAAATTCAAATGGTATAGAGTGGTTATAGGTTGGTCCTTTCTTGACTTATTAATGTTGAAACTTACACACAGGACTTCCCTATGCACATGCTGAAACTGTATATAATCATACTGTAAGGAATATCTAATAATAAGGTGAGGCCAATATACCAGCATCAGTATCTGTAGTACATAGTCTATAAACTATACTGATTTAAATAGTGAAAAGAAATAATTAATAGAACTCTCATATCTATAAAGAAAAACATTTGAGTACATAATTAACTTATTTGAATGCTTAAGTCCCTTTAAGTAAACTATTGTGAACAGCAATGGACTTAAGCACAGATTGAGACTCAATCTAAAACAATACATTCCTTAATGCCCAGGAAATGTGTTTCACTGTTCATGAATAAACATAACATGCACAGTATGATACCACAAGAGAGAAATGATATAAGAGGAAAAGTTCCTCCTGCAAAATAAATGCCCTATAATGTAAAATAAACACAAGACAGCAAATGGAAGAAATAAAAAATAAGCAAAGTACAAGGCTATTGCCTCACTGAATCAAGCAGACACATAAAGCATTCTATTCTGTTTACACTTTCAGGAGTTGATATTA
Source organism: Laterallus jamaicensis coturniculus (assembly GCA_022605575.1). Classification (NCBI taxonomy): domain Eukaryota; kingdom Metazoa; phylum Chordata; class Aves; order Gruiformes; family Rallidae; genus Laterallus; species Laterallus jamaicensis. Next base: position 853,222 of record JAKCOX010000027.1, read on the forward strand.
ATCAAGCTATCTACGTAACCGTTACAGTATTTTTTTTTCTTTTTTTCCAAGTTAGATCAGAAATGAAGGCTGGTTTTTTTTGCTTCCTTTTTTTTTTTTAAATTCTGATTGAAATTCTTATGTTGGTCAGCCCTGTTTGCCATAGGACATTGTCTGTAGGTTAAAAGAGTAAAATGGGAAAGCAGACGAACCAATATTTTATTTCTCTGATTACTTGCTTTGTATGTCTATTCTAGTGAGACGATTTTAAATTCTTAATATATCACATTCAATAACCTGGAAAAAAGTTCACTGAGGGCAAGAGTGAGCAAGGGAAGGATGAGACAGAACCCTTTGCAGAAAATCTTTCTGTAGGTAGTTCATACACATACTAATTTCTATTGTACCATTCCTGATTCTCAGAGGCAGATCAAACTTGAAAGAAGATCGAATTCAAGTACTATTTTTGCTTCTTGAACTGAGCACATTGCATGGCTCTTATCATCTTCAAAGGTTGCCTCCTACTTTATGAATAATGAGTCCTTAAAGCAATGTTGTCAAAATAAAAAAGTAAGTCACTGCTATACACAATTATAATTGTTGAAAGAAGGCACTAGTAGTAAAGGGCAAAGGTGTTTTTTTTAAAAAGAAATTTCCAAACTAAATGGATAAGCCTTGGTCCAAGAAACAATTAGAAATTTTAATCTAATTATGCCAATCATACAAACCCTTTCTAATTAGAATTGAACAAAAACTGAAAATTTGAAATTAAATATATTCAAATTCAAAGCACACAAAGGTTACTTGAACATCAATTCAGAGTTTGATATCTCAGGATCTTCTCTGACATTATGAGCATTTTGTGCCCTATAGGTAAACAAGCTCTTGTTTTCTTATTTCCTTTTTTGCAACATTTCAAGGTGGTTCTATATATTAATGCGTGCAATATTTGTGTGGTCTAGTAATGCACATAGCTCTGGGCAACAACAGCCAAATATATTTTTTCTGGAATTTTCCTCTAATTATTTTCTCTTTTCAATTGAAAAAAGTTTTTCTTAAAAGTTGAAGGTTTTATAAAATCAGTTTTTCTGCCACTCTGTGAGGCAGTAAAAAAGGTAAGTGCATTTAAAGGCACATATGTAGGAACCTAATTCTCTATTCAACTTCAGTGAGAATTGGGATCCTAAAGTCCTTCATAGGTCTTGGCCAGAAATCTTATTCCTATACGCAAATTTAGAATTAAGAATCAATCACTTACAAAGAGCTATTTCATGTTTCTGTGCTCTGCCCAGAAATCCAGGGCTTCTGAACTAGAACTTATAAAGCTGTTAAACATTGAGGTGCTTTGTTTTACACTTCTGTGAAAAAACAGAATTTTTAAACTGTCATTCACATCGGTATGCATATACTTTCAACTAACCTGACAATACCATTTTCTATAACTCCAGTAAACCACCAGTTCTTGTCATTAATTTTGCCTTAAAGATAATTTTCCTGCTCTAAATTTAACCCAGATTTCAGGTGTATTAAATTTTAAACTAACAGCCCAATCTTAGAAAAGGTTGATTATTTTTTCTCTTCAAGAGATTTAGAAAAGACATTTCATAAGAATTAGAAAGAAGAATTTAGGTAATGACGTGTTAAAACAACATACAGAATATACAGTATTTTTCATATTGTTAAATTAAAAATGAGCTGATATTTACAAAATAGTATTCGATGTTCTTAAAAACATTTTTAGAATTCAGCAGACGAAAAGTGCTCATCAGCAACATACAGTTAAAATGATCCTAGACTAAACCCTTTCACATTTTTTCTTGATCTGTTCAATCGTTGGTGAAGTGATGCAGTGACTTTCGAGATACTGGACCTAGCATCTATATGGATGATATTACTATGTTCCAATGGGAGGTCCTTTTGTCCGGCTTCATGCCTGCTGTTGTGACTTATTGAATGATCTATTCAAATTAGAGCCACCTTTTAAGAATGGCACCCCATGTTGAATCATGGATCCCTTTACATGTACTCCTCCAAATTGTTACGGTGGGGACATGGAGGGATAGGGAGAAAAAAGTGAAAAGGTGTTTGAGTAGCATCATATGGACTTTATTCACATTCCCAGCAAATAATATATTCACCTTAGTTACTTCAAATGCTTGCAACAACCTGAGTCTGAGACGGGAGGTGAAACTGAAACTTGCTTGTGCAGCTTAAATAGGCAGGCAGCAAAACTGCTTAAACCAGGGGGAATAAATAAAAAATAAAATAAAATTTTAAAAAATTATTCATCTAAGTCCTGCCTAGATAGCTGTGGCCCAGCAGATGTTTAATAACACTCCACTCAGCTCCTCTCCAGTACATTAGACACATCAGAGCCAAGTCAGACTGTCTGAGAGACCCTGGAAAGTGTTAATTGACAGGAGCCTGGCCTGGTGATATCTTTAAGGTCACAAAGGATAGCAGGTAGCCTGTCACTACAATGAAGTTAAACTAACATAACATTAAGTGTTTGTGTTAGATCCATCAGACCATCCTCAATAGATTGTAAAACACTTAATCAAGCAATACGGAACCATACAGTAATTTCTTTCTTAGTCTCCATTTACATTTACTCCAAGGAAAACAGTTTTCAGAATCAAATGGTCGTATATGCATCCTGAATACTTTAAAGAAATGGACAGTATAAAATGATAGACATGGAAAATTTTATTTTTCTTTTAGTTATTTTCCTAATTCCAAATTGTATTGCCATTTTCAGCATCATGGTAGCTTGAATTTTAATTTTGTGATTTTTATGTGATCCTGAAAGAATAGCTCAAAGAATTAAGGTTCTTTTTTGTGAGGCCTTAATAGAGAAGAGCAAGACATTACTAGTTAACCATATGGATTAACATCAACTAATTAAAAAGTCAAAGAATAAAAGTTCAGAAAAATTTTTCACAGAGTTGTTGGTCTTTCTGCCAAGCTTTGTTGGTTTTCATTTTATTTTATTTTGAAAACAATCTCCTGAATTTTGAAGGTAGCATTAACACTTTCTACTTTACAAAGTGCTTAGGATAATAATAATTTTCATTAAATAATAATAATTAATACTCTTAATAATAACAGTGGTGTCTAAAAAGAGTAAAAAGATTACTGCTTAAGAAGATAGTCAGAAGGAATAATGAGCGCTTAGCTTTTTGTACCTTATTAGCCACGTAGCCTGTATTTTTGGAGCAAACAAATTGGCAAGATGAAAGTAAAAATCCCTGTTTTAAAAGTTTGTGTGTAACTAAAAGTAATTTTCTATAAACTTGTGTGTTTCAAACATTATACATGGATTGGCATGGAGATATGTGTGTCCTGTCCATCAGAAGACACAGTGAAAGGTAATAATAGCACCTTGCAAATACCCATTTGTAAATTGCAAATGCATCTCAACCTGGGTTAGATGAAATTGGTTTTGACAGGGAGCAGGTAGGCTTCTGATAGAGATGTAAAGAATCAGGCTATCCCCAGAACAAAGAAAAAAACTATACATGTAAGTACCATAAAGGATTTTTTTTCCCTATGATTCCCCGGGTAAAACAGGTGGGCATGGCTCCTGCACCAAGCTGTGGGCTGCCAGGAGACAGTCAAACCAAAGCAGGGTTTATATAGGACGTGGGAACAACTTTTACACAGGAGCTGTGGTAATTATTATCCCAGTTCTTGGTTTGAAAACAGGCAGAAGCACAGTGAAGTCAGGAATCTCATCAGGACCTTTATTTCAGGTACCTTTGTGCAATGCTATAATGCAGATATCTCTATAGTTATTTTTGGTGTGGTTTGGAGAAAAATTAAAAGAGAAAGAAGAAGGGAAGGGAAGGGAAGGGAAGGGAAGGGAAGGGAAGGGAAGGGAAGGGAAGGGAAGGGAAGGGAAGGGAAGGGAAGGGAAGGGAAGGGAAGGGAAGGGAAGGGAAGGGAAGGGAAGGGAAGGGAAGGGAAGGGAAGGGAAGGGAAGGGAAGGGAAGGGAAGGGAAGGGAAGGGAAGGGAAGGGAAGGGAAGGGAAGGGAAGGGAAGGGAAGGGAAGTATCTTACGTTTAGTATTCTAAAAAACCCTTATAATTGTTATAAATATGCAACATATAAGCAGCTAAAAATAAGAGAAAAAAAAAGAAAAACCCTGAGTACTGAATAACTTGGATGAAGGGATTAGCTATAATTTACCTCCTGTGATTTTATTTTTGATTATATAAAAAGAAAAATGAACTCCAGCAATAGGATCATGGCCTTTACATTACATAAATATGGATTATTTATCGGTACATAGACCGTATCTATATGTACATATAGATTTTCTGCTGGGGAGTAGACAATCTTGGTCCAAATCATATGCTCTAGGACCCCAGTCCCACGACTCAGGGCTTCCAGAGTTCTTCATCAGGTCAACGGCACAGATTACATTTGTATATAAATGGGGTTCAGGGAACAGGCGGGGAAATGAAGAGCTGGTTCCATGATGTGTCAGCATTTGCTTAGTCTTTGTATAGCATAACATATGGCAAATTCTGTTTTCTTCCCCTCCCATTCTCAGTATTGAAATTTTTTTCCACAAAATGATGAAAGGCATAAATAAAATGTTCTTGGCTGTGGGCCTTCTCCATTGAAATCAGTGAGTGAGGGGGAGGGGACTGCAGAGGAGTTCAATGTGTGTAAAATGAAGACATTATTTTCAAATTATCTTTTCATGCACTTAGAGTACCAAATGTGAAGATTATTCGGGATGTCCTATTTTGATAATTATTCTCTTTGTTCACACTGCTGTAATACAGCAGCAATTGCATTGTACCTCTTTCCTGATGTAAGCCCATATTTTATGCAAACTAATAACCTTGAAGTCGAGTGCAGGTTGTTCAAATCACTTTTATTATACAGAGCGTATTCAATATAGCATAGAAATATTTGCCTACTTAAGTCTTTTTTATAACGGACTGTATTGACTTTGCTGTTTTTAAACGAAATATCAACCATAAGGTAAGAGTGGGATGGAACAGATGGAGAGCTCATTTCTCAAAATGTATTGGAATCAAAATACATTCTTTAAAATTCATATCCAAATGTGGCTCTGGGAAATTATAAATGATAACTCCACACGTTTTATAGCGATGTATCTGATACAGTATTAATATAATGATTGTATAACAATGTCAATAAAGAAATAATCTCTATGTAGTATTAGGGCTACTGTTGAAAACATAGCTGCTGTTTTTAGGAAAGGAAAGGGAATAGATTTGAAATAGAAACCAATGGTTATGCCATTTTTAAAATAGTAACCACAACAGTTTCAAAGAGCCAGTGAAATATTTCATTATCAATGTGATCGGTAATATTATATGTTGTTAGTCATGTTCCCATGGCAGTGTACCTGTGTATGTGTATTATATTGTCCCCAACTTAAATATTAACTTTCAGAATACAAATCTTAACAAATACATTTATTAGAAAATCTTTCACCTCATTTTTTTTCTCAGGTATCTACAACTCACAGTCTGAAACTCAGTTTTTCTTGCCTGAGGCTCTTTTTGCAGTCAAAGGAAAGAAATAAGCATACATATATTAGGATTTCTTTATTTATATGTGTAAACTTTAGGATAACTTGAGTTGCATGTATAGTGCCAATTGGAGCCCATTGACTCTGAAGGGAGCCTTAATGGCAAGTTCAAATACTTTTTACATTTACATTTACAAAATACATTTACAAAGCAGATGTCTATGTTAGATCAGATGAGTTTGGAATTCTGTAACAGTATAGAAAGCCTTTGATAAGAAAGTGGAGGAATGTGTGAGCCCTTGCCAAAAAAGAGCCAGTCTTCAATGGTATATAAAAGAATTTTTATTTTTCCTGTAAAAGGCTTCCAGCTTGTGGAAACATTTAATTTACAGAAACTGATCTATAAAGTGTGGGAATAAGAGGCACAAATTTATGCAGGGAATGATGCATTTATCACAGAAATGGAGCAAATAGTTTTTAGCATCATATTGCTGAGTTGAGGGACACTGATTTTTATTTCATTTTTTCCAACAAGAGTCTCAATGGAAAACATTTCTGTTAGTAAAGTTAAAGGCAGAGATCACTGATGTGGTCCTCCAAGCACTGGAAATAATAACTTGCATTTGGTATTCCATCAACAGATTACTTCTGACAAATTATGCATTCAGTCAGTGTCCAGTGATCTCTTACAGTAATCTTAAGCATGAGAAATACTCTACACTGAATTAAAATATTGGTGGTTAAGTAACAAAACAATGTGTGGCATTTAGTCTGTATTTCATGAAACTCTGGTTGTATACATGCTTGGTAAGAAACCAGGTACTTGACTGAATGTGAGATTTTTTTTTGCTTTCTTCTTTAATACGAAAATTTTGTGATCTATCATTTTGAAATCCTTTTTTAAGTGGGACTAAAAGCAAGGGTGCTCGTAGAGAAGACAGAGTAGTTTAATACATGTTAAAAAATAACTGAAAAGTGGTTCCTATTCCTCCCCTGCAATTCAGGGGAAGGTAACATGAAGAAACGTCCAAGACACTGTGAAATGGAAATACTGTATCTGCATGGTTCAGCTGAAGTCAGGTATACTGCCTTGGCTCCAAAAAGTGTGTCAGAAGTCAAGCATGACTACATGGCCTTCTAGCTGGTGCACAGCAGAGAATTTTATTCTACTATCCATTGGGAAAGGCTGTTGTGAGTCCTCACTGCTGGTGCGCTCTCTAGATGTAGGAAATTCAGGTTCCTCTCATGGCACTATAAAATGCAGCTGTCTCTGTTGAAAAGTGAGGGGTCTGACACTGAAATGTTCAAGTCTCTTGTGCTCCAGTTATTATCAGAAAACCCAGCAAGTCCAGAGATCCTTTTTATAATAAAGCTTTATGAAACAGATCCGTTTGCCAGAAATCATTCATTCCTGCGGTCAAGATTCTCAACTAAAGAAGCACCTCAGCAAATTCCTGATCAGCTTTACTAGGCAACAGGCCTTGTCTGACCATTATAGTGATAACCTTGTAAATTAATTTTTCATTTTCGTTTACAATATGTTTTTATTTTATGCAAGGACAAAAGATGAGGTCTCCTGTAGTTAATTTAGCACCTGTACTTTCTCAGAAATTGTAATGAAACACTGCACGATTCAGCCTTTATAGAGCAGTGACTTCTAATCCTGTTAGGGTGGTTCTTTAATTAAAATGTCTATTAACTTTTCTGCAGTTAATGAAATTATGGATTTATTACTTCTTGCCATTCTAGGAAAATTTTTATGATCCAATAATATTTAATTTATAAAATCCTACCTTAGGAAAAGAATAGCTCAACTGAGCAACATAAAACTATCCACTTGCAGAAATGACGTATCTGTTTCAAAGTTCTAAATAAACAACTTACAATTAAAGGACCATGGCCTTAAATCCTGGAATTACAATCTGCCTTAATATTATAATTTAATTTTTCATCATTGCATATCTTTTATCACACTTCCTATAAATCTACAATACTTCTAGGATGTGTTCCTTTACATAGTGTATTCTATCAGTTTAATTTTTGACTGTTTATAGAACTTTTATATGTATGTTTCTTTTCTTTTGATATGTGGAATACACTGACACAACTAAAAAGTATTATTGTTAATCTCAAATATTATTTCTTGTTTCTTTATCCTAAGAAATCTTTAAAATTTTCTTTCTTTCCATATATGCTCTTGTGTTATAAAACACTGGTCAGAAAAGATGACACCAACTGATTGTACTACTCCCTTTCAGGCTGGGGAGGCATCAGTAACATTGCAAGCATCAAACAGACGTGTGGCTGAGATCTTATGCTGAGTGTACAATATGACCTGGTAATCCCCTTATGGCCCGCTGTTTACTGCTAGCACTTTATACAGTATCAGTTGAGTTGGAAATTCATGTATTAAACTATTGGTTTTCAGGATTTTTATAGCTCCCCACTTGCAGTTAATGCATTTTGTATTAGGCCTCAGTGTGAAGAAATCATAACTCCATACACCAAAGGATAAACTTCAACTTAAATTACTAGAAAACAGTGTCTGGAGACTTGGATATATGTACTGAGGTCTGTTCTATTGCTTTTCACCTGGAAAACTGACTTTTCATCGCATTTCTACCCAGATTTGAAACACTGTGTTTATTCTTTAAAGTGTGATTTGGGACAAAAAGGTGGGTAAGTACAGTTCTCAAACACATCAAAGGCTTGATCCATTAGAATAGTGAAGACAGCAAATTATTTCACATGAGGTTTTTTTTATTAATGTCCTGAGAGTTAATTGCATTGTTTTATGAGTACAACTTTGTCTTATTACAAGTTTTAGCATAATATAAATACCAAGTTGTGCAATGCAATATATGTTGTGGCTATGCAGCTAGTCAGAACCATAAAGCAGCACAGCCATATGGAAGGACTGCCAAACAATACAAAATTGGAGTTTATTCATGTTACCCAGAACTGCTGTTGGGTAGATGCTTGAATAGCTCTAATTCACCCCAGGAAAGGGAATTTCTCATCTGATGTGTATACAGGGGGAGGGTGGTGGAGTTGGAAAGACAGATACAAAGTTGTATTTTATGACTATAAGTAGTAGTTCATTCCCTTTCTTAAAATGATGATTCAGAATTTAGCAGTCACAATAGGCTGTATTATTGGTTGTAGACATCTTAAACAGGAAGCTATTTTTTAAGGACACTTTGAGTTTTGGAACCCTCAGGAGCTGCACTTTTTAAAGAGATGTATATTAATTGGAAAACAGTTTTTTGAATACTTAAGAAAAGTGCCAGCTCAATCTTTACAAATTGCCACACTCTGACTGCAGAGAGGAAATTCTTTATTGTTCATTTCTTTTCTTGTTTTGATAAAGGCTGGAATGACAGAAAGTTCGGCTCAGAAAAAAAGCAAAATCCAAAAAGGTAAGTCTTTGAAAAACAGAGTTTTTAACAATTACGCAAAAAGGCCAAATTTTGGGTTTTCTCTCAAGAAGAGAACTAAAAGCTGCCTCAGGATTCTGGAAATAGGATTACCTGAAATGGAACATTCTCAGGGCATTTCATAGCAGACGGTGACAGCAAAAGATGCAGAATGTTCCTGCAATTTGTAGTCAAGAAAAGATCTTGAAGACTACCCCTTGACAGCCTGTTGGTATCTTTGAATGATAGGGTATAGCTGGAACAGGTAGGGGAGTGGTAACGAATTTTTCTGGATGCAGAGATGTTGCAGATGACATGGGAAGAATCTTAACAGTATATGTTTGTTAAGAACTACATGGCGATGAACAGTATTTTGCAATAATTCAAGATCATGTGATATACATCAGGACTTTTTACAGTTTGGTAACATCCATAACAGAATCTTAAATATAATTCAGTAATCTCACAGTCCATGTAAGATGAAAGAATGAAATTGCTATTTACCACTACTTACACTGCATACCACTTAATGAAACTGCCTTTTCCAAACACCTCTCATACGAAGATGTTTATCATTTCCACATACTCTATAGTAGCTTAGGATGTTGATGTCCATAAAAACAGGCTGATAAGAAATTAAAACTCAAATAAACTGAGCAGAAAATGTCGCTTAAAGTTGAATGGGTTGCAGTAGGTAACTAGAGTGATCCCATTCTTCTGTATATCTTTGTGTCAAGCTGTCACTAAGACAAGATAAGAAAACATTTTTTTTTCTTTTTTTAAATAAAAATCTTCTAATGATCCTATTAGCTTCAGATAGGCATTGACTGCTGCCTTTTCTTGTGAGTTAGGAGGAAGGTTGGAAAAGAAAACTATTTATGTTTCAACTCTGAAACAGTTGACACTAGCTATTCTTTTCTGTGCAAATGATCTACAGAAAGACCCTACCTACTCTTTGTGTAAATGATATACAGCAGGATACACAGTATAGTAGGAAGAAAGTCAAGATAGTTGCATGTGCAACTTTTCTCTAACTTTTTATTTCCTCTAATTTCGTTTTACTGATAATGGTAGAAACTAAGAACCAAAGAGCTCAGACATAATACTTGGAAAATATCCAACAAAAATTGCTAGTGCAGACCTTTTCTAATATTACATGTTTGTCATTTGTGACTGTGGTAGATATACAGATGATGCATTGCTAAGTGGTAAAAGGTCTTATGCCCATTCTTCTCAGTTAAGAGTACTGTGGTGGTTTGGCCCTGGCTAAAGGCCAAATGTCCACCAAAGCTGCTCGCTTGCTCCCCTCTTCAGCCGAAAAAAGGAGAAAACATATTGGGAGGCTTAGGATACGAGATAAGGACAGAGGGATCACTCTCCAATTAGTACAATGGGCAAAACAGACTCAACACAGAATTAAAAAAACCTGATTCATTACTACTACTACAACTACACCTACACACCCAGTGAACCAGAGTTGGGTAATGAGAAATGCGGCCAGGTCTTAAAGCACCTTCTGCTCTTCCATCCCTTCTTTGCAAACTGAAACTTGATTCACAATTTTAGTCCCTTCTTCCCCCACCAACATTGCGTGATGAGGGTCAGGGAATGGGGAATGGTTTCTAGTCAATTCACCATAACATGTTTTCCTCCTCCAGATCTTAACACTTCCACTTCCTCCCCACCCCTCCTTTCTTCGCAGAATTAAATCATAAATTTGCTCCCTTCTTCCCCCCATCGTGGTGCAGGGAGGGGTAGGGAACGGTGAATGGGGGTTTTCAATCCTTTCCTCCTGAGTTATTTACCTTCTTAGCTGGGAGGGGGGCATTCCACACACACACCCTTCCCCTGCAGCACCATAGGCTCCCACCCTCTGGAGACAGTCTTCCAGGAACTTCTCCAGCGTGAGTCTTCTCTATCAGAAAGTCATCTCTTTACCACAGGTCTCAGCACAGCTCCCTTCCACAGGGTGCTGACCTTCAGGAACAGACTGCTCTGGCCTTGTCCCCCCACAGGGTCACCAGTCCCCAGCAAACCTGCTGAGGTGTGGATCAATCCCTTCACAGTGGAAGTCTCTGCTCCCTGTCCTCATCCATGGGCTGCAAGGGGATACCCACTCCAGCATGATCTTCTCTATGGGCTGCAGGGGAATATCTCTCTCCGGCACCCTAAGTGCCTCATTCTTCCCCCCGCTCTCCTTCGGGCCTGGCCTTGGTGCCTATATGGCTCATTACATCTTCTCAGTCCCTTCGCCAGTGGCAAAATACATCTGCCTGCAGGTTTTTTTTTTCTCCTATATGTGATTCACAGAGGTGCTGTGACCACCTCCGATTGGCTCAGCATTGGTCAGAAGCAACTTTGGTCTTGAATTGACCGATGTTTACTTTCTGGGGCCTGCAGAGAGCTTCTAGCTGCTTCTTGCAGAAGCCGTCTTGGCAGCACGGCTACACAAAACTGCAACAAGTACTCATAGTGATTTATCAGTTAGGCAATCTAATAAACCTTTCTATCACTAATTTCTTAGATCTAGATTCTGCTTTTATATGGTCCAACAGAAATAATAAATAATATATATGGGGCAACCAAAGGTGTACAGCAGAATCTAGTCTCTTCATACTTAAAATTAGAAGCTAGTGCCAACATACATTACACAGGATTACAAAATGGCATTAAAGCTCAATTCCTCTTTCTATGAATGCTTCAGCTTTAATGCATCGAAATATGTAAAATGCCCATATAATTTAACTGAATCAAGAAAAAACAAAGAAAATGGGAAAAAAACACCAAAACCAAAAAAAAACCAGCCTCATGCAAAAGACAAGCAACAAAAAACTTATTCTGAGGAAATGAGGACAAAAAAAGCCCCACCCATCTATATTAATATACTCTATGCAAAAGGGAAGAACATCATCTACATCATACATTCTTAATGATCAGATAATTCTTTCACTGGTGTGTGAGCTAGGTAATGTTTTTAAAGACTGAATCATTATATTTTATTTTGTTTATTGCCATAGGACTGGTCAGAAAAATGTTAATTACTTTGCTTAAAAAAATCAACAGGAATTTCCTGTAAAACTTTACATCTGAGATTCAAAACTAAGAGTAACAGGAAGTACATAAAGAATCGATTTGGCCTAAATTTTACTGGTTTTAGTAACACTTAGGCTTTTCACATGTTTGTTGACAGTAGTTCTCTTTAATCTTTCTTTAATTTCTTCTTTATTTAAAAAAAAAAAAGAGCTTAGAAGATATGTGTCTTACAGACCAAACAACTTGTTTACCTTCATTCTCCAGAGCACTTTGGGGTTTTGTTTTTGGTTTGTTTGGGTTTTTTTCAGAAAGTGCTTCAGAAGCTTTAGTTATACCACTTCCATGGTGATTATTTCAGCTACAAGTCTGGCTGATAATGTGAATTTAAGATCTCCTCTACCACAGTCAGTGAGACCTCAGTGAAGATTTCTTCCCAGGGTTTGTGGAGAACAGTTACTTGTCAGGCTAGGATAGCACAACTTCCTAAATTACTGATTAAAATTTACATTTTGTTCCTATTTCATTATAATTTCATGGTTTTGTCCTGCAGACCATGGGTTGTGCATTTCTAAAAAGACCAACTTCTCCAGGGACTGCTGTTCTGCAGGTTTCCACAATTGCATTTCTTATTTCTAATAATTGCTCTCATGCTATGTAATATGTGCCATCTCTTTTATTTTTATGAGAAATTTATTTATGCTTGAATTGCTCGACAAAAATTACTGCCACTTTTGCTTGCTTTGTTTCTGAGAGAGGGGGAAACAGACAGAAAGTACATCCACTTGTTTTTTTCTTGTTAGTGGTGTTATTAAGTTACTATATGAGTTACCTAAATATTTATGTCTAAATGTTAATAATTTAAATATAAACTGGGCGTTTTAGTCTCCTTTTATACTCAGTTAAATGAAACTGCTACTGCTGAATGTCATCTCTTAAGCAACTAATTTAGCTGAACCGTCCTGGGGAGGTGCCTATTCCTCCCCATTAACTGTAAAAGGAATGTAGGTTGATTAGCTTAGACATAGGTGATTAAAAGTTCAATTGGGTAAGATTAAGACAGCTCAGACTACACACATTTAATCTTAAGGGCTCCATTTTCTGTGGCATACTTAGGTATGATCTTGCTTCAGATATATAAATATTTAATAACATTTATCACAAGTGGGAGAAAAGACAGATAATTAAATTATGTAGTGCACAAATGTTCTGAATGGGTCAGTCATGACACCCATTGCTGCAAAATGGAAAATCTCACAAAAGAGGGGGAAAAAAGTCAAAATCAGATTGCCATAAAAGGCACAACTATAAAAATGTGCCTGTTTGTCAAAATAATAAAAGTTTGAAGCAGAACTGATCAAATACAGAAAGATTTTTCCTAAGTGCTGAAACAGTTGGAAAAGTATTTTTTCCTCCCAAGTCCTACTTTTAACTTCCTTTGATACAAGGTGGCACAAAGTCAAGAAAGAACTTGAAACAAGCTTCACATTAATATTTGAAAAAGGGCACCCAACGTGTTTGATGTGGCGCCCTTCATGCAAATCATGTAGTCTGAGAGAAATCCCAATAGGAAATACGATTCTTTCTTCTTAGCACTCACTTTTTTTTCTGGTTGATAATAATGAACTTTTCACACTCCCCTTGCAACCCCCCTGAGCTATACAGAAATGAAGTTATTACTCACTAGGTGCTGCCTATTTGGGTAGGATTTTTTGTTGCTTTTTTATTGATTTCTGTTGTTGTTGTAAGTACAATCTCAGTTTAACACATATTTTGTGCTTATTTTCCTCAGAATTCTGAATGATAAAACCCAGATGCTTTATCAAAACAACAAAATACCTGCTCTCTCCTAGGACTTTTAAATGTGAGGATATGTATACAGAGTGAAAAACATCATGATGATATAACATCGGGTATTGATTTGACCAAGGCAGTGTCTAGGTATAGCTGAGAGTATAGAATAGGATAGAATAAAAAGTAGCTCTTAATAGTTGTTTTGTTAGGTTTTTTTGTTTGTTTGGTTTTTTTAAAATTTGTAGTTAATTGTGCTAATAGCAAGTTGCACCTTCCAGAATTCTCCAGGCACTACCATTTAAAGTATAGAGGTCAAACTAATTACAAACCATCCAAAATCCAGAACACTGTGGGTAGCAGCATTGATCACATTTCCTCCTTTTATTCTTGTTGTGCATACTTCATTCCTATGTATAGCAACTAATGTATCTCCCACATTACACCACCCACACACTTTCTGAAGGCACAGGAACCTTTCCCTACAATTAATTTCCAGATTTCATTATGAAAAATGTCACAGATTGATTCTGGAAATTGTTGAAAGCAGACCTAAAAAAGGGTCAGCTCCTCCGATAGATCCTAAAGAAAAAAGGAGCTCTCAGTATCCCCCCAGTGCAATCTGAGTAGGAAAAACCCACATATTTAATAATAATATTTTTTTTACAGATATAATTATTGTAACATGAGATACTGACATTTAGAAGAAACTATTAAGATTGTCTGGGAGATAGATGCATTCTGAAGGTGGTTCAGTTTTGTTTTGGGCTTGGTTCTTTTTCTTTGCTGACAGAAAACTTTTCCTATGCTTTTGCAACTGAATCTGCATGATTACAGGCCTTGATCCTCATGGGGAAATTCAGCTACCATGGTATCTCCTGAAGGGACAACTCAGCAGCAATCCAGAAGATTTCTAGAGTGCGTTGCTGCATTTCATACTTACAAAAAGGGAAGGACTGGTTGGGGGAGTTAATTTCAGTGCAGCCTTGGGTTGAGATGATGGAGTTCAGGATCCTGAGAAGAGGGATCACATCCCTGGGCTTCAGGAGATAAATCTTTGGCCTATTTAGGGGTCTGCTTGGAAGAATGCTATTAGACATTGTCCTGGAGAAGAGAGGTCCAAGCAGAGCTGGACCTCCATCTGGTTCACCTCCTCCAAGCTCAAATCCATTCTAATACAGAACAGAATCACAGAATCACAGAATCTTAGGGGTTGGAAGGGACCTCAAGAGATCTTCGGGTCCAACCCCCCTGCCAAAGCAGGCTCCCTATCTCATATTACATAGATAGGCGTCCAGACGAGACTTGAATATCTCCAGAGAAGGAGACTCCACCACCTCCCTGGGCAGCCTATTCCACTGCTCTGTCACCCTCACTGTGAAAAAGTTCTTCTGCATGTTGGTGCGGAACTTCCTGTGCTCCAGCTTACAGCCATTGCCCCTAGTCCTGTCCCCACTGACCACTGAAAAGGGGCTGGCCAATTCCCCCTGCCACCCATGTCTGAGATATTTGTAAACACTAATTAGGTCCCCCCTAAGTCTTCTTTTCTCCAAGCTGAACAGACCCAGCTCACTCAGCCTTTCCTCATAAAGGCAAGTCAAGCAAAACCAGCAGGAGGCCTGCATGGACAAGCAAGTTCCTCCTGAGTGAAAAAGAAACATGCAAGAGATGGAAGGAGGGAAAGGTGACCCAGAAGGAATGAAGAGCTGTTTTCTGATCATGCAGGGATAGGATTAAGAAAACCAAGGCCACTCTGGAGATTAATCTGGCAAAGTATAAGAAAAGTAATAAGATGGACTGCTACAATTCATAAGCAACAAAAGAAAGACTGAAGATAATGTGGACCTACTACTGAATGGGGCATGAAAAAAGACATGGAAAAGCCTGAGATTCTCTATGGTTTCTTCACTTCAGACTTTATCATTAAGATTTGTCTTCAGGAGTCTTGGGCCCCTGAGGCCAGTGGGAATGTCTGGAGCAAGAAAGACTTATCCTTGGTATAAGGGTTTCAGGTTAGGATAGATTTAAGATAACAAGATATACTTAAGTCATGGGACGTGATAGAATGCACGCACAAGTGCTGAGGTAGCCAGACAATGTTATGTTGTGGACACTACTGATTATCTTTGAAATGTTATGGTGAGTGAGGAAGATTACTGACCCTGAAAGAAAGTCAATGTCATTCCTATCTTGAAGAAGGTCAAGAAGGAAGATTTAGAAAACTACACACTGACCAGTTTCATCTTGATCTCTGAGATAGTGATAGAGCAACTGATAGACATTGAAATAATTTCCAAACAAACAAAGAAAGAACAGGAAGGTCATTAGGAGTAGTCAGTGTGGATTTATGAAAGAGAATTCATGCTTGACCAAACTGATAGACTCCTACAATGAAATGACAGCTTTGGTAGGTGAGTGAAGAACTGTGAATACTGTTGATCTTCATTTTTGAATAAGGGTTTTGATACTTTCTCCTATAACACCCTTATATACATAGACCAATGAAGTACATGATAAATAAAAGGGCAGTGATGTAAAATGAAAACCATCTGTACTGTTGGGCTCAAATGGTTGTGACCGGTGGCACAAAGTCCAGCTGGGGCCAGTGGCTGGGGGCCAGTATGTCCCAAAGTTTGATATTGAGATCATTACTGTTTAAAATATTAATTATCTGGTTCATGTACAAAGTGCACCCTCAGCAGATTTGTAGATGGTACAAAACTGAGAGGACTGATTGAAAGGTCAGATGGTTATACTCAGGAATCTCAATCTTGAGAAGTGGGCAGAGAGGAATCTCATAACTTTAGCAAGATGAAAAGCACTACACATGGGGAGGAACAATACCATGCAGCGCAATATGCTGGGGCTGACTGGCTGCAAAGCTGTTTCGTAAAGAAAGACCTGGTGATCCTGGTAAACAGTAAGTTGACCATGAGCCAGCAATGTACCGTCACAGCAAAAAACCCCTAGAGTATTCTTGGCTGCACAAGGAACACCTTTGCCAGTAGGTTGAGGGAGATGATCCTTCCTCTGCTCAGTCCTAGCAAAGCACATCTTAAGTCCTGGGTCCAAGTCTGGAACCCTAATGCCAGGACATGGACAAAATGGAGCAAGTCCAGCAAAGAGCCATAAAGATGACTGAGGAACTAATGTTATCTGACATATATAGAGAGAGACTGAGAAAGCTGTGACCATTCAGATCAGGGGGATTTGATCAATGCATGCAAATACCTGACAGGATGGGAGTAGAGAAAGTAGAGCCAGGCTCTTTTCATTGCTGTCCAGTGGTAGGACAATAGAGATGGAACAAACCAAAACATATGAATTTCCATTCAAACATAAAAAAAAAAAAAAAAAAAGGTTTTGTTTTCCTTACAATGGTGGTCAGACTCTGTAACAGGTTTCTGAAAGATATTGTAGAGAATCTTAGAGACATTCAAAGGTCTTATGTACAAAATCTTGGTTGGCTGATCTTGCTTGGACCAGGGGCTTGGACCAGGTTATCTGTAGAAATCCCTCGTATCTCAGTCGTAACATGACTTGGCAATTCTGTAATATTATCTATAGCATTCTCAGCCTGAGGTAAATACTAGATTTGATCATCTGTTTTGTCCTGCCTTGGCCTGACAATGATATCCACAGATGATCTTTGTTCTGTAATTTATTCTCTAAAAAAGAAAAGCAATCTGACTCACTTCACAAAGCATTTGTTCAAGCCACAAATTTTCACATCCCTACCCTCCCCCTGCTCTAATTTTGGGGGTGGGAGGTTGGGGAGATAGCTCGATTAAGAAAAAAAAAATCCTTCATCTCTTTATCCTTCAGTCTGATAAGTGATTAGAATAAGTTTGGCTGCGAAAATTCCCTGTTTGGTTACAATGGATGAAAGCAAATCATAGTCCAATTCAGAGGAGGTTAATATGGAAGAAAAAGTAAATGTCTGAGTAGACTAGGAAAGGAAAAAAAAATATGGTGAAAAAGGAAGAGAAAACAACACTCATGATTAAGGAAAGAAGACACAATATGGAAAGGGTGAAAAGAAGGATGTGAAAGGAAAGAAACTATCACATTAACTGATTTTTGAGTTTGGAATACATATAAACTGTACAAAAGCATTAATAATCCCAAAATGTTAACTGCAATATATAGAATAAATGTTTCTGATATGTATTTATTTTCAGTTCATTAAACCAGATTATCACTTCTTGATAAAACCTGAACTTTATGTTAATTTGATACTTGTAGATATCAATTTAGTCTGTTTCCTTTTCTTTTGTTCTCTCATACATGAGCTTAATATTGATTTATCAGATCAATAAAACAATAAATGAAAAATCACTATGAAATACTGCTGCACAAACACTCCTTGCTCTCACACCTACTAGGAGTATTTCATTACAGATGAAAAGGATTTGGGGTATTGGTTGACACTCATCTGAACATGAGCCAGCAGTGTGCCCAGGTGGCCAAGAAGGCCAACAGCATCCTGGCCTGTATCAGGAATAGCATAGCCAGCAGAACCAGGGAGGTGATCGTCCCCCCTGTACTCAGCTCTTATGAGGCTGAAACTCAAATACTGGTTCAGTTTTGGGCCACTCACTACAAGAAAGACTTCGAGGCCCTGGAGTGTATCCACAGAAGGGGCATCAAAGCTGATGAAGGGTCTGGAACACAAGTCTTACGAGGAGTGGCTGAGGAGTGGGACTGTTTAGCCTGGAAAAGAGAAGGCTAAGGGGAAACCTTATTGCTCTCTACAACTACCTGAAATGAGGTTGCTGTGAGCTCAGGTTCAGCCTCTTCTTGCAGATAAGTAGCAATAGGACAAGGGAGAATGGCTGCATGTTGCACCAGAGGAGGTTCAGGTTAGAAATTAGAAGAAATTTCTTCTCAGAAAGTGGTTAGGCATTGGAACGGGTTTCCCAGGGAGGTGGTGGAGTCATTGTTCCTGGGGGTGTTCAAGGAAAGATTGGGCGAGGTACTTAGGGACATGGTTTAGTTAGTAATATAAGTGGTATGGGGATGGTTGGACTAGATGATCTTGGAGATCTTTTCCAACCTGAATAATTCAGTGATTCAGTGATTTATATTGTAGTATAAAGGTTGAAAGATTCATAATATACTATGACAAACCTTACCCTGAACTCCATTTCAATGTTGGCAGGAAATAGGAACTGAAATTTAGTTCTCTGATGATGAAAACTTTGGTGCAAATAAGCATGAAAATGTTATTAAAAAGAAAAATAAGATTTTAGCCCCATGAATTATTATTCTTTTACTTAAAAAAGGGGAATTATTTTTAAATGTCTGATATGCTTTAGGTAGGCAATTCTTTTGAAACACCTTGCATTTTGAAACACCAAATGGCTCTTGGCTTTTATGACTGAAGCATGGATGTGAGACACACATCAATTACCTAGAAGAGACTTGGACCATCAGGAACTGAATTTTGCCTTAAGAAATTATTAAGGACTCAAGGGGAATTCTGTAAAGGAGAGAAACCTACAGGGTAGTGGGTTCTTTGTTGAGGAACATTGTTCACTTCTCTTCCTTGTTCACCCGACTTCCTTCCTTCCTTCCTTGCCTTCCTTCCTTCCTTTCCTTCCTTCCTTCCTTCCTTCCTTCCTTCCTTCCTTCCTTCCTTCCTTCCTTCCTTCCTTCCTTCCTTCTTCCTTCCTTCCTTCCTTCCTTCCTTCCTTCCTTCCTTCCTTCCTTCCTTCCTTCCTTCCTTCCTTCCTTCCTTCCTTTCCTTCCTTCCTTCCTTCCTTCCTTCCTTCCTTCCTTCCTTCCTTCCTTCCTTCCTTCCTTCCTTCCTTCCTTCCTTCCTTCCTTCCTTCCTTCCTTCCTTCCTTCCTTCCTTCCTTCCTTCCTTCTTCCTTCCTTCCTTCCTTCCTTCCTTCCTTCCTTCCTTCCTTCCTTCCCTCCTTCCTTCCTTCCTTCCTTCCTTCCTTCCTTCCTTCCTTCCTTCCTTCCTTCCTTCCTTCCTTTCCTTCCTTCCTTCCTTCCTTCCTTCCTTCTTCCTTCCTTCCTTCCTTCCTTCCTTCCTTCCTTCCTTCCTTCCTTCCTTCCTTCCTTCCTTCCTTCCTTCCTTCCTTCCTTCCTTCCTTCCTTCCATCCTTCCTTCCTTCCTTCCTCCTCCTTCCTTCCCTCTCAATTTGCACACAGATATATTTCTAGGCTTCTACTATTTTTTTTTCTTTGCCTCTGTTAACACATCTAATTAACTAAAGCAGCATGAACTGAGTATTACAATTAAATAGACAATTTTTAAATTGCTTTTGACAAACTGGAGATTAACATGTCCTTTTCCTGATTATTTGCACTAATGAAGATTGAGCACCTGAATGTTCACACACAGTGAAAACAAGCAAGTTGCAGAGATATCAGGGATGAGACTGAACAAAATATTCTTATGAAATCTTTGTCTAGAGAGAAGATGGGAAAAGATGTAAAAGATGATACTGTCATTTGCTCAGCTGTAGAAACAAAATCACTGTCTAAAATACATACATAGGCTAAAGGATGTGCAGCAAATTTTAGCTTTGATCTAAGTTGAACAGGCTGCTCTTTGCTTAAGATTGGCATTGAAACAGGAGCACAAGGATATGAATTCTCCTTGTTCTACACAGTATAAACAAGTAATAAAATCACACAAGGGAGTGAGAGCTTTTAATGAAACAGAAGGAATAGTAGTAAAAATCTCATTTTGAACAAAGTTTCCAAGCAAGTTGTTCTTGAATTAAATTTATCTAAACCTTGCCAAACACTAAAGTTTACAAGAATGTTACTAACTTTTGGATATTTTCTCATTTAAAAAGTTATGTTCATGTTTGACTTACTTTTTATTTCTCCTTTTTTGTCTCTTCTGACTCCTATGAGCTGCAGAGGAGGGGATGGAAGCAATTGTCTCCATGAGGTCTGGAATGAAGTGTGTTTTTTCAAAGAAAGACAAATTAGATCACTGGGGGAAGTCTCAGGAGGTAAAAATCTTTAGGCCAAAAGCTCTTATTTATTTATTTTAAAAATACATGCTTGGAATTAAAAATGTTATGTGAATAAGTGACCATGACCTGTGCTTTCAGAAAGGAAAAAGGAAAAGGCATGGATAGATAGATTAAATTAATTTAATTTCTTGAAAATATGAAAGAGGATCTTTAAGCAGTTATACATACATTTTTCACGTCATCTGAAATCACCTGCTTTCATTTTTGTGGGAAAATTGTGGAGAAAAAATATTTATGGTACATCTGTGGTAAATATTAGTCAGGAACCAGGAAAAAAGATATTCCTAGCTAGAGAAGATTTCTGATTTTGAGTCCAAGAGGATAAGCAGAATATTTTACTTTGATTTCTTCTTTGAACACTGTATATTTTTGCAGAGTTTTGTTTTTTTTTTCCTTTGTTTCCCTTGAGCCTTGTCATGTCATTACATCCAAAGGAAAATAAGTGCTTAAGACAATGTCCCTGGTTTCCTTACTGTCAGTAAAGGCCAGGTGTGTTAGAAAAGGTATGAATGGCTAGAAACCACACACTGCAATAAACATGCCTTAGCTACTCTTCTTATCAGTTTTTTCTTCACTGGCTCAAAACCAAAGATAAACATTTAGATACCCATTTCCCAGGAAAGCACCCTAAAAAGTACAGTATGAGCTTAGCCACTACGTATCTCTCCTCTCTCTCTCCACGTTTTCATCTGTATTTGGGCCATAACAAAATTAGAACGCAATATTCATGTTCAGAAGGAAAGTACGCAGACATTCATTGTGTACTTCTCAACTTGCTTGGAGGATGCTGTACAGATCTTGGAACAATATACTTGAATATAAAGCGAGAATAACCCTGAAAAATAGAACAGAACTTACAAAGGGCACAACAATGTTCCACTGAACTGTAATAAGAAACATATAGAATAGCTACTGCCTGAAAAAATCCCACGTCTCACCAATCATTTCCCATATCAGCTCTGAGGATTAATCCCCTCTGTCTGAGCATGCGCGTGCACGTTTTTGTGACAAAGCTTTCTGGATCAGAAAAGCAGTTTCTGAAAGATCCATCCTTCTTTCCCTTTTGGGAGACTGAGCTCTGTACTTGCCTTTTCCCTGACTCCTTCACACCGCCTCCATATTTTGCAGCAAAAAGTAGCATCTGGCCCAGAGTAGCTAAATCGTATGGTATGTCAGGGAGTTCTGCCAACCTTGGCAGAAGGAGCCACACAGCTCCAGCTGGTTGCAATGGCTTTCCTTGTCCAAGAGATATTTATTAGATAAAAAGAAAAGGTCTGATTGCAAAACCCAAATAAACTTAAATAACAGTTACAAAATGAAATGTCCATGAAACAAGTTTTCGGCACAATCTTTCTGGTTTTCATCTGCATTAAAAAAAAACAAAACCAAAAAACCAAAGGAAAACCTCCAAACACCTGCCCCTCCTCCCCTGTTCCCCCTGAAAAAAAAAATCCCAGAGTGACTGTTTTGAAGCCTTCTTTATGAGACTTTTAAGAACATACACATTCTTCATTCCAGAGGATGCTCTCAGCATTTTAAGAGAAAATAGGTCTTTAGTCTCTGAAGCGGATTAACTGGGGAACTCTGGGATGAAGTACTATGGGAGGAGTGCATATTGACATGTAAATTTATTTTTCTCTATCACTTTCTAAAACTAGTTTTAAAACGAGACAAACAATATATTACCTCAACCCTGGCTTGATGTAAAGGAATGCACAGAATAGCATCTTTGCATAAGATGCCTTATAAACAAACAGAAAGGAGAATATGACCTCTTTCTCTGAATCAAGCCCAAAAGACAAAACCCTCCATTTCATCTGTGGCTGTGTTGACTGAAGTTAAGGTGGCTGTCCACTTTTTTTCATTGGTGGGGATTGAGATAATTTCTCTTACATCAAAACTAGTGAATATGGGACACATTCGATACACAGGACCATTTATATATTTAAATTTTATTTTTCTTCAAAATGCTTTTTTTTTTCCCTAAACAGATGTAGCCAAAAATATCTGACTTGATTCTTTCAAAATCCACTGTAAACCAATAAAGCCACCTCCGAATAAACACTGCAAACTACACTTTCATTCATTTTGTGTTTACAAACCAGGGCCAAGTACCAAGAGACTCTGTATTCTGGCACTCAAGTATGGAAAGTATGAGTCCCTGCAAGATGCAAAGCAGAAGCACAACAGCTTCATGTATATGATTTGCTGATAGGGCAGATGCTGTACTCCAGTAGCAACGCCTAGGTCTGGCAAGGGTGGTGGGATGTGCCCTGGCTGGTGGGCCCCTCAGAAGCCCTTGGCCCCTGCTGCACCCTGACAGTGGCCAACTGAAAAGGGATTTTATGCAGATTGAAATATGCTAGAGACTTATCCGTAGCAACATTTTAAAAATATTATTTTGGCACGTATCTGATGAAAAGACCATAGCAATGCAAGTACCTGAGGCTTAACTTTGTACTAAAGCCATCTATATCTAGGAATAACAAGCTCACATTTTTTGAAGAATTACATGAATGTATTACTTTATAGTATGGGAATCTCAAAAGCTGCATCTTATTTACTATGTATTCCTGTACAGATAAGATTAGTTCTTGTATAATATAAAGCTAGGCTCTGAAGTGAAAGATTGTTTTTTTCCTTTGTGTGTGGCTTCAAGGTACCAAACGTCTTCTCTCTACCATCATTGTCAGCAAGTTTCTTCCTCTCAG
Source organism: Laterallus jamaicensis coturniculus (assembly GCA_022605575.1). Lineage (NCBI taxonomy): Eukaryota > Metazoa > Chordata > Aves > Gruiformes > Rallidae > Laterallus > Laterallus jamaicensis. The sequence goes on from JAKCOX010000027.1 coordinate 876,663, forward strand.
GCAGTAAAGGGTCGCTAGTAGTGGAATAATGTAGTCTAGAAGGAAAGGATATCTTGGTGCAAAAAGTATCCAAAGCATCCATATGGCAGGGCCTTTATCTGAGCAGGAAAGCCTGAAAAATAGGACATAATGGCTACAACGAAAGAGCATCATTAAGGCATCATAAAATGTCCTGACTCTGTGATGGGCTAAAATGAACTCTGATCTCTCCAATTCTTGCCACACCAGTTGAAAAGGACATGATGGACCTTCCTAGGGGCATCTTAGTTTCAATGGCAGGTTTTAAAAACAACAAAAAAATTCCAAATCATACAAAGACACTTCATTTTAAAAACAGATTTGTAAATTTGTCTAGCACTGAAGTTCTCTTTGATGAACTTAGCATAGCTAATCCAAACTCACTGATAAAAAAGAAAATCAAAATATGTTCACTACATTTAGACTGAAATAGAATTTTTATGGATTATTTCCAGGTAAGGTGATTTTAGAAAAGGCTTGGATATCGCACTGAATATTGAAACATGTATTGTTTTCCACACTAGCATACTGAGTAAAGGCGCAAATCAAAATAAAAGAGGTATTGTCAGTTTTAATGAGATTATTAATTGGCAAGACTATTAATTGGACACCACAGCGAGATCTGTTGACTACAGGTTGAAAAGTATGTTCATGGTTTGAAAAGGATTCTAAGTATATACAAAATTATTCTGTTAGCCCAGAGTCTGTTTCTTTTTTTTTTTAATTCAAAAGAGAAAATGGCTTGATCACTATCCTTTAATACTTTCAGGAGGCATAGAGATAGTATAAAGGTGCTATTTAAAATAGCAAACAAAGGCATAATAAACTCTAGTGACTGGAAGCCGATACCACCCACATTCACCTTTTAAAGTCTGAGAGCAATTAAGAGGTGCTAATCATTTTATTGAGACAGAATGCCTTTCTGAGAGCTATGTTCTAAGACAGCAAGAAGTGGAGAGCTTGGTTCCAGTTGGTAAAATTACCAGTTGGTAAAATTATGTGAACTGTGTTGTATATACAGTCAACCTGACCATGATAATACTTTTTGGCCTTAGAAATCTATTAAGAAATCTCTTAGCTACACTGAAGTTGAAGACTTGCCTTGGTGAAAATTTGTGTAAATATCACTTCCAATCAGTAACTGCAGAAATAACTAGTAAGAGTCAGAAATCCAGGGTGTGGAGCTATTTAAGCAGTGGTTTAATAACATTGAAGTTCTATCAACTTGATTTACTATGAAACTTCAGGCTCCTAAATTTAACACATGTTCAGTAGTAAAAGTCTCTTAACATTATTTTGCTCTATCTGAAAAAAAAACCTCTTCAGTATAAACGTGCTGCCTTCATGTATGGTTGGAGGTTGCTGAGGATATTTTTTATGATACCTGAACAGCATTAATGAAACTAGTTTTATTGGATTCATCTATGCTGGTAGCACCATACTGTTAATTTTAATATGTGATTATGCCAGTTTAGAACATGACTAGAAATGTATGTAGAGGGAAAAAAACCCCACGTTATCCTGAATTTGAAACTTGTTCCATCTGTTTCATTACTGGATGAACATTCAGTCTGCTATTTTTGTTATCCATAATAATTTGGTCAATCTTAGTTATAAAGATTACTTATAAAGTTACCAAGTTATAAAGTTTATTATCTTTTAATACTGAGTTGATGTGTCCTCCTCAGGTAATTATTTAATTAAATATGTCCCTAAAATATTCCTAAAATTCAGTCACAAACCCAGTTCATTATAGTGTAATCAGGCAGTATAAAATTCACTTCAGGCAAAGGTGCACAGCATTGCATGGGAATGACTGAGCTCTTTGCAAGACCTTGCTATTCTGTGCGCCGTTTCTGGGCAGGAACCTGTAATTTGTTTGGAACAGATCTCTCAGTGTGTGACACCAAGAACAGAACACTTACAGTAAACTATGAAATAAATCAATAATAAGGTAATCATGCTATTTAGAGGGCAATTTTTGTATTTGAGTGTTTCTTTAGGAAATGGCAATAACTATGACAGTGTGAAAGATCACAGAAACAACAACGTCAGTCTGAGGAAAACAAGACATAAATGACACTACACCAACGTGGCAAGCGCTAAGTTCTTCCAAATTAAAGCACAATCAGGAGATGAGGAGAAAATATTACAACATATGTCATGTGACAATGAATTAAACTGATTTGTGATGCAACAGATTATTTAAAAGCCACCATTAGCCCTTTACTTGGTATAGAAGTTTTCTTGGCATTTTCCATCATATTTTGAGGTTAAAATGTGCTTATTTGAAAAACAGAGACTAAGTAGTTGCATTGTACTAATTCCATGGCTGAATCAACAAACGAAGACTGAATACAGGACCATGTATTTTGTTCACTCATTGTCATGCAAATGATTTCTCTATTTGTCCGTCATATTTTTCATGTTCCTAACCTGTATTCTCAAAACTCTAGCAGTAAATATGCCCTGAATAACATTTATATCAGAGGTAAAAGTGAAGTTGATAAATCAAGTATAAGATGCAATTTCCAAGAAGGTACTTTAGGTAGCTGGCAGTAGGGTAAATGGTTAATCAATTTACATGCACACACAAACACCAGGAGACGGGAAGGGATCTCCTGTTCTTGCAACAGTTGAATTTGGGTGGGGGGAGCAGGGGAAAGAAGGCCTTTAAGTGGAAACCTAATAGTTAAAATACCAAGAGGTTTCCAAATTCTTTCAGGTACGGGCAGCAAATGATGTATTGATTTTGCTGTTAAACTGCACAGCTGTAACCAACACATTAGACATGGAAGATAAAAGCAATGACTAAAAGCACCTTATTTCATCTGTCACACCTGAGGCTCTGCCTTCTTCAGACCTTTAGTGTATTAGCACAGAAAATCAATTAGGTAAAGAGCTAAACAAATGAAGGGAAAATAAAAAAAGGCCTCATTCACAAAGAGTCAGGAATGTCAGCGAGCTCTAGAGACTTCAGCGAAGTGTGAGATATCTCCAAATAAACCACAGCAACTTTTCTGAACTTTTAGGAAAGTGATTAAGTACTGCTTAGACACTCCAATGAGCATCTGTTAGTGCAGGTCTAGTAGGTGACTGGTATTCACGAACACAAGATATCACTGAAAAGAAAATGTGAAAATTTATTTCTCAGTCTGCGCTACTTTGAATGTCTAACTAAGGCCTAACTATATGGTTCTTGTGACCTCTTTCAATGCTGAATGATGGCTCAGTTTCACCCAGAAATCAAGTTTTTCTGAGAAATGCCGTACCACAGAGTATTGACACCCAGTATTTCATCAGGGTCAGGGGTGTATTATTGAAGCATAATGCCATGATACACAACTGCTTGTTCCTGCTTTAATGAAGCAAAGCAAGCCATCTATAAGCCAAAGTTTTTATAAGCTTTTTGATTGGCACCATATAGTTTGCATTGAGCGGGCAGGGCCAAACACAAATGATTTAGTAATTAATTTGTAGTGAATGATAGTTCACAATGACATATTGGAGATACTGGGCTAGCAATTAATAGTGAAGCGGGCCTCAGAAGATTTGGATTCACATGCGAAAACATGAGAAAATATGCACTTTCCTTCAGTTTCTCATCTACACTGAGGTTGCAAGCTTGATAAAGAAAATCTTTCAACAGGATTTATTTCATGCCAGTAACTGGAAAGACAGATTTGTGATTTCAAGTGGAGGTCAACAGGCATTAAATAAATAGCTATTAAAAAGGATTTAACTAAGTAAACCTCAAATCTAAAATTTAGTAGAGATCCCTTTATTTTATCCTCTAAAATATTTTTCCCTATACATGGCTGCACATCTCAAGGTAACCTCTGCAGAGATGTATGTATCTTTTTATCTGTGACATCTGAAGCAAACACACCTTTGTGTGTGTATGTGTGTGTGCGAAATGTTCTTTTTGCAGAGAATCCAAAAAAAAAAAAAGGAATACGAAACCGTGCCGGGCAGTGAAATGTGACACATTTCAGCAGTGCCACCTAGCGAGAGCATCCCCCACCCACCCCGAAACGAAACTCCTTTTGCCTCACCTTTACTCATATAGGGAAGGCTTCAGCTTCTGCACCGGACAGCAGCTTTAAAAGGTATCTTTGAATCCCCAAAGTGCTTGTTGTTATATTTCTCCAGTCAGCTAACAGCTACTGGATGCAATAAAAATAAAAAAAAAATAAAAAAAAAAGTACCAGCTCAGCCTGCTCCACCTGGAGTCTTGAAGAACTCCGTTCTTTAAAAAAAGATTAAATCATTTTCCATGCTTGTTTTGTCATTTCAAAAGAGACAAGAGAAATTTTTCACGTTTCATGAGCCCAAAACATGTAAATTCTGGATGAAATGACAAGCCAGGCAGGTACAGAACTCTAGGAAGATTTGGAAACATGTTGCCAAGAAACAATTACAATACCTGTAATTTTCTTTCATTCATTCTTTGAGAAAGGGGAAAAAAAAAAGTTCTTTCCCTTAAGAAAAGAACAGGCAAGGTGGCACTAATATTGAAATTAAGTACCATTCACAGATTTTGCATCAAGATTTTGTGCTTTTTTTTCCAAAAGATTACATGTCAGGTCAATAATGCAGTTTTCTCCATCTGTGCAGGCCAGATTCAGTACATAACTGTGAGACTGTGGGACTTAAACAGGCACATAGGTCTCAGTTTTAACCCACCAGCAGAGAAAATCTCTAGCGCTCTTTGAATTGTATGACACACGGACACTGTAACTATGTAGATACATATATAGTTGAAAAAAACATTCTTTGAAAACTGATTGAAATTTATATTTTACCCTGCTGAACAGCCACCTTGGGAACAGAACAGCTGAAGAGACATTGTTGAAAAATACTATGGTGTGGCATAAGAGGCGGCACGTAGCGCTTAGAGACTGAAGTGCAGTAGTTTTGTGCTTCACAGCAGAGTCTGAAAGAGCAGCATAAAAAGGAAAGAATGAATCATGAGCTTGGGTGTGTTAGAAATGATGCTCTAATGGGTTTCAGCTGTATAGCAGATTCCTGTCATTCAAACACTTCAAGTTAGTTCCCCATCACCAATCTCCTCTAAGTTGAACTACCAAATTGCTATTCCTATGTAAAATTCTGCAATTATTCTGCTAAAAAATAGTTCTTTTATCCACACGAACAGATATGGACACGTATGCACACAAAACTAAGGTGGACTTCTGACCACAGAAGACCACAGCATTTTGTTATTGATTTCAGCAGAGACAAGATCCCATCCCAGGAACTCCTGAAAGGTTTTTCTTGCTGTTCCAGGGCTAACTCTATTTCCTGGGCCAGGCGTTGCACACAAACACAATCAAATAACAGACAATGGAAAACTCTAGGTAAGCACATGAATAAAACAATGAAGCCAAGTAGTTCTGTGTGATTAGAAGTAGGAAGGGCGACTCCTTCTGCACCTTTGAATTGGCCATTAGTGTCAGAGTGGCTTTTAAATTTAGAGTAATTCTTCCCGTCTTTGCACTACTTGAGGTGTTCACCCAATGTTTGCCTGTATTATTAAAGGATTGAACTCTGTCAGAGGGCAAAAGCAAATTACCTGCAGGGAGCCAGGGGCCAGATGAGATGTTCCTTCACTGTGCTCTTTCCTTTAGTACCCAGTGGTAAAAGACTACAAGGCTGCTTTTATGTAGATGTCACATCATTCACTGACTGGAACACCCAGCTGTGATAATAGCATAGGAATGGGGGGTGGGCAACCATTACTAATTCCTCCCTTATCCAACCTTGCTATTTGAATTATTAGCTAAATTGCCATCATCAGATCTTAATTTTTTCTGGCCTGCAGGTTCAAGAAGTTTATTTTACAGCTCTTTGTTTAATTGTATATGTAATTACCTAATGTTATCAGTGAGTGCCTATTTTGCCTCAGAAACATTTTTTTTTCCTATGTTTCATTAAGTGTAAGTATTTTGCAATGCTTGATAGTCACTATTACATATCCACAGGGTAAGCAACAATGAAAACGCTATTTACGGATTTACTCTTTTTTGGAAAAAGAGATAATTCACATCTTTCCTACAAAAATAATGAGACAAAGCTTGAAACTTCTCATTCTACTGAATGATTACAGCATGTGGAAGAAAAAAAACAAACCCACAAATCAAGTATACATGAAAAAATATGAAGAAGTTACTGCCTATGGACAAGACATGCAGGTTTGCATTGATTCAAAACTTTTTTGCTAATTTTTCCCAATTAGTTTGAGTATGAAACTGCTAAATGAAAGCCTTGTACTTTTTAAAAGGAAATTGTATCTTTATTGTGTCAAGTAATGCACTGATTAATTCACATTAATTTTTGTATTGAAAATGTAAGTGTATTTTAAAGGAAGCAAGCTATAAACTGTTTAAAAATAACAGAAAAAAACCTGGTTTTGTTATTTATACCACTTTGTAGCTTCAAATGCACATTAAAAGGCTCTATTTCAACTAGTTCTACATGCTATTAAGTATGGAGTTTCTATGTGCAGGAGACAGGGATAGTTGGGCTGTGATTCTCCATAGGCACTGCCTACATATTCCAGCACATCTCAGTTGCACATAGTGTTCACTCAGACTAGAGCTGCATTGCCTCTGACAATGTGGATGCATAGCATAACATCACAGAATAGTTTCAATTGCTTATAACTGATTTTCATGTTTGTAGTTTATTAAAAGTCAGCTATTTAAAGCCAAACCTAAAAAGACATTATTCCTGTTTTTCTGAGATACATTATCCCTCTATATCCTCATGCATCTGAGATCTCCTAACCCCTTTCCTCTCCTCCATGGTATCTCCAGCATCTTCATTTCACAGGTTACCAGCCATTACACCTTCCAGTTTTATGATGCATAAGGAATATTTTGTATTATTTAAGGGAACCTTAGAACCTGTTGATCTTCAATTGCTCTTGGTAGTAGATTTACATTCACATTTCCATGTTGTTACCTGAGGAAAAATTTTTTCTTAGTTACAAGAGGATACTTGAAGTACTCAGTCCTCTTCACTAAAGAAGGCCTAAATTGAGCTGTCCCAGTAGGAAGCTATTCTAATTTCAGAAGCTATTCTGAACCATAAATGGTTTTCATAAATGGGATGACGTCAGCACTTCTAAATTAATGCATGCTACTTTTTTTTCATTTGAACCAATGAATTTACTTTTCAGTTTTCTCTCTTACTTCTGACACTGATCCTATTCCCTTTTACAGCTCATGCCTGTCCACTCATGATGATAGAAGGGCTGCTGAATGATGTTTTTCAATGTCAGTATCATGTTTTCTGATATTCTGTTTTGGTTTTTTTTCTGACTGATTAGCACTTGGGAGGTAGAAATAATGCATTTTCTTCACCCCATGCTTGCATACTGTAGTACTTACAAGTGGCGAGAGAACATCTGCCCCAGCCAGATGTCAGCATGTACATATTGTTTACCTTTGTGGTTGATGTATCCAGAATGCTCTTAGGAATATGACCCTGGGCAGGCAACAGGCTCCCTTTGGGACCCTAAGAGACAGTAAAGTCTCATCTGGCTTTTACAAAGAGCTAAATTGCTTCCAGCAGTCCTAGTATATGCCATTATAGTAAAACCACCATGCATTGGCACCAGAAAAAGTTTACCAGACCTTAATTTTTCCCAATATGTCCCTTTTTTGTTCACTTTCTTGTTACAGAATGGTGAATCTTGGGGGACCTCAAGCTTCTTTCAGAAGTGAGTATGGGGAAATAATTCATCCTGAGCTCTCATTGCAGCCCCAGGGAGGTCTATCAAATTCTTTCAAGGTAAACTGAAGAACAGGTATAAGGGTGTTATTTTCCTTTTAGAGAAATCACTGATGAACAAGGTGTTCAGGCTATTGTACCACTTAATTGTGATGAACAGTCATTCTAGGATAAGAAAAATCTCTACTGAAATTGGTATCTTTCATTAGGTTGAAATTTTATGATACTGAACACTGTGTTCAACTCTTGCTATTGCCCTAGTTAATCTTGAAAATAGATTAGTAGCTCTTATCATTTGATAATTTTTACCGGAGCTTTATGCACAAGTGGGAGAAAAAAAATAATCAAACAGAAACAGGGCTAGCCATTTAATGTGTCACTGTCCTAGACTGACGCTGAACTCAGGTTTACAGTGGTTTTTCTGTAGTCCAAACGCTTATAATTAAGCTAACTTTGAAGTAGAGAATATCATAATGAAAACAGTATTGAATAGTTCTTATAGAAATAGGGAGGTGTAAAAGACTAATACCTTTTCTAATGTCAGTCAGGTATTTTATAAGACCAATCAGAGCTTTCAGCTGAGTTTATATCAAAACTAATGTTTCATTATAGTCTATTTCAGAAGTGTTTTCTATTCCTGTCACATAAAGTTAAATTGCTTTACTAAAAAATGATCACAGTGTTGGTGATTCAGAAATATAAGAATACCTATAGTAAAATATAACAAAAGGAAAAAATCAAGCACACAATACCTATAGTTCAGACTGACCAAATCTTACAATGAGATATCAAAAATGAGTGGATATTTGATCAAATCTTTGAAAACAGAAACTTCACTTATTATATGATTTGATTTAAAGTTATTGTAAGCTATTTCTTTCAACTTGGATCAATGTCAACTATATGCATAAAAAGGACTTAATTAAATTACATCAATAATACCTCAGGAGGAAGTCAGAAGTATCAGCACAATTGTTACTACTGTAGAGTCATCTAGAAGAGTGACCAACACAGAAACAAATTATAATAAAATTAAGGTAAATTAATTTGTCACCATTATCCTTGGTTAGTCTAGAAACCAGGCGTGACTATGAAGGCCATTTGAGCCACTAACAGGAATCAGTCAAACCTGATTCTGTCACCCAGTTTTTCTGCTCATACTCTATCAATCACATCACACCTTAATTTTCAGTTTATAGAAGTTGCTGAAATCTTAGTATATTAGTATATTTTCTGTAGTAGGACTTGGTTTTTTATATAGTGCCTATAATCTACTTGCAAAAATGCAGTTTTCTGTTTTGAGTTCACAAGTTGGTTATGCTGGTTATGGAGATGATTTTATGTAGCAGTCAGTTTAAATCTGTTTCACTTCTGTAGCTATTCAGACTGCTGTTACAATGGTGTGATCCCCTCACCTTTCAGAAGACCTATTTTCATGTTTTAGTTCCTGACCCAATGCTAGATACAGTTCTCCAAATTGTTCTCTGAAAACCTCCTGATACCATCATATTTTTGACTGCTCAGAAATTTCCTCTCATCTTTCATGACTAAATTGTTCCTGATGTTTTTAAAATATACATTTATAAATATATATGTACTTGTGTGTGAGTTTGCAAAAATCATTTCTATTTTGAACTCTGCAGACTTTGCAATTTTCTTCAGTAAAAATATCACTTATGAAAACCATCTGAGAAAAGCTGGCTTGTAAAAAAAGAATGAAAGAACACAAGGCTGAATACTCATTTCCCCTGCTCATTCATACTTTAACATACACCGATAGTCAGAGGTCAGATATGGAGATGATTGACTTAAAGCATATTTGCATTATCTTACAACCTCACAAGTGCTATACATTGCCTCCTTCAAACAACCAGGGAGAGCTTCAGCTTTAAGCTAGGATTTGGGAGAATTTGGGCAAGGGAATAAGATTGATGGCCTGTTGATCAATCTGTTTACTTGTTTTTTAATAATCTCTGTAAAGCAAAAGTAAATTTAACTGCTAGCTTGTATGTCACATGCTGGGAGGTGTTCTTCATGTTTAATTGAGGTTTTTGAGGCAATCCTAATCATCTTTGACCCTCTTTCCCTACATACTATCATTTAAACTTCTTTTGCAGCGTGCAAACTAAATTCTGCACATTGCACAATAAGAACTTAAGTTCACAGAATTTTAAGCCAGAAATTTATGAGATTTTTATCTCATATATTCTAAAATGACCTTTTTTAAGTTGCCAGACATTATGCTTTACAAAGTCTCATACCTTCAGCTGTTTTCATTTGCTTAACATTGTAACTGAAAGTTCTTTAAGGCAAAAAAGAAAATCAAAACCAAAAGCTTTTTTGTTCTTTTCTATTACTAGGATTCCTAGACATCCCTGGAAAACAAATAATAAATAACTACTTCTAAATGCAGAAACAAACCTCTGTGTCCCATTGCTGTTATTTCTCTTTTTCTTCACCTTCCTAGCCATTGGCTCTTGTCATGCCTTTCTCCATTAATTTAAAGAGTGCTCCTGCATCCAGTACCCACACCCACCATAATGGCACTTAGTCTCATTCAACTCATTTCAGAAAACCAAAATATATTGAGCTATTTAAACAAGGTTTTTTCTCCCTTGCACTTGAGTTATTTTTTTGGTTTTATTTTTTCCTTGGTCCACTTTCCAAGTTCAGTGTACAGAGCAACATTCAGCACCTTGGTATCAATGTCATTAGTGCTGTGCAAAGGTGCACTTGACTTTTCACCCTTAGTCTGATTTATACGTCTGAGGATGGCACAAACCATTTTTTTACTGCACTTGAACAGCAGCTAATATTGAATTGGTTGTCCACAAGTTGGCTTCTGTAGGCAGGTGCTGTTGTTATCTTACATTTAGCTGTATGAAAATATTTTGAGTGTAGCTTGCAAAGAAAACACATTTTTAATTTCTATGACTGCTTAGATTTCATTGTTTTCTGCATCGATGATTTTTAAACTGCAAGTATTTTGTGTTTCTATAGAATCACACCAATGCCTCAGAACTCCTTTATTTATTTATTACTCCTTCATTTATTTGTTTATTTCCCATTGAATCCTAGAATGGTTTGAGTTGGAAGGGATCTCAAAGATCATCTAGTTCCAGTCCACCTGCCATGAGCATGGACACCCTTCACTAGACCAGGTTGCCCAAAGCCCCAACCAACCTGGCTTTGAACACCGCCAGGGAGTGGGAAGCCATAGCTTCTCTGGGCAGCCTGTGCCAGTGCCTCACTGCCCTTGTAAGGAAGAATTTTTTTCCTTATATTTAATCTAATCCTATCCTACTTCAGTTTATGTCCATTATCCCTTGCCCTATCTCTCCATGCTCTTGTAAACAGTCCCTCTACAGCTTTTCTGTAGATCCCTTTAGGTTCTGGAAGCCTGCTATAAGGACGGACCTCACAGAGCCTTCTCTTCTCCAAGCTGAACCACCCCAACTTTCTTAGCCTGTCCTTGTAGGAGAGCTGTTCCAGCCCTCTGATCATCTTTGTGTCCCTGACATGAATTTTGTGCCATGGATTTTGTGCCAAAGCTGAGGCTGTGGTCCTAATCCAGTTAATAAATAGTTTTCTTTGGATACTGTCTAGAACCCTTTTTGTCTGAATTTTGTATTTTAGTAAACAAAATGTTTCCCAACATTTTCAAAATTACACATGCTCACCTGCTTATAATCTTCAAATCATTTCATTTCATGAGAGAGAAAAATGGTAGCCTTAAGATTGTTATACATCCACTTATTTCCTCCAAATTTTTTTAAGAAATATGTTGGAGCGGTGCAGTGATGTAAGATATGTATTGACAATTTTTGTCTATTTCAAGTAGGCTGGTCTTGGATATAGTTTATAGAAACTGCCAAAAAGCACACTCCGAAAGAAAGTGTATAGCCCTAAAGGCCTTGTGCAGTATGTAATCCATAGCCTAGATAAGATGGAAGTGGAGAAATTCAGTCCTAACGGTTAGGAGGGACGTTTCTATTCTGTAGTTTTAAGTCACTGGAAATCAGCCTGCTTTTGGGTCCCAGCTGACAATGTTAGTCTTGGAAATTAATTTGTAAAGCTAAGAGTTTATTCCCATGACTGGAGGCATGAATTCTGTAAATCTGATCTCTTATTTTGTTCTTCATCTATGAACATAAAGAAGTTCATGCAGTTGTTTACTGGTGATAAAAATAGTATGCTAATAGACCAGTCATGTAAAGAAAAATCTTTTAAAATAAATTATTTAAGTAGAATTATAAAAATATTTTTTACATAAAGGAATAGAAAAATTGAAGGTTTTTTTATTTTTCCACCTACAGTACACAAACCAAAAAGTATATATTTTTCTCAGTGGGAATACAAAAAGTAATTTGTTCTTGCTTTAATATACAGACTGAATTAAGAGTGCTCTCCATTGCCGGTGAAGTCAGTCATTTAGCAGTGTGTGGCCACTGAAATCAGAGCAATGCTTTCAAGGAGTTGAAAGAGACTTAGTGCTACCACCACACTGTTAGTCAGAAATCTATTTTTAAGTGAACATGACATTTTAAAAGTCACTGTATATAAATGCAAGTAATCACTTCATTTTCAGCTTCTAGTCACACAAATCGTTGGTGAAAATTTCTTTCCAGCACTGAAAGTCATTATATACCCGGCTGACATTGTGTTCAAACAACTAAACGCTTCATGTCTCTTGTTGAGAAGTTTACCTATTTTCTGTGTACCCTGCCCTTTATTCACCATCACACACTCATCATACCTTTTCAAAACAATACTTAGAGAGAAGACGGAATGACATTGCATTTCTGACTAAGTTGCCAAATAGTTTGGACAAATTCAGGTACCACTGACAAATAATTTGCAGAGAACATTTATGTTTATGTTGTCTTTATGTATGTACTTTTATTGACTATACTCATATGCTCATGTCAGAATATGACAGCCCTCTGTGATTTATGTTGTCTTTATGTATGTATTTTTATTGACTATACTCATATGCTCATGTCAGAATATGACAGCCCTCTGTGATTTTATTTTTTTTTAAGTGGGAGGGATTAATTTTCATTGTTTACAAGCCATGCAAAGCTACATTTAACTTTTTTTATTCGCCAGATAAGCTACAGTTTGTACTTAAACATGTTAAGCTACAAACATGGGCTTAAACAGAATTGGTTTTAGGAAGCGGACAGAAAACATGTTTGGAGAAGCTATAGATACATATTTAAATGGAGAAATAGGTTAATATGTATTTTTCTTATAAATGCTGGGAATGAGAATGTTAGATGGAAATAATTGTTTTATATGATAGATTTGAGACCACTTTTTAAAATTCTATTCATTAAATAAAAGTTGTTTCATTCTTACAAACTAACTATTTGGGAAGGATGGGTCCATCTGCAGACTCACCAGTGCTCTCATGTTCACTGGAAAAAAAGATGATAACACTGTATATTCCTGAACAGAAAGATCAAGACATACATTACATAATGTACTTGAATCCCAAAGCATGTCCTTAAAGTTATTTTGTATATGCATTATACTTTCTCTGTGTCTCCCTTGCTGCCTTGATTTCTTCTCATTAGAGGTCTGATCAGGATGCAAAAGAGATTATGAAGTTCAGAACAAATGACACCATCACTGTTATATGGGAAATTATGCTTTATGCATCTGTCCATATCATAATTAGCAGTTATAGCTTTTGACTTGCATGATGGCCAGACTCTGAGTTTCAAGATATATTATTACACACTGATCTCTGATTTTATTTTCATGTCATTATATTACTTGTGCATATAAGTCTGAATATGTTTGGAGAAGTACAGATTATTTCTCACTGCATAAAGAATAAGATTCACTTGTCTCAATATAATATAGATAATGTTAATTTATGTATATAAAAATGCTGAATAAAAGCCATTATGATTTGCTTTAAAATACACATTTTGAATAACGTTAAACAGTCCTGAATGGAAAGGAAATCTTGAGTTATTAAGCAAGATGTATTTTCTTCTGTGAAACTTTCACTGTAACCACATTTACTGTGTATGTGCCTTAATATTTTTTCGGATAACAAAATCTATTAGACCTTTGCTCTTTTTTAAACTTATATTTGCACCCACTTGTTCATATAATTGAAGTTTAAGTTATAATAGTCTTATAACATCTATTGTCCCTAATTTCTTTAGATTCTTCTACCCAGAAGATATCACATTTAAATTTATCTTTTTGTTTGAAGAGAGACCTGGTTCAAGTTAAATTTTCATATTTCTCTGGCTTCATGTATTCTGTCTGCCCTCCCCTCTGCCCTTTATCCTCTTGTCATACATTTATTATAATAAAATGAGTAAGACTGCCCTACACCACATTCCAGATGTAGACTTAATACAAAAGAACCAGAAACAATGTTTCCTGAATAGAAGAGAGTACAGGGACCTTAAGAAATTTGCCCAGCTTTATGAGTCATTCAGCAGTTATATCCTAATAATATCACTAATAATTTTAGCTGTTTACCTGTAAATAGAATGACAAGAAAATCTGTTTGTAATTTATATGTATAAATTTATGAATACACCTAGAATTCGATCTACATTTTTATCAATTGACTTTGCAATACAGTGTATTGGAAGAGGCTGAGACAGGAGAACTCAGAGATCATCACCCACAGAAAAAAAGGAATGTGTGAACTTTCAGCAAACATAAGGGCTTCGGTTCATGGAGGAAGACAAGGAACAGAGAATAAGCAAACTGAGAACTGAAGTGAAATTTGTAATGGGACAGTGCTACACAAACTTCTAGAAAAATAAAGCAGTAACAGGAGAGGAAGGAACAATTCAGAAGCAAAGGCAGCTCACCAGAGCCAAAATTAAAGGCCAACATGGCAGTTAGGGGCTAAGGTTTCAAGAAAGTTTATTTGGGACATGATTGGAAAAAAAGTTGAAGAAAAGATATCTTCCAGGGAAGACAATGCTTGATGACTGCAGTGCAACGGGATACCCCTAAGAAACTGACGTATTATCTTCCCAGTCTTCCCAACAAAAGTAGTGTCTTGCTGAAATTAGAACTCACTTATTACCCTGTCTTATCTCTTGCCATGTTCACTGAATGCATTTTAAGGGTGTCAACATTAATGAGTAATCATGTATAAAAACTGAATTTAAGTACTTCATATTGCCATGATGTGCAGCACATATGTAGATAGATACTGGGGTGGGGTGAGGAGGTAGATAATAGATAGTTAATATATAAAAAATTAAATTTTGTGGATAACTTTTTTGGTATTAATATCTTCATTTGAACTATATAGAACAATTGGAGTAACTAAGGTTTTTGCATTTTGGTTATATTGCTCAAGTACTAATTAGACAATCAATAAAATCTTAGTTCTACAAAAGACGGATGATCCCTGTTGGCACTAGAAGGTTTTTGAGTGTATCGCAAGCAGCATGAACAGAGTTGAAGGATGGGGTACTTGCTATGAACATAGAGACATCGCCTGAGTACACAGGAATGAAGTTAAAAAGCAATGTTCAGGTGGAGCTGCAACTACTGAGAGATTGGAAAAGCCACAAGAAAGGTACTTTGGCAGTAGAAAGAAGGCTAATGAAACCACCATCCTACTGCTGTTCAGTGAGCTATGTGACTTGGTGACAAAGGACGTGGGAAAAGCTGAGGTGCTCAATGCTTCTTTATATTAGTTTCAGGTAAGGTCTATCTTCAGGTTCTCTGAACCTAGTAGCACAGTGTGTGTGTGGGGGGGGAAAAAACCTTACTTTAGAGCAGAGATTTCAGAAATTAGGAATCACTTCATAAAACTGTGTATTCATAAGTCCAAGGAACCAAATGGAATGCATCTAGCAGTGCAGAGGGTTCTGACTGGTGTAACTGGGAGGCCACTGCCTATCATTTTCAAAAGGTCATGGCAATTGGCAGAGGATCCTGACAACTGGAAGAGGGCAGTTCTCATACTAACCTTCAAGAAAGGAAAATGCCTGACTAACTTTAAGCTTATCAACCCAACATTAGTCCTGAGGAAGATCACAGAGAAAATATTAATTGAAGCCATGTGCATGGTCAAGAACAATAAAGTGACCGGGAACTGCCAGCATGGATTTAGAATAAGCAAATCATGCCAGATCAATTTGTTTACTTTCCTAGGATGAGACAACTGGTCCCTTGATCCTTCAGCACAGGTCTCCCATAATATTCCTAAAGCCAAATTTGTGAGATAAGATAAGTTCACCTACAAATTGTGTGGAAAATTGTGTGGAACACTGGGCTCAAAGGACACAGCACAAATTCCAACTGGCAGCAAGTAGCATCACTCAGGGACTGAAACTAGGGTCAATACTGTATAACATCTTTATTTCTGGTCTGATATTAGGGTGAAATGCACCTTCAACAGGTTTGTGAACAATACCGAATAAGGGACACTGGCCCATACGCTCAGGCTTGTCTACGTGTTGCTATTTAGGGCAACCTTAGCAGGTTAGAAAAATAGGCCAACAGAAACGTCAAAAACTTCAAAAAGGCAGATGAAAAGTCCTGTATGTGGGATGGAATAATGCTTTTCAAAAGTACTAAGTGTTGTTGTGCTAGAAAACAGTTTTGTAGAAAAGAATTTATAGGGTCTGGTGGATAGTAGCCTGAATATGTCACTGTTGTGCTCTTGTGGTATATGCTAGGCTGTATCAGGACTGTAGATATTCCTTTCAACTCAGTACTTGCAAGGCAGGTTCTGAAGTAATATGAGTGGTGGAGGTAGTGATATACTAAAAATCTGAACATACTGGAGAAAGTCCAGTGAAGAGCCAGAAAGGTGGAGAGCAGATGGACTATATGACATATAAGAAAGAGACCAAGAGACCAAGAGAAGTGGGTTTGTTCAAGTAGAAGGAAAAAAAAAAAAGTTGTTTTCTTCAACTACCTATTGGCTCAGTGTAGAGAAGACAGTTAGACTCCTCTCAAAGATATCCAGAGATAAGACAAAAGGCAGTGACCAGAAATTCTAATAAAAAAGGTGATCAAGCACTGTAACAGGTGTCCAAAGATCCTGTGGAGACACCCACCTTGGAACTATTCAGCACTTCAGCAGACACAGTCATGAGTAACCATGTAATGTGACCCCACTTTGATCAAGGGGCTGGACCACCTGGCCTTCTGAGAATTCTTTCAACCTAAATTATTCAATGATTATGTGATTTTAAAAATAAAAAAGACACAATAACTAGGCTCTAGGTCAACTTTATATCTGAGGTATTAAGAAATTAGAAAGCTTATTTATACTACTCTTTTAAATTACTAATCTACAGCTAACCAATATATCAAGATCCAATGATTATGGAATGATTTAGATGATGAATCTGGACAAATACCTAATTTATAGATAAAGTGCGAGAAATTGAATCCTGCTTCCCCTAACAGCATTCTTGTCACAGCCCTTTCACCAGCTTGAGTGTATTACTGAACTTTTACTTCTAACATGTCTCAATTCCAGAGCTTTCCCAGATTGGGTCAGCACAAAACTACTCTCTTTTTTTGATTGATTCATGTTTATACCATATTTATTAGAAAAGATCTATCTGGTTTTATATCTCAAATTCAAAAACATCATTACTAGTTCTGCTATCAGCTGATCTTCCTACTGATGCTGAGGTATATTTGACCTTCTCTTCCAGCCAGAGGGTTGATTGTATCACTGACAGCCAAAAAAGAATCCACATACAAATGATCAATTCTCAGGCATTTGGTCTATCCAGATTATATTTCTGTCCATGCTATGACTGAATACTAATGTCTGAAAATCAAAGCAACAAGTCTCAAATTTATCCTCCTCTTGTCAGATATTTTTCCTCCAATGGACAGTATTTATACTTTTCTGTAAACACAAACTTTGCAAGTGTGACAGCTTTTTTTCCCCATATTCTTAGAAATTGGGTTTAGCAATAAGATCTTAACTCATTTTACTGGGGTTTATTTTAAAAGTATTTAAAATAAAATATGTTTGCAAAAAAAAAATAAAGAAAAATACCATGGACAACTTCATGAAGTATATTAAAACTTGACCAGTTTCAGTGAGATCAAAGACTGGAAAAAAGATGGCTGTAGAAATTTCTGGATTCTGATCATCTTCAAAAGCTGGGGGGGTGGGGGTGGGGGGGTGGGAGGGTTGCTTTTTATAATGTGTAGGAATACAGAATTGACAGAGATCAAGGTATATTGTTACAGTACTATCCATTCAGCTACACTTTGTGCATTATCTGAAAAATTTAATTATTCCAGATTGCTTTGGCCCATTAGTAGTTCATTCATCTGTCCGCTGTGATAGGCTTTCTGCATTCTTGTTGATAAGCATGAAATGGTTCCTGGAATAAATCTAGGGATTTTTTTGCTACTGCTATTTAATATTCTCCAGGATGAATTCCAGCATTCACTGTGTTTTTCTGCTTTTCCTGGTAATCAAGTACTTCAGTATGTGCGTTGTTTGACATGAACACCATGACTGTGATGCTATTACTCATAAGCTTTGTTTGATCCCTGCAAAATAGAGCAATATGCCTTACAATCTCTAAGCATGGCGGAAAGAGTTGGATAAACTGGTGATACTCATTTCATGCTTTCTAGATGACTGAGTTTTTCAGTGTTGTTAGTGCTCATAAACTTAAAATTTCATTCAAATAAATTCCAATCTTTTTTCAAAAGACTTCTCCATTTGGACCAGTGCATACTCCTGGCAGCAGTGAATTGGTGATCAGTTAGCAGCAAGTCTTTTGCTTCATTCCAAGGGAAAAGGAAACATTTGCCAGAACCCATACTTCTCTTTCTGACTTGCAAATCCACAGGAAAGATAAATCCATATATTGAAGAGGATTGCTTAATTTCTTTGATTTGCCTCCCAATTTTCTGCCAAAATAATAGCTGACATTTTCTTACTCTTCAAAACAACTTGAAGTTTCTTTAAGCCATTAGAGATAGGCAGCCTACTTCTTCCATAGGACATAAGGTGAATTTTAACTTTGGCATAAATTTGCTTTTATAACACAATATGTAAGTCAAAAAACATTACTAAATGAAAATCTTTCCTTTGCATTACCACCATTGTTTCATAACATGTGAGCTGCACCACTTATTTATGGTGTATATATATATATATATATATATATATATATATATATGTTTATATACTGGGAACATATATTTATATACTTATGGATTCTACCTGAGACAGAATATGTAGATTGTGGCACCTTGGAGAGACTATAGCTAAAGATCAGTGGTTTTCCAGCATTCACTTTCAATATGAGTGTTCTTGCAGACTCCTAAAACAGAAATTATAAATTGAAACAGAAACAGAAATTATAAATACACTATCTCAATTTTTGATGCACTTTTTGAGTTGTGCACTATCTAATTCTCAACTATAAAATGTTAGTAAAGACAGATAGTTTTGCCACAAAGCTATTCCAAAGGAGCTGGGAAGTTTACATATTGCAAGACTAGTACAACTAGTTATACAAAATCTACCAATCACCCTGAAGTGGTAGATAATTTTCTGTTAAACTTTCGGCATGCCTCAGGCACTTCCTATTGCTGTAGTAATAGGGAAGAATCATAGCTTTCTTCTATTCTCCCACTGTTGAAAGTAAGGGCAATATATAAAATATATATTTGGAATTTCCTGAATATCTGATTAGGGATATTGCTCAAAATGTCACAAAAAGCATCTCCTTTTTTTTTTCTTTTTTTATTTTAAATCAATATTGCAGGGTTTGGAGAAATATTTCAATTGTAAATATTTAGCATAGAATTTCCC
The DNA here is from genome assembly GCA_022605575.1 of Laterallus jamaicensis coturniculus. NCBI lineage: Eukaryota > Metazoa > Chordata > Aves > Gruiformes > Rallidae > Laterallus > Laterallus jamaicensis. The sequence goes on from JAKCOX010000027.1 coordinate 896,224, forward strand.
CCCCAATTCACAGCCGAATAACACACACATTCATTGATTAATATGGCCATTTTCTGGCAAAAAGAAGTATCACTCAGAAAAAACAGTATCTGAAGAGTTTACTAAATTGAGCCCATCACATCAGTCAATGACCAAGCACTTAATATGCCAATATTCTGAGCATACAAGTTAAGATAATAGAACATTTTCAGCCTAACACTTACTATGACAGAATGTTTACAAGATTCATCCTAACAGGTCATTAAGGATGCTATGAAAACCTCTGATGACAAAGCCAGTCAATGTAACCAGAGAGGTTATAAACACTAGTGCTTTTCCAGGGTGACAAGGACCTGGAAAAGAGAAAGATTATGAGATGGAAAAATACAAAGTACAGAGACTGAAATGATGACAGTTACAAACATTGTGAATTGTACTTTGAGAAAGGCCACAGTGCGTGCCAGCAAACAGAATTGCTGGCTATCAAAAGCTTGGAGGGGGAGGAGAGAGGAAAGGGAAGAAGAAAGAGGTATATAGTTATAAACTGCCTAATGGGAACTTTTCTCATACTTTGCTGGCCTGACAGAAATGTTTGGGCTGCCTAATGGCAGCTCTTTTCACAGCTCAACTGGCACCAGGTTTTTCATCATATATGAGTTTTTCTAGTCTTTACTGTGACGTTTGGAAGTGACAAGAAGAAAAATAAAGCTGGTTTTGACACATCTGCTCCTCCATAAGCCAGTCAATGAACATTTGTTGGGTGGTTTGTTGATAGGAGCTATGGAAAAACAAATTTGTTCTATATTTGCCAGTGTTATGGGTGGAACTTAGAGGTGAAATAGATATAAGAAGGGACCTGTGAATAACTCCGTTCTCTATCTTTTAGTATGATACTGTGGTAAGAAGGAAAATGTGCTGGAAAACAAATAACTAGAGAAGTTCAGGGGACAATAACAGGGAAGAAGAAAACCATAATAATCACTCCACTGCTACTCCTGCAATGCTTTTTTTTGGACAATAAATTATAGGCTTACATAAAATAAATCTAATAACAGTATGATAAAATTACTTGTCAATTTATCAAACTGTTAGTGCTAGTTGTTCCACTCATATTTGTACATCTGCTGTATTTTCTTCAAATGCCATTCATTAGACACGCTAACTCTATTTTCACAAGTGTGGTAAATTTACATATGAAAATGAAGTCCTTTTTCTCTACAAAACAGCAGAAGTCTCAGTATCTCTGACACAAACAAGTATAACATTATTGTGCTGTTTAAAAATTGTGATAATGTATTAAACTTAATAAGTAATAAACGCATTATATCTTGAATAAATCATTGTCTTACTTCCATAGATATATAGAAAAGGACAATGATGGACAAAATTTTAGTAGCTTCTGATTCATAAAGATCATTAATAGTAATTTTTTTAACTAAACACAAGACCTGCTGGTTGACAAAATTTTGAACAAAATGTTCAGTATGAAGTGGTCAAAAGAGCAATCTTATTGTTGGACTGTTTTAAAGAAGATGTAGTAGGACTTTTTCATGTTTGTATTAATTCAATCTTCATTCTCAAAAAAACCCCAAACAAAAAAAAACCAACAACTTCCCTCCCCCCAAAAAACCCCAACTGAAAACCCTTGACCAGAATATGCATTATACAAGACTTCATGGAAAAGAATAATTTCAAGTATATGTCTGAAATCAGTTTGTTTCTGGCAGAGGATAATAAGAAGGAAAGTGCTAGCAGAGGTGAGAGCAGGAAGAAATTATGAGTGAGGGTTGAAATCTTATTTATTTGCTCTCACAGCTGATGAAAATATAATAAATAATCTAGTATGCCAAACAGAGAACTAAAAATACTTGATTGATCAAACCTCAATCTGTAATCTGGTATTTAACTGTCCAAACCATGTCAAAGACTGAGCAGAAAAAAAGACAATGATCCCCAGTTGTTAAAAAAACCCAAACAAAAATATCAAAGCAAAAAACCTGAAAGAGCTATACACAGAAATACATAGGATATTTGATCTTTTGCGAGGCTAAATTGAATCAACATTAATGGATCATGCAAATTTACAGTAGCTGAGGATCTCACTCCAGCTTTGATCAATGAATTACTTTTCTTTTTTCCTGATTGCTATGACTATATTTATGTCTGCATTTTGAAGAGAAAATAACTGATAATTCTTCCATTAAAGAATGCATTGTGGTTTGGCTGACTTCTCTGACAGTGACACATTGAGGACATTAGTCTAGGGTTGTTTTTGTGTGTGTTTTCTTCTAGAGGTCCCCATGATAAGCAACAGCAGGTTTGCTGCTAAACGTCCTAATGATGAGCAATGTAAGACCACTTATAAAGGCTTAAAACAAATAAATGGACCAGCTATAATTCAATACAGCAAGTAAACACAGTCCTGTCCTAAAAGTGGCATAGCTGACATACCTCTGTTCATTATAATTAACTACTGAAACTATATAAAAATTATTGAATTGTATAAATAGGTCCCTTCCAAACCAAAGCCTTCTGTGATTCTGTAAAATTGTTATAAAAAGTATTTCATAAAAACATTGAAGCATCCACAGGCATAGTTGAAATAGAGTTTATTGGTCCACAGATCCTTCAAAGTGAATAACAATTCAAGAATGAAATATTTAATCATTGAACAGCAAGTCATTGTGTGTATAACAGCATTTTTTTTTAATTTTACACTGTAGTGTGAAAATTTTTTCCCCATTAAAATTAAAAGACAGAACATCTGCAGACTTCAATAGTACCTTTATTTCCAATGTTATATTTGTAAAGTATAGATCATGTCTTTCAAGTTTGTGCAATGTGGAAAACAACTGAAGTGAAAACGTTAAAGCAGAGTTCTATGACATTTTTAATAATTATTAGTATGTACACTGGCTGGCCAATAATGGAAATACTGCATCTCAAAATATAATCAGCAGACGATCTTTTCCTCTTCCAGGGTATAATACATCACTGAGCTTTAAAATCGATTAAAATCTTTCCAGCAACTTTTCTGAATCAAAAGTCTGAAAGCTGTAGTAATATCAGGAGTAGCAAGAGAAAATTACCCTGCAAAGACAAAGATTTTTTTTTCTGACAAATATTAAATTGATTGATTTTTTTATTTGCTGATTTCCTAGAGGTAGTGGCATTGCACAACTCTAAACACAAACCATTTTACATCCATGTAATTATTAGTGTTTTCACAATTTGGGGGGTCTTATTGCTTGTGTGAATGGGACTTTTTCTGATCATGGTCTTAGAGGACTGTCTACTTGCATTTATTTACTATTGTTGGAATGCCTTGGTAAGAGAATTGACTCAGTTTTTTTCTGTGGGAAATTATCAGAACAATGAAAGATTCATGTAATTCTCTGTGTGTTCTGTCTGCGTAAAATAAATTTATGATATTAATTGCCTTTTCAAAATGCTGGAAGATATATAACAGGTAGCTATTGTTATCATTTATACAAGGTTATAGGGAACACATACCACGAATGAGAAGCAGATGTGACCCATGCTCTGCAGTTCCCAAACTATCTGTAGTAGGTTGGCACTATAACTTGTTGCTTTTTTTTTGCTCCATTGATTGATTCCGGACAATTGGTTCTATCAAGTGCAGTATCATTGATATGATATACAGCTTTGCAATGTAATGAGTTATTTTATTGCTTTCATTGTGAATGTATTTGTGATGCTATAAATAATGCATAAATAATAAATTTTAGTGTATGTTTTTTAGTTATTATTGTAACTAAGGTAAATATTTAAAGATAAATTGATTTCAGAAATCAGGTTTTGTAATGTATTTTGTACCAAAAGTTTTCTCTAAGATAAAGTTTTAAAAAGTTTATCTGGGATTTTGAAATGGGGAAAAAAAGAAAAAGCAACCAACAAACTATAATTTTATTTTCTGTATGAGAAAGTCTTGGTATATAATCTCCACATTCACATCAATGGTAGAAAAAAGAAATAATACCATTTTTCCAGTTTTAAAAATCATGACAAAAACATATTGTGATCTATGAAAAAATGATGTTTATACTGGTCCTTTGGTTCAAAAATCTTCCAAAATGCTCAAAGATTAAACCCAAGCAGTCCACAGACTACCAAAGCAGTATATAAAATAACATGAAATGCTATGTATATAATGAATGTATAATCTTTGAATTTTATCTGGTAACCCTAATTGTAGGTTTAATTATGTAATCTAAGTTGGAATGTGCCAGTCTAGAGACATTTGCATACATATAATTGCAGTACAGATGTTTCAGTACATAGGCTATTCTTTATTCCCATAGTAAGTTTATATCGTTGTGATTTTGCAAGAGCAACCAGGAGGAAAACATAACGCAAGTGTTGCAGGCTGTGAACATCATTTGGTAAAGTGCAACAGCAAGTTGAGTAACTATTTCAAAAAGGTACTGTAAGTTTTCTGAGTACGTTATTTCTAGAGCTGTGTTCACCTGGTAATTCACAGTGATGAAGAGTTCAATACGCCCTTGTCCCAGCTGATATTTATCTATCATGCAGTGTGTGAGTAGATCCCAGTGGAGCATATATAATAATTAGACCTACACTTTCCTAACTGTCTACTCTTGATTCACTTGTAGGTTAAAGGGCACAATCTGAAGGCCTGTTCTGTTAAAAACATATTAAATATGATATTAGTGGTCTAAAGCTATACACTTCCCTGGAGACTCCCACTTTTAATAACCTCCAGGATAATAGATAAAGCAGAGGGCAGTAATCATTACTGAAATGGATTTTCTGGCAGAATTAGACATCACCTCCAGGAATCAATAATCATTTTAAGCTAACGGGGTGATTAAATGACCTTCTTTTTATTTTCCTTCATGTTGAGTTGCTTTTTATCTTGATTTAGAGCCATACAGCCAGAAAAAAATATAAACAGAGGACCGGCAACTTTACAGAATCACAGTGAGGCCTATCCCTTGTACAAGTAAAGCAATTTTACGTTAATCAATGCATTTTCTGCTCAATCTGTGACTTCTGAAGAATTAAACTAAAAATTCTAGATGCAGAATATATTAATGGATTATACCCCAGGCTAGTTCTTGTTTTTAAAAGGTTTGCACCATTAGCTTTGCTGCAGCAGGTGCTATATTTTTATATTTAATAATTTATTGCTCTAGAGCTTGCTTGAGGATATCTGTGTTGAATGATAACACTTTCATTAATCCTTTCAGACCATATGGTCTTCTTCCACATCCTCCTGCTTTCTGTGAAGGAGTATTGGATGACTACATTTCTTTTTTAACTCCCGAAGGAGACAGATTTAGAAGCAGCCAACTTCAGTGTGTTATAGTGCTGATGAGCTACAGCTAACCAGATAAGACTGTTGAAAAGTTAACTTTAAATTCTTATGAGATTTCATTTCACTTCTTGAAATCCAGAAATCCGTGGGGTTTTTTCATGTCTTCTGAAACAGATACTGGGTTTTTGTGGATTTTTTGTGTTTTGTTTTGGATACAGGATGCAAGGAGGGGTTAATTCTAACCAATACATTAGGAAGCTGCATGACGAATGTCTAGAAAGTAATGTACAGAACAGAAAAGCTTAGAAGGAAAGCCTCACAAAAACAATTGTGTCATCTGTATCAGTTTAAAGAAGTGGAGAGGAGGATATGCTAATAGCATGTATAATAGTGCATAATCTATAAGGATGGTGGTGCTTGTAGAGTACATTGCACTCTCCACTAAAAGAACTGTCTGTGGCTGACTTTTTAGCAGCTGTTAAATCTTCATTGTTGACTTTTTTTTGCAAAAGCTTATCTGTAGAGCTAGAAAAAGCACCCACTTTTCTCCTATGAAATTAAGTTCAGGTTTCACTGAAAGATCAAAGGTAACCATTTTAAATATTATTTTAATCACTATCTTATTTAAAAATAACTTGTGGACATATTTCAAATATGTATTCTGGGACTCTGGAGGCCTGATCCAACACCAAACACCAAAGTGTCATGTCTTAAGAGGACGGCTTGATACTAGTGAGGCAACTGGAGCAGAAAGAAAACATGGTCAAGTGCCACTGCTCTCCTCTTTCACTCCCATTTACTCTCACAAACACTAGAAAGCCAGTCAGTTCCTGACTTCACTGCTTTTCTCCTCTGTGTCAGATGTCATAAGAGCTCCTTAAACTCCAGATAATGCTCTGAGGTAGAGGATTAAGACGAGATAGACTTTTCTTGTCACCCAAAAGTAGGAATTGGCAGCTTATCTTTGCCAGTAGGAACTTCCCCTGGGACAGCCTGATTAAATTACTCCTCCTGCTAGATGAGAAACTGTCTGCATTACAGTGTTGGAGGGCTTTAGACTCTGATGTACAGTAGGTATCTATGGTGGCAGCAGCATAATGGCTGCTTCCTTCCCTTTTTTCTTTCACAGAAAAACAGTCTGAAGAACTAAGTATAACTAACATGTAAAGACTCATGAACCAGAAACCCCAGGATTACTTCTGCTGCTGATAATGTCAAATGCACTCCCTTCTTTGCATTCTTTTAAATATTCTTTTAAAGTTAATTCATATCAAGATTGTATTCTGATGAAATACTGATGAAAGTAATAATTTCATTATTGTGAAATAATAATTGCATGTCTTTATATTGCCTAAATTCAGACATCCTAACTGACCACTGAAGCTGTTCTCATAATCAATAAAGAAAAACAGGACCCTCGTTAGGGTGGGAAGAATTCATCTATTGACCACGGAGTCAGTCTGGATTTAAAGTGTAAACAAGATACCAAAGTTTTAGAGATCCAAACCTGTCTTAGGAAAATTCTCCTTTGATTATGTCTACACAGTCCATTCAGGAACTTTTGTGTGCATGTAAGGAACATGAATCCTGAAAGCTTCCTTTCAAATCCATATGTCATATCTAAATAGCTGTCATATCCCAGTCCAAAAGGAAGGACAAGTGACTTCAGGTTTGCTGATTCCCTTTAGAATCCCTTTAGTTAGAAGTGAAATGAGGCAACTTCTTAGGTCTGTATCCAATTGTTAACTTTGATAGAAACAGGAGAAGAAATGTATTGTCAATGTTAGCACTGTCAATGTTATCACCATCACAATTAGATCTATTTGAGCTATGGGGCTTTATAGGTAGGCTTGCATTACTTGGAAGCTTTGAGAGAAAGAAGCAAGAGAGATCACCAGCCCTGGATGCAGTGTTGATCATGCCAATAGGGGTGTTTGGTGTGAAGTGCTCCTCCACAAGTCCATGCCTTGTTCCTTTATGCCCATCATTACTTTCTCCATCTGCCCAAACTCAGACATTTATGTAAATTACCAGGCATGCGCAAAAAAGAGAAGTTCTCAAGTCAGTGGTCCATTGATCAGTGGTCTAAGTTTCCCCCGATGTTGTTACCTTAAACCCATTTATTATGGGTTTTGCTGGGTTACTGTTTTGAAAATCACTTTTCTGGTCGTTTGAAGATGTTTGAGACATTTAATTCACTTTGTGAGCCTTTGTGTCCAAAGTGCAACTAAGTTCCTCTTTTAGCTTCTAAATACTCCAAACAACAAAAGGGTGGTGAAAAGGATAAAAGGGAAATGATGGGTCCAAACTACCTTAAAGCTCTAGTCAGTCTCCTATAATAGCCAAACAAAAATTTCTTGTAGAGCAGTAAACGTTTTAAGGTCAAGGAATTGAATTGGAAAGTTGTAAGATCCATACCTCTAAAATACATATTATAAATATACCATCATTGTCCAAAAGATTTCAAAAGGCAAGGATTCTTGTGGTTCCAAAGAAACAAGTCTGCTCAAGAAATTATGCAGATAGCTTAAATTGCTAAACTTGTTAGCAGTAGCTAGGGATTAGGCAATTTTTTTTATTGTAATGACATAAAGAAAGGAATGATGAAATTTTTATATTTGACACCCCTCATACAAATATTTTGTTAAAAAGTTACACAGAGATCAGTAGTCATTACTCTGTTAAATACCTGAGTTGCCACAATAACAAATTAATTTTATTTTCCATGTTTTATATCTTTATATTTGACACTTCTGTCATTGCCTCATCCATGCAGACATGCATGAGACTTCTTAAAATGTATTAGGTGAAGGAAATTGGCTTTATTTAACAACATCTACTGTTCCTTCAACCAAGTTCAGGCAGTTCACATCTGATCTCCATTATTACTCCTAAATTAATTATGCTTAACAGGTAACAACTTTCTCCATGTATTAAGTGGACAACCAGAGAGCCAAAGATCTTTTGGCTGTGAACCAAGAGTATCAATCCAACACCAGAAAAAGCCTTGAATACCTTCCTACAACAATCAAATTATGATTAATGCCCAATAAAGTTGTTTTCTTTGATCTCCTGATTTCTGATTAGTTCAGTGGGCAGGTAAGGTGTGTGAAATGAAGAAGAATCACAGTATGTTATAAAATCTACCCTATCTGTGAATATGCATGAATGCTCGAAACAGGCAAACCAACTGATTTGGACTGAGAACTAAACATTGTCTCACAGATTATGTATTATAGATTATATACAACAGAGACTGGCATATAACAGTGGGTGGAAGGGCAGCAATTGAAATAATGAACCCTGAATTTCTCCAGTAAGAGCTCACCTCTTCTTAACAGTGGCTAGCAATTTTCAAGGAAGAGAAAACCTTGCACCAGCTATGATTTCATGCCTGATGGAAACAGGCTGATTAATAAATTAATTGCAAGTGGTTTGATGCATATAAATCACAAATCAAGCCAGTTATTGAGATTTATTTGTTATTATTTATCTTATTTTTCTTTTTAAATTTTTTAAGTGTTTCCTCCAGTATAGTACAGATAACTGTACTGGATGGAATTAACAGGAGATGTGAAAATTATACATCTGTTGCCTATTTTCAATAATGAATTTATTGTTTCATTGTTGTTAATACCACAAAACTGGACTCTGTCTAACATCAACAAATAGGTTTAAATGCCTTTGGAACCTGAAGGAAACTTTATTTGTGGCGATGAGGTCTAATTTATAACTATTTATTCTTCCATAAGGAAACAAAATTGGTACTTAAAGTTACCTTTATAACAAACACTTTTCTGATAAGGGTGGAAGTGAAGTCCGTATTCTGCGTTGTTTATAATATTAACAATAAGTAGTATAGCAGCCCAGGAACTTAAAATTGTAACATGGTACATGAAAGAATTAAGTAGTCTAAAGAGCCAGTAAAGTTTTCATTCACAAACAAAAAAATAACCAAACCCATGGTACATTCTCAGTCCAAAATGTGATTAGTATTCCATAAAAGAAATAAAGCACAAGGTCAGGCTTGATGAGGCTCTGAGAAACCTGATGTAGTGAAGATGTCCCTGCTTACTGCAGGGGGATTGGACTAAATGACCTTTGAAGGTCCCTTCCAACCTAAAATATTCTACGATTCCATGGTTCTAACATTTCATAGATAGATCCGTTTATTGCACCTTTAAGAAAAAACATGAAAGGTAGGCATTGCTAATAACAAAATTAAGCATGTTTAGATCATTAGTACTTTATATGTCTCCATATTACTAAAAGAAAAAGGAAAAACAAAGACAAAAGGTTTATTTAAATTTGATTTATTCTCATATAAATCCTACGATGCAGCTGTCTTAATGCTATTTTGTTACAAATTGCACTGAATTAAATAAAACAAAGATTTCATATAACGTATAGTATTTACTTAAACACAACTGATGAATATGATCTGCATTTCTTATTAATAAGGAATAAAATAATTGTACTCTGGAAGAAAATCAAGAATCTTATTTCTGTGAGCAGCATATATATTGCAAGTGTGATTTCATTTAAATGTATGAATTATGCTTTTCAGAATGCTTTAGGTTTAAATGTAAAAGGTTTTTTCTTATATTCCTTTTTTAAAAATATCTGGTTTCTGTTTTCTGTCATTGCTCAGAGCACAAGTTCTCAATATTAAACAGACGTTCCACAGTATCTATTCAAAATGTTATAGTCAATTTATATTTAAAGTAGTTGAGTGTGTGGATTTTATGGAATATATGCAAACACAGTGGTATAAATCGAGAAAGAAGCTCTGTATAAGTATGTTATACATTATTTGGATAACTGTGATTTCAGCTAAACTACAGCAGAGATCCTATCTTCAAGTGTATGCTGTAAACACAGTCCCAAAAGGAAGGAAGAAATGTGTCTGGCAACAAGACAGCAGTTCTATTAGGCACTTATCCAAAGCTTCTCAACCTCCAAGAAAAGAGATAGACTTTAGTAACTGAAACATTATTCATGGTCACTGCCCTGTTCTAGATTTCTGAATTTAAACACTCGAGGGCCTAAATTCCAAAGCACAATTCAGTTAAAAACTGTAAGGCTTATCTGTAAGTTTTGTTCCTTATTCTGCCACCATATAATGGATATAGAGAGCAAACCCACCTTTTTGCTAGCATTTCCTGATTAGGTCTTGTCACAGTTCCAGGAGAAAGGACTGTTCTGAAGAGAAGTTCAATAGTGGAGGAAGGTGGGCTAAGTCTTCCAAAAAATGGAAGCTAGCACTTAGAAAAAACAAAGTTTTTTGAGTATGATTAGATTGTTTCATTGAAAAACTGAATGAAACAAAAAGGCATAAGCCTCTGAGGAAGTTCATTCTAAACTCAATGATCACTTTTTTTCTTCAAAAATTGATAGGTATAAAATCCATCCTCTAAAAAATCTCAAATTTACTGAAAATTTTAGACAATTCTACTTTCAGTGTTTAATATTTTATTTTACTTTATTTGAATGTAGCCTAACCAAAACACTCAAAAAGAACATGTTGTTACTCTAGTAAAAGTCCAGTTTTATTAAGCCTAAAATCAGAAGTAGCATTCATAATTTAGATCAGCATTATCAATTTATGTTCATTTCAGTTGCAGTATGTCAACTTTTTTTTCTCTTTTAATCTAATAGAAATTAATTAAACATATACATGTATAGAATAACTTTATTATGGTAATTGCACAGGAATATGGATGAAGAAACATAAGAAGGGTCATTTTTAAGTTTTCAGATATACTATGACAGAAACTGTCTGTGACTCTATTGTCACACATCCTAATTTATCAATAAAATCCTTTATGGACTCTCCCAACGTCCTCTGCAGTTAGTATCTCAGTTTCTGTCAGGCCTTTATTGAAATCCTGATGTCAATAGCATAGCAGCATGGTCTGGTTTTAGCTGGGGTAGTTTTTTTTTTTTGGGGGGTGGGGTGGGCAGGGCATGGGTTGAGGTTCCTTCCAACCCCTAACATTCTATGATTCTGTGACAGCTGACCTCAACTAATCAAAAGGATATTCCATACCATATGATGTCATGCTCAGCACTGAAAAGGTGGTCAATCATTGGAACACGCTGCCCAGGGAAGTGCTTTAGACACCATCACAGGAGGTATTTAAAAGATGCATAGATGTATTACTTAGGGACATGGATTAGTGGTAGACCGGCAGTGCAAAGTTGACAGTTGGACTTGATGATTTTAAAGGCCTTTTCCAATCTAAACAATTCTATGATTCTATAATAATTAAATTTCTCACAACAAAATTCTTAATAGCACTAGAAACTGCTGACGTACAGAGATTGGCAGAAGTGTAACCAACTCTATTTTCTTTCCAGAATGCTTTAGACCCTCCTTCTCCACTGCACACCTCTACAGCACCTGGTGCAAAAACAACATCCAGTCTCCTAGTAGCCTGCATAGAACTGCAAATCTCCCTGACTCTCATCCATCCCATTCACACGACACTCTCCCACCGCCAAATTGCCCTCATCAGCTGTTTGCACAAATAAGTTAGATAGAAATGTGAAGCAGAAGGTGGGCAGGGCAAACATTTGCAGGAAAATAATCCTGTCAGCTGCCTCTACAAGACTCAATAGAGCTTTTTTTCCTGAGAGCAATAGAGGCTTGAAAATGAATTCTGTTCTCTGCTGTCAGTTGGAAACAGTGCCTTCAAATCTTTTGTTACAGCAGTGACAATTTCTGAGTTGCCTGTGTTGACACAACCCTCACACTGTCCTTGGCTAGGTGAGTCTGGCTCTCAGCTCTTATGAAAGGAAATGAAGTTCCAAACCATTTATTTCTCATTCCACAAACGACAAAAAGCTGCAGCCTGCTTAAGACCAGGGATGGGCTTTGTTAAGTCAGAAATTATTTTACTGTCAAAATATGAGTGAGATATAAAATGAATCTGTGTTCAGTACTAAAACAAATAGGGTAAAGTTATGACAACTTCTAAGAAATATTATCTAAATGTTGTAGGGGTCAGGGTTTTTTGGTTTTGGTTTTTTGGGGGTTTTTTTATAGATAGGTAGATGAACGCTCAACTAGAGTTTTTTTAACATAAGCATACAAGTTCTGCTGAAATTTTTGTAAAGAAAGGTTTTTCCTAAACCAGCTGGTTAGTGGGTGTGAGTCATAGACAACATGTAGAGAGAAATACTAGCATGTGATGATGATACTCTGTTGAAATGTAAGTGAAAGAAGTTCAAGTTTCCACTTTGTTTTTCCTCTCAGTGGCAGGTGACTGTTTAACCCCCAAGCCATTGCAATGTGGGTATCATGTTGGACCTATTCATTTTGTGTAAGCAAATAAACATTCAACTGCAGAGAGTCATCAACAACAATCTTCAGATGAATGCTTTTGCCGTCAGTTTCTAGTCAGTACCAAGACCCTAACTGTATCTATTAAAACTTCTAGAAATGATCTGTGTTTCACTTCATGATGGAATTAAGAGAAAAAAAAATTCCAAGAGACTTGCAAGCTATCCCCATCAGCAACATTTAAGAATGTATGTTTCTGCAGCATAATGATGCTCAAAGCTTCTCATGAATTTACTGTGAATATTTAGTGTGAGCACAGTATATGAACTTCCTTGTAGCATTTGGCTGATAAAGAGTATAGAGAATTCTAAAAAAACTACTGTATGGAGAAAAAAAAAAGTAAAAACTTGTCAGCAGCCTTAATTATCACTTATTGCACAAGATCTGCCAACCTGCTGTGCATAGTCAGTAAATAAAGAAAGGCAGGAAACTGAAGGAATAGTCCATGCTCATTTATCCATCTAAGCTGAGCCAAACTAAGAGTAGCTGGCATCGGGCTTTAACAGAATAGCATCTTAATTGCCTATCAGGATAGGAAAGGTGAGTGGCTAACCATTGCCAGTGAGAATGCAGTCTGTTCCCTCAGGAATCTGTCTGTTTTCCTTGGCTGCATTTTTTATTTTTACCATCATTGATATATTTTTATAAGGTTAGCAGGTTGCAGTTAGCAAACTGTTGAATTCAATTTATTTTTGTTTTCATGATAAAACTTTATCCTCTGAGAATTCTTTTCACAGGATTTCTCCTCTTCTTTTTACAGTGACTGGCAGCAGGGACACTTTGTTGAATGACCTTTTCTATTTAGCTGGGTTGGGAATATATACATATACTAGAGAGAGGTTTTGTTTCATTTTTCTGCTATAGTTCTACTGAAAGTTAAAATTCAATAGCCGAATTAATCTTTGTTTTGAGATTTTAATTATGTTTGCTGTAGCAATCTGCCTCCTCACCTTGGTAGGGCTAGATATTTACAGAGTCTACAGCTTCTTACTCAGCCAAAATACTTTTTGAAATCAGTCAGTTTTGCTTGAATGAGCAACACTAAGAGAAGAGGTTTAAGCATAGTCAGCACGTTCTAAAGATTGGAGTTATGGCACTTTGTTATAAACCAGTGTATTTGTTACACTTTTAGACAAATGTTTCAAGTGTAATCAGAGCAGTTTTATTACACCATGATCACTGTTATTTCAAATCACACCTTCATATTCTGGTGTCATCGTGCTCAAGTTGGCAATCTTTCATGTAGAACTTAAAGCACCTGAATCTTTTGAAGGTCAGGGAGTTCTTGCTGGTATGGAATCTCTCTTCAGAATAACACCCTTCCACAAGCTTTGTGGAAATATTCCGCTTCTTTGATGGAAATACTCAAGGCATGGATACTCTTGAGCAGAGCTGCTTAGCATCTAGTGCAACTTTGTAGTTTCAACTGTTAGCCAGGTAAAATACCTTAGGTTGCCTAAAATTGCACAGGACAGCTCTATTTGGACACATAAATCTTTCACATGGCATCTCTGTGTTGGTGGTTCAGCCCCAGCGAGTGGCTGAGTGCCACATGCCACTCACTCACAGAGGAGAAAGAGGCAGATCCTCCATGGGCTTCATTGTGAGATAAAGACAGCTTACTAACAAAAGCACTGAGAAAGTTGAATAGTAACAGCCTGATGACAACACAGGGCACCTTACCAACCAGACAATTACAGAGTGCTGCATAACAGAAGGACCAGCCCAACACCTCAAGCACACTCAGACTACTCTGAAGGCACCCAGACAGTGCCCTTCCCCAATCAGTCCCTTTTATGGGGAAGTGATGTCAAGTGGTGTGAAAAACAGCCCAGGCTAACTCAGCTAACCCGTGCTAACTCAGCAAACCTGTGCTGGCTGCTTGGAGAGGCTGAGTCTGGCCTGGCCAGAACCATGACACTCTGACATAGATTCTTTTGAGTTTTTAGACAGTAGAGTGCATAGTTTAATAATCTAGGTGGTCACTAGGTGAAAAGTTCTAGTAATGTTTACTACTTTCTTACCTGTGTTCCCACCACCTTGCACTGATATGGAGACAGTATTAGCCATAGAGGTCCCAGTGAAGGCTTGTGTTTGCGTCCCCAAAATTTCATACTGAATTTGCCAGCACAATTCAGAAACATAATCTCACTATACATATTGCATATTTCTATGTTGTTTCAAAACATGATGTGGTAGTGAATTTGAGTGAATAGCCTGGCTTTGTGAAATCTATAACAAATGAACAGTTATAAATAGTCTGTTATGGATCATTTAGCAGAATACTCATCAGCTTCCTAACACTTCTGCCCATCTAAGAGGGTTTTGCCTGTCATCTCTAAAGCTGATCTTCAGCTGGTATAATTTATGAACTAAAACTCTACACGTACCAATTGCCTGTTGTCATCCTTAGTGCTGTCAGTTTTTCCAAGAGCTCAGTTTTGATTCAGCTGAAAAGGCACAATTCTGCCAAATAAGGTAGTATCCACTTAGATGTCATGAGCTGGCTGATGCTGCTTTTTCTTAGTTCTGACATTGTTTTCATACTACTGTTACCTATGGAGAAACACAATAAAATTTTTTGTCTTTAATACTATTCCCATGAATTCCTAAAATCTTGGAAAAGGGGCTTTGAAAAAAGACAAAGGCTTCACGGATCAGGCTGTTGTTTGATTAATATTACATCATGGCTCTATACAAAGTTCAAAACACACTTAGAGGCTTTATATTTTATAAGACATATATTCAGAAAATGCTTTCTATTATATATGTCATTGTATCATCAAAGTGTTGCTGATAGAAAGGCATGTAAGCTGAAAGGTGTAGCCAAGTTAAAAAAAATTCAAGTACCACAATTCCTATGAAACATGGAAAGTGTACTGAACCGCAGTTCAGCTTGACCAGAGTTTGATCCATGTTAGTACTAAAATGAGAGAGAGAAACATCTTAAACACAGAGAGAAGATGTAGTTCAGAAAAATAGCATTAGCAATGGAGAGAAAGGGCATAGGCACACTGGTTGCTGAAGTAATTTTGAGGTCCTATTCTGAATGCTGGCATCCAGAAGATGGATGAATGCTCAGCTGAACTGTGCCTTTGTTTATTACTGTCCATATATATCTCAAGGAGCTTAAATGGCAGATTACTTTGATGCCAACAAGGTAATAAGGAACACATTTAACTGTTTAAATTTCCTGATCTAGTAACATTATTTCCGTCTTCATAATCAAGAATTTTTGTATCTCTAGACTAAACTTGCATTCTTTTGACTTTAAATTTTTGCAGTTGGGGAGTCTGAGAAATATGGGACACTTGCTTTCTGCAGAAACAAAGGATGTATATGCAATGAGATGCACACATTCCTGCCCCAAAGTCTCAGAAGCTTACAAGCTGAGACGAACCTAGATATATCAAGTTTTATAAGTATGCTTCTTATTTTGCTGCAGGGGTCAGTTGAAGGACAAAGTGACACCTTAAAAGGCAATGTGTCCCCAGAAAGACATTGCTTAATCTAGTGAAAAAGAAAAACCACAACATGTTGCAGCTCTGGTAAATAGTACACAGCCAGGTACAGGCTGAAAAAACTGCAACAGCTCTGGTGACTGCTGAACCAAATCTTTTCCTGGGGTCTATGAAAAGTCTCTCCCAGCTATAATTTCTTGACTTGGACTGAATAATCTTTGAAACCAGAAGTCAATCAGAAGTAGAGCTTTCATGTCTGTTGCTTTTCATTTGTCTACATTTTGATCCTATGTTAGATGTCAAGCAGAGTTCAAAATCTGACATTATAAAGCCAATCTTAGCAGTTTCTAAGGAGTGAAAAGGAAGGGAGGCATATAAATGATTAGTTGTTAGGAATCACTTGATCATTTTTGTTTTTCATTACTGGTGCTCTTCTGCTATGTGTCATCCTTTCAATGATTTTTCTTTTTATGCATATAAACAGTGGCTGTAGTAGAGCAAAGCAGTTAATCTAAAACCATGGATGACATCTGGTCTTTGTGCTTTCCAGTTCTTTGATTTTAAAGGTTGTCTTAGTCATTTTTGTTATTTGTGTTTACATGTTCCTGTTATTGAATCGCCACTTGAATTCATTTGAAGTTGTGCAGTTCAGCTGTATTGTCCTACATGTTTCTCCAGATCTTGATAATGTATTCTGGGTCTGTGAGCTCAGGTTTTCCGTGACTGATCTTCTAGAGATTTCTTGAAATAATCCTTTTTTACTAACACTGCCAAGAGTGTTATTTAATTCTTTTAACCTGCCTTCTATTTTTTCTGAGACAATAATATATGGTTTTAGTTCTTCTATGAATGTTTTGTTGTCAGACTCCCATATTCATTTTGAGCATTTCCTCCTTGTTTCTGATTTTATCATCTTTGCAAATAGTTTGATGTGGATTTAATCTCTTTCCCACCCTCTTCCAAAAGAGTTTTGTTTCAAGATTTTTTTTCTTTCTCTGTGGAGGTTGCTGGTTTTTCTCAAGGGAAGAGTGAAGATAATGACTTCCCCACTGTTTCAGAGAGCTCTTGAGCAGTTTCAGCAATGCCAGGCTCCTCATGACAGACAATGACCTTGACTAATGTTGAGGATTCCTAGTTTTCCGTTTTGCAGGGCTGGTTTCAGACTCCTCAGCAAGAGAAATCAGGAAGTGATTTTCCCATGCATTGTCCTAAGCAAATAGCTTTACTGCCCATCTACCTGTTCCTCTATGGGGTCTATGACCACTCTAGTCTTGTCTGAACAGCCTGCCTGACCCCTCTTGAAAAGGAGTGCTTGTAGCCAGTTTGGGTAAGACAAAATTGAGACAGAGTATGGACAGCTGACAGTGTATTCCTACTGTTCAAATAAGCTCATGTCTACACCACATGTCCCCTCCACACCTAGCAGCAGCAGCTAAAGGAGTCAGGGTGGTCTCAGAGCATCCCCAGGCATAGACTCATGAGTGGACTCTTTCTGGAGTTAGGGAGCCTGCAGCACCCCAAGGCACTCAGGATCCAGCTCCGTTCCCTGAACTCCTGCAGAGCCCAGCCTAAGAGGGCTCACTCTTATTTCTTTCTCAAAACTGTGATTTTGCTGTGCTCTTATCACCCTGCTGCCCCAGGCAGCAGCTCATACACCTGCAGAACACTTGTATCTGCCTCTTACTAGTACTGATTTTTTTTTTTGGTAGTATTTTAACCAGGAGCACAGGAACTACTTTGCTATAGGTGCTGTGCAAACCACAAGTAAGCTGCAAAAATTCACTGGAGAATTTCTAACAGTATAGGAAGCTGGTGATTTGAAAGTAGATACAATACATAACTGAGCCTTAGAGAATAGTAGTCATCTTCATAGGTAGCCCTCTGCTTACCAGGAAGCTAAGCATGAGTATGTTTACAATTATAATACATGTTTGGTTTTACCCCTTGTAGACCGTGTGGCAAAAGGGCAAGTGTGCTGATCTTCCTACCTGAACTTGGCTCTCTCCATCCTAACTGTGTCTCCTGCCCTGGTGTAAGGTGGCATTGCATGGCACACTGATCTGCATTTGTCCCTGACAAATATGAGTCAGTGTTTTGGGAAAAAAAGCTTTTCTTCACTGTAACTCTCCATATAAGCAGTTTCATATCAGCAAAAAAGTGAACTAGTGCATTCCCAGGAAGAAAAAAAATCTCAACAATCCAATCTTCCCTACTATGTTTTTGCTATGACAAGCTTCTCACACAACCAAATACCATATCCAGTACAAAGCAGAGACAAACAGGATCCTGCTAGCAACTGTAGTGTTCTGTTCAAGAAGTAAAGCACTTTACCTATTAACTTGGAATTATTATGATTAAAGCCACTTACTTTCAGAAAAAGGTAGAAGAATATATTTTTTTAAGTAGATCAAAGGTAAAATAACATTAAAAAGCACAATGACTTAGTTCAGTTCTACCACAGTCTTTTGTAACCAAGTTAAATGAAAAAAAAAAAAGAATTAAATATGGAATTAAGTACTCAGGTAGAATTTATGTGTCATTAACCCCAGATTAAATTCTATTACCAAGAAAATAAAGCTTCCAGGGAACTCAGTACATTTTTAAAGGGGAAATGGAGGGCAAATAATATTTCCATAATTAAAGTCTTAAATCAAGTTAGAGAGACTGATCCAAATAAAATTATCTACACATTGCAATGTGAATCAGAAGTTGTAGAAAACACCATTCAATTTAGTTACTAATTGTAAGTGATTATTGCTTGAGTGATGGTGTTAAATTCTAAAGGTAAAATATAGGTAGAATATTTTAGACTTAATGTTATGGCTGGCTGACAGATTTTCTCTTGCTGCATGTGACAGCACCAATACAAGGGTTTGAACTTGTGTCAGCTGATTTTAAAAGCAGTTAACAGAAACAAGGAATTTTCTGTGAGTGATCCTTCCACAGAAAGCCATTCTCTATTCCCTCTCCCACGATTCACTGAAAGCAGACTTACTAAAATTTTTTAGAGTATATTAAGGAGGTGCTCTTATTTCTCTGGCTTATGATGAAATAAGTAGGAAGGAATATCTGTTGGTTGCATATAAACTATTCTTATTTCTCATCACTAATATTCCATTCATCTAGACTGAATAGATTTTATTCTTCACTTGTGCATATTTCAGTGGAATCAAGAAGCAACATCACCATCAAAGAAATCTGGATAAACTTAAAGCAACTTACTAATTTATTATCTTTTTTAGACTAGTAGCCTAAACATCTGTTAGTGACTACTCCATTTGTAAATTAGGATATGAAATTAAAACTACATTTGCAAAGAGAAACATAAGTACCCCCTCAGCAGCAAGAATACATGAACTTCTTATGAACAGTTCCACGGCTTTGAAAGGCTTTTGTGTGAATGATGGGAAAAAAATACATACATAAATAGATAGCTGTGAATAGACACATGCACACAGAGAATCTCAAATATACCAATAACACAGTTCCTCCCTTATGATTTCAAATTCTAAAAAAGTATCCTGTGTCTTGTGATACGTCTCCAAAATGTTAGTTTAGGATAAGGTCAGTGCACCAGAAAATTGATTTCTAAAAATAATAGCTAACCAAAGAGGCTACTATTTGTAATTTCAACACTAAGAGGGGGAAAAAAAGAAAGAAAAAAAATCAAATAATTAAATCAGTGCAAAAAAGGAAAAATATCCCTTGAGTTTTGGCCCAGTCTCTTAAACAGGACCAGAAGGCTGTCATAACAAATAATGTAATAATTGTTACTCTCATTTAACACACATAAAGGTAGTTTATTAGCAACATTCATTGTATACTATATAATACTATGCATATACATACATTGAGATATACTGACAATAGGAGCCTCATAACCACTTTCCTGGTTTTTAGATTAAGGTTTTTATTTTTCCTTGATGAAGTAGTTGAAAAAGTTACCTATTACTTTTTGTTTGTTTTTTTTTTAATTTTAAAATAAAACTGAGTCTGAATTTTTTATATACAGGAAGTTCCTAACCTCTCCTCCAACAACAGAGAATAAACTCCTTTGTAGGATTGAGAAAAAACATCTTCATGAATTTTGGTCAAACCAAAGTCTAACACAACATATGAGTGGAAAATATATATATTGAAGCACTCTGGAATTAATAAAAAAAACCCACACAATTGTTTTTTAATTTTTCACTTTGAAATTTTTATTAGTAAATTTATTTATTTTGCCTAATTTTTTTCCCGTCTCATATCACATCACATTACATTTTTAGGCATATTTCTTGACCAAAACTGAGCAAAATACATGGGAAAAAATGTAATTGTTGCAAGGTTGAATAGTCCTCATCCCAAAAATAGTCTCCTTGACAGCTCCAAAAGGGAAAAATCAAGAGAAAATGCTGTTTCATAGGAACGTGATGTCAGTACATTACTAATAAGTTTAAACTTATTTTCCATCTTGCAAATGGATAAATGTTAAGTAGTTGGCTTGAATTTTCCAAATACTATTTCCGAACACGCATTCATCGATGTCTTTATTTTTTTCTACTGGGGGAAGTCACAAAAAGCAAAAGCTTTAGATTTAATCTCACTTAAATATTTCATTTTGAATTAACCATATGACTTCTCTCTTGTCTGCATTTAAAGCTCTACCAAGACTGAGACTTTCCTCCACTTTTTTTTTTTTTTTCCAAGATGCAATTATTGAACTTCTATTCAATATCTTATCTTAGGGAAGAAAGGGTTAACTATCATACAAGAGTAGAATTATAAGTACAAAACTTTAGTATTACTCTTGAAATTTTCATTTTAAAATTAGATAATAATTTGGTTTCAGCATTAAACATTCAAATTATTGTATTGATTGACTTGACCAAATTACCTAATTATAACTTATATCAAGTAGATAGCAATCTTCTTAAAATTTATAAAGATTCATTAGTTTTTATAATTAATCTGATGTTTTAATTTTAATTCTATATTGAGTCCACCTTGATTAATTAAATTTTGATATGATTTTGTTCTGACAGTCCTGGTGAAGCTTAGCTTTGTGGAGTTATTTTTGAAAGAAAGAAATGGGAAGGGAAAGGAGAGGAAAGAAAAGAAACCCCCCAACACAAAAATTTTTATACTGAACAGCATGTGTCCATAGCTGTGCAGGAACTGGGTGGATACCAGGTGGCCAACTTAAAAGGCTAATCTGTTTTCTCTAATTAGTCTACACATCTACCTCCTGTAATGCAACAGGGTGCAGCAGAATCATCTGAAAAACATGTTGTAGCAGAATTAGTTTCTGTCACTTGCTCCTTCCTCTTAGACATAGCAACAATTCACTTCTTGTTCACTAGTCTGTTCATCTACTGAGGCATCCCGAAGGCAGCGGCTGATCCTTTCTAATCTGTATTTTAAATCATTCTTAAATTGCCCTTTGGAAAGCAACCCTCCCACAGGGGGAGTTTTTGTTCTTGTTGGTGGTGGTTTTTTACCTGTTTTGAGGAGTCTGATGAGAGTAAGACAAAAAAGTCCTCACTAAAAACCACAATGGATGTCCTCAAGACTATTGACAGGGCTATCATTGTGTGCCATAGCTATAAATTTCCTATACAACCAAATCCCAGAATTTCTTTGTAATCCAAGCAGATTGATATGCTTAACATGTTATTGTTCAGTCCTGTCTTTAACACTAGGTTTCCTTTCTAAAGTGTCGCTTTTAAATCTTGAAGGCATCTGTCCTGAACTGCTTTGACCTTTGAGACATTTTAAGGCTTTAGATTTAATACAGGTTACAAACCACCTGAGGAAGTTGAGACTGTGGGAAGCTTAATCAGCCCCTTGATAGTCCTGCAACAGGAACAACTTCCCCAGCACCTCTCTTTCTGGCACTTCCCCAGCCTTAACATTTAGACCTTTCATGAGCTCTCGATCCACTTTTAACTCCTTGAGTGTTGAACTATGGAGTGATTTTTTTTTTATAAGGTGCATTGATTTAACCTTTTGGCAGCCCACTCTTTAACTGCATGTGAAGGATTTCACTAACTTCAAGTTTTCATTCAAACTGATGTCTTCCTTGACATCTGACATGACTGCTAGGACTTCATATATTTAATCGCCCAAATTCTCAGCAGGGATGAACAGGAATAACCCCTCAAATTTCAGCCGAACAGTATGAATTTAGACCAGCTGACAAAGCTGGAAGCATATGGGCATTATGAAAGGTTTCATTTTATCTGCCTCATATGTTACTTTTTGGACAAGCCCATTCTATATGTATTCTTACCAAATGTACATATATAATTTTTATTTCAGCAAAGTCCTAATAAATAATAAAATGGAAACATTTTTTTTCCTACAGTCAGCACCAGCATTTATAGTTTTGGATGACCTCAAAAAGCAATTCTGTCCTCTCCTTTGCACATAACACCCCCATGGCCTCATCATTTGATGTAGGGCAGCCAAAGGATTTTGGTGAGATGATACTCTGGGATGTTCTCCAATTTTGATTGATTCTCAGTGGAATTTTTTCAAGGGCACAGTCAACTCTCATGTCCTCAGCTCCCAAAGGAAATCAAAGAGATTTTGCTATCTAACTTCCTTTTAGTCTTTGAAACTTTTCTTTTGAAATAAGGTTTTAAAAAAGAAATTATGTTTCTTAGCTTTTACCTTGGCCAATAATATCTGCATAGGCTTCAAATCAAAGTTTCTTGTAAAAGACAGAGGAGTTTTTATGACTTTATAAAGTAGCAAAGATGAGAAATCGAGACACTTTTAGATAAGAAATTAAAACACTTTTTTGACACTTTTGAAAACTTTGGTTTCATCAGATGAGTCTTGAACAAGGCTCTAATCATTTTAGAAGTGCAAGCAGTTCTTAGCGGGTGAGATGTTACAGAGTAGTTTCCTACTTGCTTGAAATATATGCCCAATGATTTCAAATACTCTGTTGAATATTGTGTTGATTTTCACTCAACGTTCTTACTTTATTTTTATAAGTATGTCAAATACTTAGTTACCTGAGACTGAACTGAAGCTTTCTTTCCTCTTCTTTTCCCTTAACCATGGTACTAATTAATTTTGTTAATGAAGGTGTGATCTGGGTGTAGAGACAGAATTTTATGTGTTTATTGATGGATTTTTGAACCTTTAATAATAAAGTTCTATCAGAAGTTTGGGATTCATGGTAAAGTGACAAGAATGATGTTGGAAGATCTAATTATGGTAATTCCTAGACTGGGAAATATAATTAGAATGTATGAGTCATCATCTCATATCACTCATTAGCAATAACAAAACAAAACAAAACAAAAAGAACTTTTTATATAAGCTGAAAAATGGAACATTGTCACTATGAAAACCTTTTATTTCAGACATAGCAGGTTTCATAAAATGTAGACAGATCAACCAAAATTACCAAAAGAAACTATTAGAGGCCTCCTCTGGAAAACATTAAAAGCTCCAGTGACAATTCTTGATGAACTTCCACAAAACTGAAAATAGCAAGAGACTTATCCTAGAGTAGCCTGAAATGCCACGGGCACCACATGCTGAAGTAAGGCTGAGTGGTCTTTCATGCAGCACCTATGACAGCCAGAATAAATACGGTCCAAGGATTTTTAAATGATAGCATCTTCCTCCTGTCACAGCATAAACTTTGTAAAATGCCCAAGAACCTCCTGTAGGCTGTATAGACTCCACTCATTAAACCCACATCTAGACATGATGAATCTCCATTTTGTTTTGCTAGTGCCTTGTTGAGAGTATGAACTGGTGTGATGAAAGTGTTTGAAAGTCTAAAAACATCCTTGTTTTGCCCCATCTCATGTATAGTTTTCTGGTTTTTTTCTGTTTCCCTTCTTGAAACAACAGTAACAGTATTTCTAATATGTTGTGAAGTACATGTGATAACATTGACCAGGACAGGCTTATCCCTACTGACCGAACAGTACAGTTTAAAAGTGATCATTTTTCCTGACAGTCTCTCTTAAACCTCTATGCCTAAAAAGCTGTATCCTCAAGGCCATATACGTTTTTTTCCCTGGATGTGCTCCCAGCCTTTGGAGTTCAGCCTTCCTCCGAGAGAGGTTCCACTGAGATGACCTGTAACAGGAACATTAAGATCGGTATGAACTACAAACGAAAACATATACATGTAAACATCAGAAGAAACCTCAAAACAAGGGTTAAGAAACTGGCATCAACTGTTAAAAAAGAAAACAACAAACCAACACAAAAACAGTGTTCACAGAAATAAAATTGAAAAATGTGTTTTTTCTTATTTCCAGACTGGAAGGCCTGCAGTTTGTAAGACCTCAGCTCAGACAACTTGTTGGCAGCAATCACTGTACTGTGATAACAGGATGAAAACAGTTACAGCACACCACACATGCCATTGCTTCTTCTGTGTCTCCAAAACATAGACAGGCTGTAACCATAAAGATTTGTGTATTCAACAAAGGCAAAGAGGCAGTGAGTTGCAACCTCACCTAATATTTATGGAGGCTTAGATAAGCTAAATCCTTATAAAAAAAGAAATCACATAAGTAATTGTGGACATCTAAAGGGTATAAAAAGACTAACAGAAAAACTAATTTGTCATCACTAATCAAAAATACCACAAAAGATGTGATGAGAACTCAGGAGGCTTTGGCCAGATTGTCTAAATCCCCAGTTTGTGAAGACAGGAGTGTGAGAATGCGAGAAAGTGAAATCACTTAAAAATTTGGAAAACAAACGTTATCACTTCCTTCAATAAATTCTTACACCGCAGACTCCCAGAAACTGGAAAACTTCTGGAGGGCAGGGAAAGGGGGACCATTTAAACTGGCCAGGCAGATTGAGGAGGAAAGCCTGTTGACTGTAATTAAAAGTTACTCTGTGTGTCTGACACTACAGTTAAAAGAATGCCCAAGTCTGTCCAAGATCCTTGTCCTGAAATCTTCTAGAATTAAGCATCCAAAATGGCTTGGCTTTTGCTTACTTCCATATGAGCAGAGCAAGAATTTCTCTTCTAACATGAATACCTGGGCTTCTCCTCTACCTTGTTTGGGTATGACTGGATGCTTTTTGTCCAAGGTCAACTCCAGAAAATAAGCCAGAAGAATTTCTACTAGATAAGACTTTTCAATTTAAAACAGTCAAGCATTCTCCACTGGTATGGTAGACATGTGTTTTAATGACATGGCACTACAATATCACATACTACTAAAACCAACATTCCTGAGGATTTTACGCCTCTGAAATGTTAGGCAGATAATGGCAACATTTCTGAGGATCTCAAGTGGCACATAAATTTCCACATATTCCATTCTTCATTTCCAATAAAATCTGAATTTCTTGCTAAGCTTGCATTTCTTAATTTACTGGGGGGGGGGGGGGTGTGTGTTTGCAATATTTGCCTACGTTTTAAACCCATTGTCAAGTTTCATAAAAGATAGAAAAGAAGCAATCTTAAAGATAAATGTATTTCTGTGAGATCTGTAAAGTAAATGGTGAATTAGAAGTGTTGTTAACCTTTGACTGTCTGACAGTATAAACTTCCATCTCTATATATCTTCAACCTAAAACTTTCACTGCCCTTCCTAAATTTCAAGGAATAATAACTGGCTCATTTTATAGAAACTTACTGTTTCTGTTTAAAATACGAAAAATTTACAAAACTTTCCAGACATTATTATTTTTTGTTTCAGTCACACATCTCTCTTTCACACATCAATCTGAAATGATCCCATGTACTTCTGCTATTATGGTTTAAGTCACTAAACAAAAATCAGAATCTCATCTGTGGTCTTAACAGCAACAGTTGAAAACTACATTTTGCACAAGATTCTGTACTATATAGAAGAAATTACTGGTATTGTCTCTAACTTTTTGCATTCAGCTTTGAGATTTGTGTGTGCTTAATCAGTGAGTGACTTTCAGGGTCTCTCATTTATTATAGTTGTTTTGGGTTTTTTTATTTTTCATAAAATAGAAAGTATTAAATGCAAAATATTAAAGTAAAATCTTAGCAGGAAATTAGAAGCCCTATCAATTCCGCTTTTTTTAAAAAATTGGCAAAAAACAGTGTGCAATTTCAGATAATTACATGTAATCCTTAGTAATCCTCCGCAGACAGCGTGAACTGGCAGTCATTAGTATGCTTTGAGCCTTTTATTTTGCATACACACCAGGATATGCAGAACGTTAGTGTCCTTGCTGACTTTCCGACTAAAATGTGGAAAATAAAGTAAGTGAAAATCAAATCAAATAACTGTTCAACTTCAGCTGAGAACTGGAAGGAAAAAAATACTGAGCAACATGAAGCAATATTTTTTTTCCTCTCAAAGACTTCTGTAAAAATAAAATGCAAAAGTCTGTGTTGGGGGATTTTCTTCTCCATTTCAGGCCCAATGGAAAATAGAGTGCTTGCTGTTCTGACAGTTCTGAAAGAAATAAATTCAGCCCAATATGCTTGATTCAGTTTAAGGCTTAGGTTTTTTTAACATTTCTGTGAAATCAGGGAAATTGTCAAAATCAAGAGAATGTTATTATCCCAAGTGCACAGACTTGAAAATGAAATTTTAAAATTAATCAATATACTTTCCAGCATTCATTTTTTCATGCCACCTATCACAAACCCTGTGATTCAAGCACTCAGCTGGGAAGAAGATTAGGTGTCTACCAGGTTCTACATTAACAAACAGTCACTTTATACAAATTGGAACAGCTTCTCACTGCAGGCTGAGGCATTTTGCTGAGAGGGAAAATTTCTTGTGAGATTTCTGTTCTGAGCTAGGAAGAGACAGAACTTGACAGTAGCTTGTCCCTTTCAGTAAATTTCCACCTACCTGCTATATAATTCTGGCCTGAATTTGTAGAATTACACCTGGATCGCAACATGCCTCCCTGCAGACCAAAATCAGAATATGCCACCTGGGAAGAGCTGAAATTATCTTCTCTGATCATTTTGAATGTTATATTCAAATATTCAAATTATGTATTCAATCTGAATTTGTGAGTAGATTCAGTCACTAGAAAATGTTAGGCGAAGTTCTTTCCAAACAAAAATACCTCAACCAAAACCCAATTTATTACAATTTGCTTTATTTCAATTTGCTGTGTAGTGAAAGGAGTCAAAATTTCCTAATAAAAAACTAAAAACATTTTCAATTGCTTAAATACTTGCAAACACAGAGAATAAATACTGAAAAAGTCTTTTCCTGTCAGTGCATTTTCACCCAATGCACATCACTCTTAAAAGTATTGTGACTATTCTATTTTAACATATGAAACTCTGCCAAATCCTTCCTTATCCTGTTAGCATGATTTTGGCTTAATCAAGCCAGTATCATCCCAGACACTTTCTGGACATATTTTGAAATGAGTATGAAGGCCAAGAGAATTTCCAGTTTCTAGTTGGAATGCAGATGCCATATTCTGAAGGGTAAGAAATTTTAGTAATGGCTAATTAGATATGGTTTATTTGTGTCAGAGAGCAGGTCTTGACACTGTTTAATTCACTGTTACCGATATCATTACGCGTTGTGGTTTCTCTGAACATGCCTTTTTTGTTTGGGGTTTTTTTTTCCCCCAATTTTTTTTTTTTCTGCCTGGAGGAAAAGGAATTTATCTAGGTGGAAAAGGATGAATTTGGCCATTTATACTGGATTCCCAGACGTACAGTTGCTCCACCAGAGCAAGAGCAATTAAAATAAATTAAAACAAAAACCAATTAAAACTCTCTGCAGTTGGATAGAGTTGAAATAATCAGGAATGCACTGGATTGTTCAGAGGGTGTAGCAATAAGTGCTCAACACACCTGACACATCTACAGCATGTCAAACTGGCTGCACGTGAATTCAGTGTCCACATGGTCTGTGCAGTTAAAAAACCAAGACATTGCACAGTTCACACCATGTTCACCCATATTTCTGCTTCTTGGGATTTTGAAGAGATCAGGAAAAGAAAAGAAAAAAAAAAAGAAAAAAAGAGGTTAAGATGTTTCGTGTTTGCAAACTGACCTGGATAATTGGATTACAATTTAAAAGCTTGATACTGAAATCCAGCTCATGGTAGAAAAGCTGTCATTGACTTTACTGGGATGCAGATTCCACTCTTTCTAGTACTGCAACTATTACTGCATAATTATGCTGAAGTGAACAATGTGCCTTAATTGTAATAGGTTTTGGATTATGCCGGTAGTGGAAAAAGGAGATTGTGGAAAGATCAGATTAGAAAGGTGTTGAGGCAATGCTACTGGACAACTGGTGGAGTCAGATGTAGTGTAGGAAAAGGTATGCATAGCGGAAGTAAGATGTTTCATTGTTCAGTAGGCTTTAAAATAGCTTGCTGTGGCACAAAGAAGGTGAAAGACAATTACGGTCACTGACATATATGTTTACTTTAAAGGGTTCTTGAATAGATTGAATAAAGCACAGCATGACATACAAAATTATCTTCCAACCTGCATGCAATCAGTTAAGAAAAAGTATATAATGATAACCAAGCTGATACTCTAAAAAGTGGTAAATATTCATAATGCATATGCGTATGTATCACTACACCACATGGAACTACTTCAGTATATGAAAGTGTTTCTTAGAGCATATTAAGTTACCCATCAGTAAATTGTGTCTTAAAAATGAAAAACATTTGGGGTGGTTTGACAGTAATGCAAACATATGATGCACTTGATACTTTGGCACATTTTAGATTGATTCTAACAAGTCGAATTTTATGACTCTCTAAAAGCTCTTTAAACCATTGTTAAACCAATCTAAGTATGAGGTATTATTTAATATGATATGGCTCTTTATTTAAAGTAGTTCAATACACATTTATATATCATCTAAATCACTGAAAATATCTAATTAAGGCATATTTGAAGCATATAATATTAATTTCTTAAAATCCTTGTAGTTGTTTAGCCTGGAAAAAAGGAGGCTGAGAGGAGACCTTATCACTCTTTGCAACCACCTGAAAGGAGGTTGTGACCAGGTGGGTGATTGTCTCTTCCCCAAAGTGACAAGACGAAATGGCCTCAAGTTGTGCCCGAAGAGGTTCAGATTGGATACTATGAAAAATTTCTTCACCAGAAGGTTTGTTTGTCAAACATTGGAACAGGATGTCCAGGGAAGTGGTTGACTCAAACATCCCTGGAGATATTGAAAAGACACATAGATGTGGTGCTTAGGAAAGTGGCGTACTGGTGGATTGATGATATTAAAGGTCTTTTCCAACCTAAATAAACCCATGATTCTATGCACTGCGGTTCAATAGCATTACATAGAATAATACAGAAATCGGGCAGGTATCTATTTGGAAGTATTATTTCTTATTTCAAAGCATAATCACTGGCTTTGTCAACATTTTCTTGTATCATTAAATGGTTTAGTGAAAAAAAAACAGATTACCACTGATAGGTAAGTGTAACTGCTACATAGACAAACTTCCAAATTTGAGTTTGACATCTTTTCACAGACAGAAAAAATAACTCTGTGTGTCATGTTCAATTATGGGGAAAATATTAACATGCAGAATTAAATTTAACATTTATGCAATGATAATTTTGCCCCTTGCACATTTATTCCAAGTTTGGCAAAACGATGCAACTGGAATGTGGTAGTGAAATAGAAAACCTGTTCTTTATTAGTTCAAATGAGAAAAAAACCTGCTGGAAGTAGACAGTTATAGCTTAAGCAAAGGAAAGGTGACAGGGACAAACAAAAGATGGAACACATTTGTACTTTGTGGAAGGAAAGTGACAAAATACATTAAAAAGAGTATCTAAAAAAAAGGAGCTATTAGAGCACACAAATAATTTGAGCTATCATAATTTTACATAAATTCATTTTTAGTTTGATCTGGAAGTGCTGGAAATTGAACTTTAATTGTCTGTTCTCAAATAACATATTGACTTTGTCTAATTAAGCAAAATTGAATGTGCTCATAAAATCATAAGCTTCTTGTCTCAAATCACAGTGTGTGTTACAACAATTAGGAAACGTGTAGCAGTAAAGATGTTACTTAAAAGGAAGAAAACAGTAGATTAATTTATTAATGTTTGATTCCAGGTAGCACACTTTTTATGTGCTAGCTGAAATCATGAAAGACATTAATCTGACAATATCCTCCTATTTCCCACTAACCTGCTTTATGAAAGCCTCTAGAATTTGCAACAACTGGCATTTCCTGCCAGCTAGGCTACCAGAATACTTTAGGTATCTTATTTTAATATATTTTTATTTGCTGATCTCCAGATAAATCAGTCATTCATTGTGATACACGTATCCAGTCTTGTTCTTTGCAGTTCTACGTTGTTTCAGCGTAAGAATTGAAGCCACTCAGCCTTTCGCTTTGACTTGTCTTGCAATTTTCACTCAGAAATAGAGGGTTATGTGGAACATGTCAGGTGCACATTCAATATTTGTGTCTTGTGAACTTGCTAGTGAAATCATACCTCTATTGACTTGTGGTGCCTCACTGTGTTCTGACAAGGTAAGTCACTTTACCATTTTTCCTATAGATAACTTTTAAATTTCATACATTTCTGTATCTACATTTTGTGGACTATCTACTGTAATCAACTGTGTCTGATGCTCAATTAGAAGTTTTAAATACTCAGTCCCCAGTAGTCTGCACATGTGCTGTTATACCTATGTGACACTTCAGTAATTCACCCACTTGTTTTATTTTTCAGTAACACACATATTCTGTATTCCTATAGGAATGACCTGAATTGTAATACTGCAAGTTAAACACTGTAGTTCTCCATCAACTCATATTTAACTTAATTGCCTGCGACCTCAGTTCATTATTACCTTTAATGTCCAAGAGTTAACAAACAATAATTCTCGTTTTATCGCAGTAAAAAACCCAAACAACACCACTACCAAAACCCGAAACAAAACCTCTCAAAGAATCTAACTTTAGTGTGGTTTTTATACCATCTTCGAGTAAACTCTCCTTCTCCAGAAATACTGTTGTTTGACTAAGGTTCCTACCCCCACCTAGTGGGCAACCTACTTAATGAACCGGTGAAAGAGCACTCGGCAAAACTCTGAGGCAGCACTTGTTCCTAGGATAATTAAATAATGAATACAGCTTACAACATCTGCGTGGATTAAATAATTGAGGCTCATGGGTTCTGTTGATAGCTGTGATTTAAAGTGGACTTTAAATGGTCTCAGCCAGCTTTATTGCACATTGTAGGTGTTGTTTCAGCTTTGTGGAACTAATTGCCTAAAAAAAACCCGGCAGGCTTTCTCCAAAGAGTTATCGCACCTCTACAGTCAGCAAATACCTAAAAATATTTTTCACAAGCTTTGTAATTAAAGGAGGATAGGAAAAAAGTAATCTATCAATAATACCCTTCAAGAATTCTTTACATTTTTCTATTTATTGAAGATTGGAATCTGCCTTATCTCAGTGATTGCCTCTCATCTGGTCTGGTGAATGGAGTGTAAAGTCTGCAGTACAAATGAGCTACAGTTTAGGAGGAGCCTTGCCCGTTAAAGTGGATGAAATCTGCATTGTAAGATTACTTGAGCAGGAAACTGGAGTTATGGGCATCTGAATTCTTGTCCTTCTGTCTCTTTAAGCTGAAGGTGATTTCATCTGCTTTGAATCCACAGGGTGAAAACATGCTTTCAGGGAAATGAACAGTTCTTACTTTCTTTGGAATAATGAGGAAAATGGAGGTGATGTTTGCTTGTTTTACATTGCATTTAGAACACTTGTCAAGCAAGTAAGATTCTCAGATTTAGTTTTTCTCTCTGTTGACGGTGTTTTAAACTCCACTGAAAAGGTCACCTGTCATTCACTTGCTCTCTTTCTGGGCTTCTGAATCATGTATTCCTAGCTGCAGAGTGGCGCAGCTTCAAAAAGAGGAATGATGAGGACTTGGAGCACCCCATGACCTTGTGATCATGGTGTCCATTGACTATGTCTATTCTATTAATTTAAGCAGGTGCAGGACATACAGTCTAATAAGGCCACTTTTTCATTCATGGTGTTCTATCATCAGCATGCTTTCAGTATGGTTTTGGCCCATAACATACTAGCATTCTCCCAGGCACAATTCCAGACACAGTCATTCCAGGCTTTGGTCCAGTTAAACAGTATGAATAGAGCCACAAAGGGATTTTCATTGTAAGGACATGAGGTATGACACACTACTTACCCTCACTGTCAAGCTTTTTATTTACTGGTACAGAATAGCTGGGGGAGATGAAAGTTCAGACCTTCCCAGGTTATGGATACCTAAACCAAGCAGCATGCTGCCCGCAGTGTGTTTTCAACACTAAACTATTTTCCTAGAAAGGTATAACTTTTACATGCTTGTATTTTAAGTGAAAAGAGTGACCTGTGCACATGAACTGAAGTGGAAGTTGAAAACCTGAAATCCCAGTAACACAGAAGCAGCTAAGCAATACCCTGCAGAAAGGTATTTTCAGATGCACCTCTGTCTTTGATTCTTTTTGTTCTTTCTGCTGAGAAAGCATCCCAGAATTCATAAAATTGGTCAAGCTTCTCTGTATCAGCCTGAGTCTAATTGTATCCCATCCTGGAGGTGTAGGTACAGGGATAGCAGTAATAATGCCTCAGTGATAAAACTGAATTATAGTTTCAGAGTCAGATGAATAACTTACAGACTTTCTAAGTCAAAGTGTCAAAAGATCTAAGTCTACTTATTCAGCTGACTATGGATATTTTAATAATAGAGTTTGAGGACTAAATGGTGACAGTATCAAAGTTTTCAAAATCTTTTTTTAAAAAAATATATGTTTAGCTGTTATATACTTGCAATAATAAGTGCCTAAGGGCTTAACATAGTCAATGTATATTCACATTATAATAAGCCAATGTTAATTTCCAATATAGGAAATATATTTAAAAGATCAGGAAAATGTTCAAGAGTTTCTTATTTTCATTTTTTTTCCATTTTTATTTAAAATTTTAATTCATATAATTCTTTAAAACATACTAGAAATCTGAAAGAATGTATTTAACTAAGTAGATGGGGATAAGCAGTCCAGGGTAAGGGGAGTCCAAGATGATGAACAGCAATAGTTAACATAAAGAGAATAGGTAGGTAAGAGAAGGGACACGCTCAGAGTGAACATCATTTATATTTAATCTCTTCTCATTATGCCTTTATGTGTAATAGGTTCATATAGAAAAATAAATCCTAACATTTAGATTTGCTTTTGCAACAGAAGCTGGCAATAGTCACATGACAAGACACAGGTTTTCTTCTATAGTTCTCTTGCTTTTACATTTTTATGGCTTTAAAGAGTTCATTCTGTCCAAATGTGCCAAGATTTTGCCATAGAACGCTGCCTATCTGTTAAGTCAGAAAAATATAACCTTAGGGTTGGTCTGTGTCTGAAATGTGCCTTTGGTATAAATATGAATAGGTTTTGTGGGGGTTCTTTTTGGTCACTATATAAAAAAATCCCAAAAGTAAAGATAGCTCCTAAGAATTTTTCAGCTGTAAATATGTGGTATCCTCAGTCAGCTTACAGGATGCATATCCCCAGGAGATAACAAAAAAACGTTCATCAGTGGAAGGAAAGCATAAGATCCCTAGGTAAAAATTTCACTAAATACCTTTTCTGATGTTTGGTTTAAGGAACCAGTACTCCCAAATGCCTAATTATACTCTAGATGCAATCTATGACCTTTTATAATTGCAATTCACTTAACACTTGAGGTTTAACCTAGTGGTCATTAGTAGATGTCATACATAATTCTAACACATATAATGTGTGGCATGAAATTTGTTGAGACTTTGGGTGTAAACTCAATACAAAGAAGTTGAATGTATTAAAGAAAAGCACCTTCAAAAACTATTTAGGAATTTATTTTAAAATAACAAAATCTGATATATAATTTGTCAAAGTAATCTGAGACAGTGAGTAAGTAGCAACAGTCCTTTTTAATATGGTCTCTATAAACATTAGATGTCAGGCTACAAAATAGTGAGTTTTTTTCATGTTACCTTCTTTGTCAAATGGCAGACCATTGTTTAGGAGCCATAAGGTGATTTCATCAAGAAATTCTGAGTCTCCCTCCAAGGGGGAAGGGAAATTTGCCAAGAAATGAAATCTACATTTAGTAATAATAAGAAATGTCTTTCTACCTAGACTGATTCAAACATCCTGCAGTAGGTAATGAATTAGAAGTTCAGCATTCCATTTTGTCTTTTTTGTCATACATCAGTATACATTTCAAGCAATTTAATTCTCTTGCAATATGGTTTGTAAGGAAAGGGGGCTTTTGTTTAAAAAACAATGCAGAATGTGAAAACTTTTGACTGCTTTAATTACTTATTGTCATAATAGTCATTCTTAGAGGCAATGGCAAACACTTGTAAAGTAGTATTCAGTATAACATGAGGTCAAATATTAGATGATTCCACCTGCATAAAGGCTAATGCTAAATTACATTAAATAAGAACTTGTGGATTTGATGCATGGTCATGTAATTTTGACATTATTAAACTTTACTTGCTGAAAATTCTTTCTTATTATAGGTATGATAAGAAATAAACAATATAATTCTTAACATCCATGAAGAGCTCTCTGGATTGAAAGTGCTGTAACTGTCATATGAAACAACAGAAATAACATCTGCTTTGCCAATTAGTAAAATAGAAGAGTTAAGAAACTCTCTATATTCATTTTATTATGTATATGTATTTATAGGAATTTATTGTTATGGTATTATGGAAATGTAATGTGCACAGTTATCCTCCTCTTCCTCTGGACCCCTATATCACTAAAACAACATTCCAACAATCAGCAGCAGGACCTCTTGTTTTCTGGGAGAGAAAGACTAGTCTGATTTCCTATCTCATAAAAACCAATACTGAAAGTCTTAGCGTAACAAAAGGAGCATAAAAAGAAAAAGTGCATCACCACAGCCAATTAGAGAGAATTATTTTTTCTTCTACCAGTGTGTTAACTTGCTATTATGTCTGTTCTGCAGAAGTAAGCAGCATATTGAAATAAAAGCACATTCAATATAAATAAGAAAGGCAGGGTGCCAAGTTATAAGGAATAACATTAGTAACAGTTGTTGTAAATATGACCAATTAGATTCCCAGTGCTGCATTTACTGACTAGCAGAGCCATAGTAACCTGAGGAAAAGATAGCACTTTCTTCCATGTACCTCTGAAGAGAAGCCAGTAGAGAGAAAATTGGCTTTGACCTAGATGGCTGACACAAGTAGAACCTGAAGCAATGGGCTCTGTGGAACTCTTTAGGGAACAAAACGTCAAGAGGAAGCTGAAGTGACTCAGAGTTCCCTAAAGCAGGTGTCCGGGGAAGTGGAGGACACAGATTTGTTGCTTCAGTTATTATGTTCTCTATCTTTGCAGCTAACTAAACAGCAAAGAAATTTCGGTAACATTGAATTATATTAAAATAAATATGGATCATCTTGTGGGTAAAGAGTACATTTTCAGGCCTGAAACTTTTTTCCTGTCAATAAACACTGTTCTCCTCAGTGGCAAATCTAATTTCTGTAAGTCAAGACACAGAGAATCTGCTGCACCAGTGGTGCGGATAACAGCTGGGGAGGGTGAAAATAGGGGAGAGTAATACTTACCAGATTTATCTTTGATGTAGGCAGTAACATTGCATCAGAGTAACTTGAAGCGTGGATTTTCTGTTTGAACTGCTATGAGACAACTTCAAAAGACAATTTTCAGTTGGTACTCTGACACCCACCTAAATGACTACAGCTACACACTTAATCAGCCAGTATGGTATATACCCTTAAAGACTCCACTTAAACACTGAGGGATTTCAGTCTGGAGCAGACACTTCTGGGCTGGCAGTAGCACTGCAACTGTCCATTAGGAGTAGCTTACTCTGAATTTGTCAAGTACTGTAGCGCTTCCCCCATCATCCCTGCCCTACTTTTTTATCTGGATCTTTATAAGACTTAATGATTTTTAGTTCTTATTAGTGGCCAAGAATGATATTTTAAATGCCCTATCCACCAATGTGTTCTGGAAAATCAAATTAAGGTTTTTAGGAGCTTGCTCTGTTGATGTTGGTTTTGTGTGTGTGTCTCATGTCTTTTAAACTGCACATATTAATTTATGACTATATTAAAGCAAAAATAAGGATCCATTGGGATAAGGGTAGCTTGTTTCCACACTGCTGCTTGGAAGCTGGAGCCTAAATCTCACTGTCCAGTAAATTACCTTTATCCACATACATTTGGAAACTCATGTCAAGAAATAACCCTGCGGATTAAAAAAAAAAATCATGATCTAAAAGGTTGTTGTACATCTAAGTAGTTATTTCCCTACTCATTAAGGAAGGAAAGCATCTTGAGTACTGGGTGCTTTGCGCTTCAGAAATAGAGCTAAAGCATTTCTTTTTTTTTTAATAAGTTTGATGAATCTGCTCACTCACACACACCTTCTCAGTCAATTTTTGTGTTTCACTATTCTAATTTACGTTCACCCATTTATACCCCTCCACATACCCCTTATTTAAGTCACCTGTTAATCCTGTCATGAAGGTTTATATTTGTAGAATCACAATTAATATGTATTAGAATCACTCATGAAGCCAGATTTTCCTAAGATATCTCAAGCAGATTAAGTCATTTTAAAACCATGCTGCTGCAGCTAAAGATAGACCACCCACACCCTGCATTTTCCCTCTGCCATGCCTTCCTCCCACCCCTTGCATGTGAAAAAAAATTGTCAGCATAAGGAAAGCAACAGAAACATGCAGTCAGGGTACAAAATACAGACTGTGAAACAGTTGGATGGACACTCTCACCCCACTCTGGAGGGGCAGGATTATTGTAGCTCAAAGAGATTGTTACAATTCTTTGTTCAAAGACATAGGAAGTTAATGAAGACACTTTTAAGATAACTATTTTATAGTTTGAAATGTAATATTTTTGCCTGTCTTGCAAAATGGACAGCATTTCCCTCTTCGTGAAATTTCTTTCAGTTTTTCTGCTCACTGCCAGGGTTAGGGTCTCCTACCTGGGGGTACCAGCCAGCTCCCATTCCGTGGGGGAAAGCAGCTGAGGAACAGCAAGCTCAGCATGTGAGGGGCAGCAAGCATCTTACTGAGGATGGAGACAGGCCGAGGTCAGGCTGGGACATGGGCCCACAGGCAATCCTGTCTCAGAGGGCCCATGGCCAGGCAGGGCAGAGCTGCAGGGAGCTGGAGATGGGTCCTCCTGGGGCTTCAATGGGGCAGGGGCTGGTGGCCAGGGGAGTCTGAAATGGTGTCCTGGGGCTGCGGATCCCCAGGGTGTGGATGGGGACAACAAAGGCAGGCAGCACACTTTGGGCCCTCATAATTTGAAGTTTTATCTGCAGTAATTTTTCAGAAATTGCTGGCTATGTTTCAGAAGAGGGAGAAGCAGAGAAGCAGGAGCTGGTAGGAACAGAAACATGCTGTGAGTCTCCTCACATGTGAGCTGAATTCAGGTTTCCAGCAGTGTGGGGTTTAGGAGGAAATGCATTCACACAATCTTGCCAGAAGGAATTCTGAAGTTGTTGAAATATTTTTAAAAACTCAATAGTATCCTTTTTGGCTTGTCTCCTTTTGTGTTAGGTATAACAGAGTTAAAATTTTCCCAGACCTTGGTTCTTGTGGAAAGCTTCTGAAAGGCTACTCATCCTTGAGCTAAGTCCAGGTGTTTATAGACAGATACACTGGCAAAAGCCTTACACCAATTCTTGCGAACTGCCCTCATTAAGACTGCCTCTGCTGACAAGACTACAAACCAGTTGCACTTGAAGCATTTGGGCTCTGACTGGTGAACCAAGGTAAGTAATCTGGTGTAGGATAACATGACTGACCACGTACCTCCTCATCCATCCTGGCCCCTGCAGCCCCTCCACATGACTCAGGCCATCCATGTTCCTCTTCCTTCTCTTCCACAATGGAAGGTCATTTTTCCTTCTTGGTAGCAGAGTGCCACTGTGCTTGGTGAAGCTGCCTGTTCAGGGCTGAACTACCATCACCCACTGCACAGGGTTTACTGAATAGATTGATTTTAAAGTAAATGTATGCACTTGTTTGGGTGGAGGGAATGTTAGACAGTTTTATTGTAAATGTTAAAGGAGTGGGAGGAACGTAGAAGCAGAGTTGTGCTGTTGTTGGGCAAGTTTTATTCTCTTCTTTTTTACCCCTATTTGGAAAGGAATGGAAAATAAAAAACCACAAGATAAAAGATGGAGACCCTTTACATGCCCACACAGAAGGAAGATAGAAAAGACAAAGCAAAGAGCAAGTAAAGTATTAGGCCACGAGTTTCTTCTCTGCTTTTTCTCACAGAAAGGGAGCCAGATGAGGTAATGTGAAAAGCAGCAGCACCAACTAACCATAAAAGAAAAAGGGCTGGCTGTAGTTTGACCTGAAAATAATGATAGGTGATGTAGACAGAGTTTAAGGCACAGAAACAGCAACATCCTGGAGGTCTAATGTGAATTACCACCATAGGGGGAATGACATAGGAGAGCATATACAAATAAAGAGAATCAAGATTCTGTGGCTATGACAACTTTCTTGGAGCATGTCCAGCAGCCTCCTTGGGGCTCCGTAAGTTCAAATTGTAAACCTTGCTGTGACTGGACAGGCCAAGCAGACTCCCAGGGGTTCCGTGAATGTATAAGACATAGAGGAAAAACAGAAGCAACGGACAGCTCACATAAATTCACAGTCACTGTCAAAACAAAATAACAGCATCTCTTCTCTAGATATATTACTCTTATGACAGTAGTGGGCCAGTATCCCAGTGCAGTTAGCATACTCAACTGGAGGGTAGAAAATACAAGTTTAGATCCCTTTTCTGACTCAAACAAAGACAGATGTGGTGCCAGAGTTGGTCTATTAGCATGAAGGCTAAACATCTGCTTGTTGAGTAATGCAATAGCTCTTTCCTGTTAGAATAGGTTCTCTCTGCAGAGACTCATGGACTAGAATGATCTTTGGGGTTTTACCCAATACATTGCCTAGAAAAAGCCAGTGATACCACTTAGGAGGTTTTTTTCAGTGACTGTCCAATTACTT
Source organism: Laterallus jamaicensis coturniculus (assembly GCA_022605575.1). Classification (NCBI taxonomy): domain Eukaryota; kingdom Metazoa; phylum Chordata; class Aves; order Gruiformes; family Rallidae; genus Laterallus; species Laterallus jamaicensis. The sequence goes on from JAKCOX010000027.1 coordinate 935,339, forward strand.
ACACAACATAAGCTGGTTTTCTTCCTTCACCTCACCATTCTTCAGCCTTAACATAGAATTACAGGTAGCATTACAGGTGTCGGTATGGCTTCAGATCTCTTCAAAGTAGGAAACTGAAATCTATGTCTGGCAGTCTTGGGAGAATGCTGTAATTCCCAAACTACTGGATAAAATATGTATTCAATGAATCAGTTTTTCTTTACATTTCTTACAAGAGCCCAACACCAAACATTTTATTTTCAGTTCAGATGGAACAATGCACTGAATTCAAAATTAAACAAAATTGTACATCTCTCTGCATGATTCTGCATGATAAACATTGCTTTTTGCTATGTTCAAGGAAAAAAAAAGCAACAAATGAGCTTTAAATAACAAATTGTCAGTGCTTAAAAATAGCATACTGGATCTGAACAGAATGTTTGGGTTTTTTACGGCATCTAAAAGATAGAGCAGGGTGTGTTGTTTTGAATGTGTGCAGGTGTGAATAATTAAAAAAACACATTTATGTGTCTGATTACACGATCGTTCTCATAGCTACAAGTGATTCTAATCAGCTACACTGAGAGGTGATGGGACCTTTATAAATAGCATATGCAGTAAGTTTGTGTAACCTCTATGTAGTTTGCATCTCTTTCGTGGCATGCACATTGCTGAACAATAATAAACATATAACAATAGACTTCACACCGTTTCAGAACTTCTTTTCCACTCATTGTAATGCAGCCTTCAAAATAACTACCCATTCAGTGTTAAATAGTTGTGCAATAGCAATTTTCTTCCTCCAAACTGATCTGAAACATTCAGTGACATTCTAAATAACTTAATGATAATTTAATTATAACAAGCCAGCAGGTATCTATTATTTTGATAAGGAAAAAAAAAAGAAAAAAGAACCAACAAAAAACCAACCCACACTAAAATACAAAATACAGTTTTGTATTTCTTTACCTTGTCCAAATCAAAGAATGATGCCTCTTTCACAAGCCAAAGCCTCTTCATGAACAATACATCTCGGAACATACTATTTCACACATGTAATCAATATTTTGACAGCTCTTGAGCATTAGTCTTTGCTTTCCCTGAGTCCACCCTGTCTTGGTTCTTCTACTACCTCTTTAGTAAAGTAGTGACATGTTCGCCTATCTAGGGAGCCTGCTTTGGCAGGGGGGTTGGACCCGACGATCTCTTGAGATTCCTTCCACCCCTATGATTCTATGTTGATCCTCAAACCTTTAGTGCTTCCAATGTGTCTACACTTCCTATTTCTCTAGGTGACTGTATCTCTTCACCCACTACTTCACTGTTTTTGTTAATGCACCCAGTACCTGGAGGGTCTCAAGGAAATAATGTCCCAATCATTTAATAAGTTGTCCTTGCCTCAATGAATTAAATTATCTCAACACACACAAGAGAAATAGCAGAAACTTACAAAGGTAGAAGGAGAAATTACTAAATTTACTCATTTAAGATCATTTAGGAATCAACGGAAATAGATTTTGGATCTCAGACACCTATTCAATGCCTGGTCCCATCAGTAAAAGTGTTACAGGATAAGCTCTCTGCCTACATTCAATTCATCAGTCATAGGTCTTAAAGGTCAGTAAGGTTTTCTGGTATAGGCTTATCAGTGGGCATTTATAAAACAGGAGGTGATCAACAGGTAAAATTAGTTATCTCCTCACATAACTCAGGAGTTTATCTGGTCCTTTTTTGCATCTTAATTCTTCCAGGCTCACTTGCCATTCTTGCATAAGATCTTTTTGCAAAAGTGATAAGTGGGCTCTGATAAACTTTTAAAAAACGACAGGGCACTTCTATGGGAAAAAATTTGGCACCCATAAGACTTGGAGCCACTTTTCCCAACCACTTTGGAAGAGAGAGATCAGATTGCCAAAAGCTGTGAGGTTTTGATTAATTCTCTCAATCTAAAGCATGGTTCATTTAAGGGTGTTCAAAACACAAGCCTACCCTAAATGTGAATATTGATTTTGCCTATATATACACTAGAAAAGTGAAAGGCTCTAAGTCTGGGATAAAATTGGTATCAAAACTGTCAGCAAATTAATTTAATTTGTTACCAAAAGTTTCTTGTTGGTTTGTTGGTTTTTATTGTATTACTCGTTAGATAACATATTAGCAATCTGTGTTATACTACTGCAACTGTGAGACAGCTGCTTTCCTCATTTCCCAATACTATGTTACTGTTATAAATAACATAAAGATCTGACTGTTCACCTGTGAATTGTGAAAATAATTCTTCAGTCCCATTTGCATTAGCTCCAACCCCACACAAGCACAAAAACAAATGAAAAGGACTTAAATAAGATATTCAAAGATGTCCAAAGCATTACTACATGTCCAGAAAAGCTCTTGGATGGTAAATGAAGGAAGGCAAATGAAGAAAACTTTAAAAGCCTACAATAATACATTTTAGCCCAGAATTGCACATCTCTGGAGACATTCAAAACCCTCCTGTACATGTTCTTGTGTGGCCTACTCTAGGTGATCCTGCTCTGGTAGGAGGGAGGTGGACTAGATGATCTTTCAAGGTCCCTTCCAACCCCTAAGTTTGTATGATTCTGTGATTCTTTCATCTACGACATATAAGAATTTGGGATATAGCTGTATGTTATGAGTACCAAATCCCTGAGTGTTGTGTGACAGTACCTTACTTTTCTCAATGGTGATGTAGAACTTTTCCCAATATACTCCCCCATCTCATTTCCTGCCTTCCTTATCCCTTGGTGAAATAATTATTTAGCGGCCACAGGTGAAATACTGAACCCTGAAATTGTTACTTTACCTGACAGTTATCAGCTTCATTTAAATTCACATTTTTTTCATTTATTTGTTTTTTTTAACTTACAGTAATGATTCCTACCTTTCTTTCTTAGAGCATGAGCAATTTTTCTACAACAGATCCCAGGGGAACTTATAGATTCCCTATAAACCAGAACTGAGACAGAAAGAGCACTGTTATTTCCTTTGAAGCAGTGTTCAGGATTTTGAAATTGTCAACAGTGAACTATAAGCCTCGTTATTTAATGATGAAGAAAATTACAAAAATAACAATAGCATGGGTTTTCACTAGAAAAAAGATTTTTCTCTTATGTCCCTTTTTAGATTGATAAGAGAACAAGATATTAATGATACGTCCATTTAAAAATATTTTAAAATTAATGCAAATACCAAGAGTGATCTTCATCAAAGTCTCTATAGAAAATAAAATAGAGGAGATATATATATATAGTGATAGACAGATAGATAGACAGTCAGACAGAGAGTAGTGGCAATAAAGTTCTATTTTTTATAAGAATGATCATTTTACAGAAACATGAGAAATAAGATTTGTATATCTTTAAATGTACTTCAGTAGCACTACTGTTTAAGTTAAGCCTTTCTTAAGTTTGTAGTTCTTTTTCCTTGCATGACTTCTAGAAAATATGGAACATTCCTTATTAATTCTATGAAAGTGCTTAGAAAAGATGGAAGTTATTTTTTCAACTGATCCCTTAATTTTCAAATACCTGGTACAAAAATGATTTATGAAATACCCAAATGTACAAACCTAAGTGTTAAAGAACATAATAATTCTATAAACAATCGTAGTCACATCATGGGATTTTACCTAGAATAGACAAAATTTTCCAATTAACATATACCTTGAAGAAATGACTTTTTTTTTCTGAAGTTCTTAAAATACATTTTTATTTGAATTTTTATTTTACTTTATAATTCATGCTTTACCAAAAAGTATTGAAACACCAACAGTTTTTCTATTGGAGAAGCAAGAAGGATTATTCTTGAGAAAGTAAGTACAGAAAAAAAGAAACAGAACATAGGGGTTGGAATCTTAAAAATATAGGTAGTTGTTCTGCTTTGTTTTCTTTTCTTTTTTACTTTGCAAAACTAAATGTACACCAACTATTTTTCTTTATATCATCTGGTGTTTTGGGGGTTTTGTTGCTTTAACATGAAAAATAGTTTATGATTATCAAGCTGTTCTAGTCTCAATCTGTGTTGATTTGATCCACATAGATGAGGAAACACTAGTCTAAGGAAAATGTTGTGATAACCTGGCTATATTTAGTCACTATTTTGTATATGGTTGCCCAAGAGGCTTGCCCCTCTGCTCCTTGAAATCTGATTCAGATACAGAATCAGGTCAAACAGCAGCTTCACAATCCTCACTTCAGAATTCATATCCTAGAGCCTTTTTTGTGTTATGGTTGCTCATATTTCCAAGAATTATAACAATAAATTGCACATGGTCCTTTACTTCTGTCACCAAGCACACACAGATATTAACCCAACTCCTGTAGATTCCATAATCACAGCAAGTGAGCAGAACGCTACAGAGAATTAGAAAATGGTGGAGCAAAAGTGTTGAGTTGTCTAAACAAATATCCTCCAGCTGCCATCCCAGAAGGATGTGGGTCTCTCACAGAGCCTGTGAGAGCTGTAAATTCCAAGCAGATGTCTTTAATGCTCCAGAGTGTGTAAAATAGCCTATGTTTAGGCAACTCAATCTGTCCACACCAGTCTGCGAAGGACACACCAACTGTATCAGAAAGAAAACACCAGGACAGTATGTTTTGACCTGTCTTCTTTTATACAGGAGCCTTTGTCTGGCTTTTGCTGTCTGGGGAAGACATATACCAACATTTTCCACAGAAAATAGCCCTTCCACCAAGAAATAAACCTGGGGATAAAAAAGGTTCTTTCTATTCCTGCTGTGGAAGCTCCATTCTATTTTTTGAATTAATTAAATATTCACTGGGCCAAACAAAGAGAAAAGGTAGAGATCATCCAGGTAACCCTTCTATCTCCCTATATGCCAGCTGCTATTTCAGTAGCTTTGCAATGCACAATGACTCAGAAGAGTCTCAAGTCAGAGATAGCAGTAGTCTACCCCTGGAATGAGTTTAAGCTGAGTCAAAGTTCTTTTCCCATCTTGAAAAGAGGTTCCCTCAGGAAGAATCAAGCCAAAAGTGAGATGCTTACCAGAAGAAAAACTGGGGAAAATAGGGACCCAGAATAATACTTTTCTGGGACTGACTTTTGCCCAAAAAGTTGGCATCTGGTTTGCAGGCTTATCTCCCACCACAGGGTAATGGAGATTATACATTCCAACAGGAGTTCTCATATAGCAAAAATTAATTACCCCTATTATCAATGCTTTTCTTTGGATGAAGATGTCAGTACTAGATATATCTTCTCAAATATAATTGTATATAAACCAAGATTTAGGCAATTCATTAATAATGCCTTTCCCCCCCCCCGCCCCCCCCCCGCTTACCTTCTATGATGCAGTGATTTGTGAAGCCCACAGCTTAGAGTTAGTCACAAAAACACAAAGATTAAAGAAAAGGTCAACATATTTTCAATCACCTGCCGTCATTATCTTCTGTTACTTCTGATAGACTGTAAAGTAAATGCAAACACATGATATCCTTTACAGCTATGGAAGTGGATTATCTGCATCAGCTACTTTACTTTTATCTATGCCTGGTATCACTCATCACAGGCAATCCCTGTGTAAGTGAGACAGTGTTTAATAGCTTGTCTTTAACAGGAAAGCATGCTGGTACCACAATAAATTCTCCCTTATTGCATCTTGGTAATGAACTAACATGTATATTCTTCATACAGTCTTGCACTGTGCAGAAAGCAAATTAAGGAGAGCTGGCAGCTGTTTTAATCTTTAACAAAAGACACAAAGTATCATTAAGAGAAAAGGACAGTAAATAAAATCCAAATATATTTTAATAGTTTTTTTTATGTTACTGTTTTTAAGGATGTAAAAAAGGTGCCTTAATGTCAAAAAGAAAAAGTCCAACCATCCCCATACCACCTATATTACTAACTAAACCAGGTCCCTAAGTACTTCATCCAATCTTTCCTTGAACTACCCAAGGGACAGTGACTCCACCACCTTCCTGGGAAACCCATTCCAATGCCTAACTACTCCTTCTAAGAAATTTCTCCTGATTTCTAACCTGAACCTCCCCTGGTGCAACTTGCAGCCATTCTCTTTTGTCCTATCGCTACTTATGTGCAAGAAGAGGCTGACCCCCAACTCACCGCAACCTCCTTTTAGGTAGCTGTAGAGATGATAAGGTCTCCCCTGAGCCTCCTCTAGGCTGAACAGTCACAGTTTCCTCAGCCGTTCCTCATAAGACTTGTGTTCCAGACCCTTCACCAGCTTTGTTGCCCTTCTCTGGACATGCTCCAGGGCCTTGATGTCTTTCTTGTAGTGAGGGGCCCAAAACTGAACCCAGTATTTGAGGTGAGGCCTCATCAGAGCTGAGTACAGGAGGATGTTCACCTCCTTGATCCTGCTGCTTACACTATTCCTGATGCAAGCCAGGATGATTTGGCATCCTTAGACTCATCCTAAAGCTACTCTGACTCTCGGAAAAGGTTTTTGTCCCATTTACATGCAGGTAAAGTTGCAACACTTATAGCTCTGCCCTGGTAACCTTGCTATGAAAGAGCGAAAAACAAGTGACTTCATGAGTACTTCTCACAGACCTTTTTATGTAAAGGGACAGTCTGGGCTATTGAATCCAGTCCAGTCCAGGCAATTGCATCGCAGATTACTTGTCAATGAATAAAATATCAGTTATGAATTACTTTTTGTCCTCCATATTCTCAGTGGAAGGTTGTTAGACTCTTGTTTGGTACAGGATAACTTAATTAATTTAGTACCATCATTGCCCACTGATGAAAATAGCTATGCTTCTGGTTCCTTAAATATCAGTCATCCCTCACACCCCTGCCTGTACAGACTGACCTACCATGACACCTTTCCTTTTTTCTAAACCTTTGCTAAACATATTTACATTTTGTACACCATGCTTATACACTTGATTTTCAGGCACTCCAGATCATCATAGCAATTCTTGTTTGCATTTATTGCAGTTACATTTATTCTTCAACATGGGTGACTTTCATGACAGAACTGCTCACAGTATCTGTTTAATGGCAGGCTCTCTAGTTTGTTAATATTTTCCAAACTTGACTGGAAATATTTAGACTGACATTATCTAGGATCACATTTCCATTTTCACAGCCATATGATACATGTTTCTCATAGTCAACCTGTAATCAATTGAAGTGAAAAGTTCTTTTTCTCCCTCAATAAATTCTAACTGCTGACATTTCCAGAGTAACGTTTAGATTGTTATTATTAGTTACTAGGAGCCTTCAGAAATTCTTACTATTAAATTTCATTCATATTCATTAGGCAAGTTCTCAAGATCATGTAATTTCTCTTGACACTCCAGCAAGCTTTCATCGTAGCAGGATCTCTGAAGTTTAGGATATCAGCAAATTTAAGCAACACATTGCTTCACTGATTTTAACATTTATCCTATTTTGATCCTTAGGGATTTTTGACAGTAAAGTAATGATCCTGACATCACTATCTGTTGTAATTTTCCTTTTAGCTAGTTCTTTCTTATGCATGTCTCTGGTTTAATTAACGATTTTCTCTGTCTCTTGTATGGAACTGATACTTGACTAAGAGTCGAGAAACATGGCATCTACTCCATTTCTTGTTTGAGAAAGTGACCAGGTTAGTTGGTCAGCCACTATGTCTGCTAAAATGATGTTGCACCTTTTTTCATCTAACTGAGCTGATGAATCATCGTCATCATCATAATACAGTAGAAACGATAATCAATACTTGCTTAGTACTGTGAATTCTTTAAAAGCAATACAATAGATATTTTGCCAGAGAAAAAGGTGAATGATTTTTAGAAATGGTGGACCTAAAGACAAGAGAAAAATTACCTAAAGCTGGTGTCAGTGCTGGGAATGAAACTCAGTTGTTTTGAAGACCAGGCTGATGTCCAGTCTTTCATCCCACACAGTATACTATGCACTACTTTTAATAACACTCCTGAATTTTATGAACTTCATGGTAGTTTATGGAGTTGTTGGAGATCAGCATAAATTGAAAAGGTGTTTTACCTTTTTACCAAGATTCTATTAGTCTCAGATCTCATTTCTCTTTGCCATAAAAATCATTGAAATAAATCAAAATGCACCAATACAGAAGCATAAACACACATGTTCCTTTTTGTAGAGAATAGAAACTCAGTTACTCAGAGTATTTGAGAAGGGAGGGGTCCGCAAAAGACCTTTACAAGAATTCTGTGTGTATTTAGGCACATGAATGCTACATCCAGCATGCTAGATAGATAGAAGCACCAAAATGCATGAAATTGAAGATGTCCCAGCTGACTGACAGGCATAAAACCACACCAGTTATAGCCTGGATCCCTAAGGAAACTACATTTACATGATCACACTGGGTATGTGTGTCTAAGACTTTTGAACCATTGGCCAACTTCAACAGGTTCTCAAAGAAGGATAAAGGTCTTTAAGCTATAAGGTTCCTACAGGTTTTATGAAAAACAGCTGTCTTGTTTAAGAATAGTACTGTTTGTGACCTTATTTGGATAAAGACCATAAGGTCAGTTTAGGCTTATTATGCTCCAGAGAATCCAAACATAATGCAAAAACCTATAGAGAACAGGTTTTTGTTGCTCACAGGATTAGGTTAACATTATGTTATGTAAAGGAAATTAGGGCTCAGTTTACAATTAAATTGAAAACTTCCTGTATAGAATCAGATGGTAATTTAGGTTGGAGGGGACCTCTGGAGATCAGCAACTCCTGGTCAGGCTACTCAGTTGCACACAGTCTCTATTCAATATGTTCCAGACCTTAACAGCTCTTTGTGAAATTTCTCTTTTCCTGATACCCACTCAGATTTTTCCTTGATTCCAATTCTGTCTATTTTCTTTTGTTGCACACCTCCAAAAATAGTCTCCACTATACTTTGCCATTAAAGAGCTAAAGATCAACTCTAGGACCACTATTTAGCTTAGCAATAAGTATTACTACCCCAACTTATAGATCTCATATATATAAGGATCTACAAATCAGTGAAATGGCAAGGCATCCTTTTTCTAACATTAATTTGTCTTACACATTCTGATTTCTGTTCAAAGACTAAATAAATGAATAAAAACAGTCAGATATCAAGATGCTTAATTGAAATGATAAAATTTTGTGAGAAATGTAAGGAAAGTTTGGGTTGTGTGGAAAAAATTATAATCTAATTAAATTTTAAGGTGGTAATAAATCTTTTTTGTTGTTTTTTTGTGATAATGAAGTAGTTTATTGGCTACATCTGCAGTTTTTCTTTTTAATTGCAATATGACATATTATAGGATCCTTACTTAACAATGAGCAATGAATTTTACACACCTCTAATAATCAGTCCCGTCAACTCAAGTGTGGCCAACTGAGGCACCTAACTTCATTCAGTTCCCACACCATGTGAAATTCAGATTGCAAATGGAGGCAATGTCATTTTTTAAAGTCCTGCTTTGAAGTTTTCCAGAAAAAAGAACTCAGCAAAGCTTTCACACTTCATCAGAGTAATAATGAAATGCATTAAAACTAATGTTCATTTCTCTTTTGTGCTTTGAAGCAGAAGAGGAGCCCAATGAAATGAAGATTTATAACACTTAGTGACTCCATGAGAAATGCAAAACAGATACAGCTTAAACTGTGCTGGATGGAACCCTGTTTATACTCTAGTAAGGCAATTTTATTCTAATGTAAAAATCACAATCCTTTACACAGAAGCCGTGAAACCTCAGAATTGGCATCTGTCTTAAATATATGTCAGGTGTGTCATTTTTTAAATGTATAAAATCAAATACTTGGGGAAAACAATGACAAGAAGTCAGCAGAGGACAGCAGTGGACCCAAAGATAAAAGTGTATGTATCAAGCAACTCCAGTTGAACTCACTGTTCAAAAACATGTGTATAACAGAATGTGCTTCACACTCAATTGGAGTCAGTCAGGTCGAATCATAGTGAACATAACACCATAAGAAGAGTCAAGCATCAAATTTTTTTCAAGTAAATATATGTTTTTGGTGAAGGGGGTAGGGGTGAACTTAACAAAGCAGGTAACCATTAGTGTGAAAAAAAAATTTTTTTCCCATAAAACCATAGATTAGGAAGAACGCTCTCCTTTTTTAAAAATATTTCACTATTCTCTTCCCATTTCTTCTATGTGCATGCTTATCACCTACTTTAATATTTTTAAATTTTGTGTGATTATGATATTTTAAGCTATCGTTTAAGACTAATCTACTAAGAAATTTATCAGGCATTATAAGTAGTAGACAGTACAGATAATCATCCGACAAAACGCGATCTTGCTGTGGTAACACACCTAGGGAGATGGCCGTGCTCTGGATTCATTTTCGGGTATAATTTTTAGTCAACACTTAGTTACACAAATTGCAGTATGATGATTTGGAAGACACAAATATATCTCAGGGTGGGTAGAACTTTGCTTGAGGGGTAAGGGCAAATAGTCCAGGAAAGTTGCACACAAAAAGTAAAATTTTGCAAGGACATTTTCTAGATAACTAGAAGTAATAGTAAAATCAGTATGATGATAACTCTACAAATTATTAGTTATATAAGTCAGTAGAGAAGAACACTCAGAATGACTATCCACCTGTCTTGCAGGCATATTTTGGATGCCTCAGATCAGTTCCTAATTAGGTAAGAAAAATTCTTTATAGTGTTCTAGAAGATCCAGTTCACCTAAGCTTAAACACCCAAAAGATTTGGTGATAGCAGGCTGCAATGACCACCAAGAAAGACACATAAATTTATGACTTTTTATCTGCTACTATAAAAAAAAATTATATATATATATATATATGCACACACATATATCTATATCTATATCTATAAAACTGAGCCAAGGACTCATCTCTGGCACAGAGGCAGAACTGCATAGTCCATAGAAGTTAATTCTCTTCCTTTCCAAGAAGTATGGTTTCATCCTTCCTGATTGCTAATTGAGAGAGCCTCTATTCTGTATTTAAATGCTAATTAATTGTTAATAAAGTTAATCAAGAGGTGGTGCTTGAATCAGTTTGCTAAGCAGGTAAAGGCTGAGTGAAATTTGACCTTTGTACCTTTGTACAGGTAGACCACCTGGTGTGCTCAACTTGAACCTGAGTCTTTCTTGCTAGAGGTCTGTTCTCTTACGCCTCTAGATCTTAGATATTTCACCTTCCCTTGCCATGTCTATGGCCAGGATACCAAAGGCAGTGACTTAGAAATGGGTGAGTCATAGCTTCTTACACCACCCTGAGATTTTAATTAACAGCATGAACAACCTCAGCTCATTTCTGTGCAAGCCATTTCCAAATGTAGTTTGATCTCACCTGTTTTGATTTTGTAGTGAAATGGACAAGGTATGCTTATGTGGTTGGTGGCCAGCAGTTGCCATCAGTATTTCATTTTGGATAAAGTAGTTAGCTACTTCAGAAACTGTCTATAAGCTGCAAATGAGGCTGTAGGACAGCTGTCTTCCTTTGATTCAGCTGGCTCAATATCTGACATTGTTTTTCAACATTTTCATGAAGCATGTGAGTATTTTGCAAATGTACTGTCATTGCAGCATTGTGAAAACCAGCTCCATTATACTTGATCAAAAGTTTGATGTTCAAGTCTTCTAACAAATTAGGGGTTATTCATACAAATTATACCACTGGCAGATCAATGAAGGACAGAAATTTCTAGGAAAGATGACAAGCAGCTAAAGAAAGTAACCTTTTCTTCCGCCATGGAGTGATCCAGAGCAAGATACCTTTTTTGGGAATGATTACATGAACTTTGTCTGCCCTTTTCAATACAGTTATTTGTCTGCTAAAACCTGCTTCACTACTGGTTTCAACTAACCTGTTAGATTTCTAATTGGAGAACTAAAATAAGAGCAGTCATATTGGGATCACACATCAGCTGGGAGACAGTAAGCTCAGTAATTCCTTTGTAACTGCACTTCCGCAATTATGTTATGCAGAAACTTCTTGGATACAGATTTGCCAAGATTCGCTGTTATCAGTGTTATAAGCTTCAGCTATTCCCTGAACTTTAATTCTTGAACATTTCAGATGTTCATGTGGAAATCCACAAGTATTTACCGGAATGCGAAGGTGAAAAATCAAGAAATCAGTTATAATCATGCCCTGGACCAATGGTGCAATGTATATGTGCCACAATTTCTGTTAAGCCCAGCAAATAGTTTGTATTACTTTTACAAAGGTTTCCATTTGGTCAAAAGTCCATTAATCATGTGAAACTAGATATAGTGTTCTGTTTACCATTAGACTTCCTTTTCATGATATTTTCGGAGGAAGATAAAATAAATGCCTAGGAAACATCCTTTAGGCAAGTTATTTGGCCTAGTTCTGATGATATTCTATGACCTGTCATGTAAAACCCCAAATCAGCAGGTCTAAGATCTCTTCTGGCTTTAAAAAATTTATTTTCAGAGGTCCATTAGGTTTATGAAGGAGAAGTATCTAAATATGATAGAAGGCTTTGCTTATGTTTACCATAAAGTTTTTGTATTTTGCATTCTGGCAGCAAAATCTTTGCAGTCAGTTTTTAATAGCTATTGGGACAGATATTTTTCTGAGATTTCTAAATGTAATAAAGTGGAAGAGAGATGTCTTTCTTGACAAATAGAGCTCAGCAAGGCAATTCTTCCCTAATCTCCCCTTATAATGGAGGATTTTAAACCCAAGAATGCTATAAAATTATTCTGGGAACTAAGTGAGCACAGTAGTCTCCAAAACAAACAATGCACTTTTGGAGAGATCAGATGGGTTTAAATTATAATTTCTAGAGGAAATGATGGAATCTTTAGGATCTCATATGCTGCATATTTGGGAATTGTTTTCCTACTTAACGGTGTATATGAAAAGGGCCTATTTAAAAGCATCATATTCTTGTTAGGTGCTAATTTCTTGTTCAATTTAAGAGACGGTTTTTAGATTGCCAAATACAGTTTAGAAAAAGACATAGTTTGTAAAAAGAAGATCTAGAAAGGAAAGAAGAAAGAAATAAAAATCAGGGAAGTAAGGGAAGACAGAAGTCTGAGGAAAGATCTTGTTTGACTTGCATACAGAACACAGTGTATGTTTGAAGAATTTGTGCTTTTCACAGTGACAGTACCAGATACTGCAAAGATTCAAGGCTGCTGGCTAAAACTCAGGAGCTACAATGTATAAAAACCAAAAGAGAGCAACAACAAAAAAGCAATTATAATGATAGTATTATAGTGGGTATCCAAGGGAAACACAGAGAGAAAAGCAAGCTACTTTTTCTTTAGTACCTGGAAATATAGATTTTTCTTAAATATTTTGTCTTCTATTTATATCAGAATTCAACCAATTCTTTAAACTGCAAAAGTACTTTGTTCCTCAATATTGTGATATGTCTCATTTACTTTTAGCTATCCATAAATTTAGTATCCAATCTAAGCTACTTCTCCCAATTCCCTTTAAGGCAATGGAGAGAGGCAGTCACTTTCTCTGCTGATTTATCTCCTCCGTTTTAAACACCTGTTTTAGAATAGGATGAAATGGCCTCCAGAGATGCCTCTCTCTCTAATTACCTAGTTATACTCGAGAAACAGTGTCTCCAACTTACGCACATGAATTGAGCAGCAGAGAAACCAAGGTCACACACGAAACCTGCACCTGAGCAGGATTCAGTACAATGCTTTTGAGAGCTACTGACATGCTCCATGTACTAGATCAACAAAATACAAAATTCATTCCTCAATTTCACTGTTTCTTTTGCATGATTGCCCTAATTTTATGAAATATCTTTCTTCATATGAAGAAAGGTTCTTTGTTTAGTTACCTGTGTTTGAATCCAAGAGAAGGGGACAATTCATAAAAGCAATTTCTTAGCATTAAACGCAGTTAACTGTTTAATGACCTATGCATAAAGGTAAGTGGAAAAAGAAATAAAGGAATAATTGAACGGCAAAAGCCACATCCAAAGGTGACTTGGTTGAGAAGTACATATCTAAAAACATGACACATTCTAACTTTTTATGTAGATAGATAGAATATCCAAAAGGTACACACAGTATATTTCTTTTCAAGTACAAAATTTAGCTCATCTGTCAGATCTCTAATCCATCTGTCACTGAAGAAACCACTAGAAAACTTCAGCCAAAATTATTCAGACATTTCTAAGAACAAGTGAAATAAAAATATTTTCTTTGCCTATGTTAAAAATACTCTGGCAGACTTTTCTTGAGAACATTTTACAATTCTTATTTTTGGGTGACAATGTATGTGCTGCTAACTGATGGAGATGATCTTTGTGTCTGTGATTTTACTGTGGATGGAAATCCATCGGTGTGGAGCCAGACTGCCGTGGGTTTAGAGAAAAATGTGGAATAATTACTGGAGGCAAATTACTGAATAGAGGGACATCTCCAAGGTGGAATGCAGTTGATATGCAAGGAGCCTGTTCCATAAACAACATAACCTGCAACCTTAGATGTTAACAAAACCGGGGGAGCTTAGGGTCCTAGCTCTGAGAGAAACAGCATGAAGGATGGAGCAGAGTAGAGATATGATGGTCGAGCTCTGTAACAACACCACAAGAATAAAAAATTGATGGTGCTGATGGTAGTGTGGAACAGATAAACTGCATAGTTCTTACTCTGAGTGAGCATTTTCCCCTTTTTTTTGTAGAAATCATGTCCTTCGGTTGAACCTTGCTCCTTATAATCCCATAATACCAAAACACAATTCTATCTCAAAGGTTATCTGCCCCCGAAGAATGACTACCCTTTGCTGAGCACACACTCTGAATTTCTTTAAGCCTGTACCTTTAGAAGAAAAGCAAGAAAATCTTACACCAACCATATCAAAAGTATGTATGACTAAAGTCACTCGAGAAGCTGTTTCCTTGGCCAGAAACTATAGCACACCACAAGACAGTCCTGAACCAATTTCAGGCAGAGCAAAGGAACAAAAGAATTCTTTAAATGTAGAAACGGCCTTCAGAGGCAGTGTTTTATTCAGTAGAGATCCATTAGCAGAAAAGTTCAGGGAAGGCCTTGCATTCAGTTGCAAGGTTGGTCTATGGTTGACAGAAGCTGTGCCTATCATATTTTCATTAAACATACTGAGATGACATTGGCAATTAGAGAAGAAATCATAGAATCCTATAATGATTTGGGTTGGGAGAGACCTTAAAGACAAATGCCTTGCCATGACACCCTCCATTCAACCAGGATACCCAAAGCCTCATCCAGGCTCCCTCCTGTGGCGCCAGGCACAACTTTTCTGGGCAACCTGTTCCAGTGCTTCACCACCCTTATAGTGAAGAATTCCTTCCTTATATCAAATCTAAACATACCTTCTTTTTGTGTAAGGCCATTACGCCTTATTCTATCACTGCCCTTGTAAACAGTCCCTCTGCAGCTTTCCTGTAGGGTCCCTTTAGGTATGACTAAGCTATCTTCTCCATTTACCAATCTTCCGAGTATTGGCTAATGAAAGGACGGTGAAATAACTGCTGGCAAATTCTGGCATCACATGGTTTCCTTTAGAAAGGACCAGAAGGAGATCAATAGCCAAAGACCTGATACTATGTCAAAAGCATTGCATGTCCTGACATACTTCATTAGCCCCGTTGTTCTCCATTTATTCTGGGATCTGAAATGGTTTTATTATAGAATATCATCATTGCCTCAAGGCTAAACTTACTTGTTCAGATCAAAACTGTACCCAACACTCTTCAGGTTAGTGCAAAAAACAGGTTCAAATGAGTATGAACAGTAGATTCATATATATATATAGTGGTCTCATGTGCCTCACATTAGTTGAATTGAGATAAAAATAAAATTTATTTCTTTATTCTGATCAACACAATCCTGAATAATTTTGGTGGTTTTGTTGTATTCGCTGATTACTAAAAGACATTATTGAGTTTCCAGTACTGTTCTTGGAGTATGCTCTTCACACTTTTTTTTTCATATTAAATTTATCCTGTTGGTTATTTTTCCTTTTGAGCATAATAAAAGCTCTGTTATTTACAGTCCTGGCCTATTTAAGAGAGTCCAGTCAGACAATCTACTCTAGGCAAAGATATCTGCTTCTTATTATCCAGAATATATCATTAATATGTCTGGCCTTCAGTATTTTATTTTAAAATTTAAAAGTAGTCATAAGACAAAGGATCACTAGGAAGATGCTGCATTTGTACAGCATATATATAATAAATATATAATATAATATCATAAAAGCTGGTTTTGTAGAAGTGTAGACCGATAAAGTTGTTGTATTTTCTTTTGTTTTATTGCTAAGACAAACACAGTCTTTTAAATGCACATCTCTAAATGTGTTAGGCTACATAGCTTTATCCTGTTTATAAATTATATTATTGCCTTATAATGAAAAAAAGAAAGAAAATGAGGAGGAGAGATATCATTAAATGATAATTGTTTTATCTGCAGCTTAATCCCTTGAATATCAGGCTACAATTTCCCTTCAGGAGATTAAATACTTTGAAATGACACAGCTAATTTGAGTGGAATATCAGGACATTAATCAAACTTCCATAATACTACTTTACTGGGTAGTCATGACAAGTCTTTAAGGAATTGAGATGGTAACCTGAATATCTAAGGCAACTGAAAATACAAATAATCCAGTGGATAGTTGTAAATCTACATGAACTGAGGTGTGGGTCCATCACATTTAAATGCATATTTAATTCCAAGGTTAAATGAGTTGTGGAGGAATAACGCAGTTTTCTTACTGTTACTATGCTAAAAACAATATGTTTGAAGCCTCAACTAGCTATATTGTCTATATTTTGTTTAATTCAGCTGTCAAAATAGAACTGCCCTCAGCATGTATAAAGTAACTCACTAAAAGGTCATCCTTGAATGTATTTTCATACTGCAGGTAATCAAAACAGAGTATAAAAGAATTTGTTGGTAACTGATGGCAGAGCAGATATGAAACAGGATCACTGGGATGTGGTGATGTGAGTAGTCCTAATGAAATGCCACTAAAGCTACTAACCATTTAGACTGGAAACTAGACTCATGTGGGATCTAATGTTTCACTCATGGTAAAGCTTGATTTTCTGGCTCAGTAGCTACCAGCCACATGGGTGGTGTTGCACCTACCTGATACAGTGACTGAAACACGCCATTTCACTCTGTTCTTCCTCTCCATTCCTTTTGAATTGTCAGGGTTATAAAGGCAGCTGTTTCATGCTGTATAATTCACAGTATGTGCTTTTCTATAAATGCAACAGTACATTTACATTTCCAGATTAAACATCTGTGGTTTTGAGATGACAATAATATTTTTTAAAGTACTTTTTATATTGGCATATTTTTGTATATTGAACTTCAGTTTAATTACACATTTTTGCCTGTAAAAAACCTGTGAGGGAATGAAAATGCTGAATATAAATGGCTGCCTGCCTCATAAGAACCCATGCAGTCTCAGAAGACTGAGGATCAGGGGTCTGATATAACGCGTCAAGAAGCAAGCATATTAGGAAAAATATCACAACGGTTACATTCATCAAGTTCTTCTTCTGGGGTATTATATTATCACACAATGTCTGAGTTTGGAAGGGACCTCCAGAGATGACCTAGTGCATTCCTTCTGCTCAGACCAAGGTCAACCAGAGCAGGTTGCTCAGCAGTGTATCCAAGTGGGGTTTAGTATTGCAAAGGATAGAGAATCCACATCTGTGGAAAACCTATTAATTATTATTATCAATCTGTAGTGTTGTCATGTTTGTCAATCACTAGACGTTTGATCAGTTCAAGAAAGCAAGATTTATCCTCTGGAAAAGACAGAAGTGAATTCACTCAAACACATCTGCAATATCCCCACATGTAAATTTAAAGCTTGGAAAAGGCTGTATTTTTTTTTTTTTTCCCCCTTTTAATCATTCTAATCCATTTCACTGTTTATGGTAGAACCAGGAACAAAAACCATCAACCTCCACCATCCTGGCCACGGAAAAAAGTACCAAAAGCAAGCAATCTCCTGAACATTACTGGGAGCCTTACCGATTAATTTCAGAATTCCAGTTTGAATTACTAAAAAGGACAGCTCAGATTTAGTTCAAATTTGCATTCAATAACTGAGATATATATATCTGAGTGGAAAAATAAAAATCAGGTTGTGTTCACCATTTGTTTTGGTCAGTTTGTATTTTTTTAGTTTGGTATTTAACCTTTGAACAACACAAGTTTTCTTCATTATTAGTTACTTTAACAATATTTACACCAGATTGTCAGCAAGATATTTGCAGCATCTTCAAAATAAATCTTATTATCATATAACAAGAAGGAACGGACAGTGCTAGCTGTTGATGAATGAATTAGATATGATTTCTGGAAAAGATTAAAAAGACTTGAGTTTTTAATGAAAAATAGCACCTGCAACTTAATGGTTACAATACTTATTATCCTACAAGTTCAAATAGATGAATTCTCTCAAACAAAAAATAAATTAGCAAGAAATGTTCTTGGAATTTACAGAATTACACTTACTTCAGTGAACTTTTGATCTGTTTGCCATTTCTTAAGAAGAGCTTATAAGCTCCAAACTAGGGCTTCCAAGCTAAGGCTTCTAAGCTTCCCATCTGTAGTTCTTCGAGTCAGGCCAGCATGAATCACAAGGAGCCAATTACTGCAAAGTGTTGCCATGCCAGCGGTGGCATTCACTTTTCTTTAATATTTTCACTAACCTTATTTCCCCTGTGAGCAAAATAGCTCCTGCTGTTTGTTCAGACTTGGCGGCCATGGTAGAAGTAGCTGTCAGACAGCCTGAGTTCCTCTTGCTAATTTCAAGCTCTGTTGAGCAGTACTGTGGTGGCAAGACTATCACTCAGCATTTAGAAACAACCCCAGCGGGGGCGGGGGGGGAACAAACAACCAAACCACTACTTAAGGAAATCTATAGATTTTGCTTATCAAAGAAAAAAAGTTGGAGTTTTTTATGTAAGAACTCACTGTTACTCACTGCTTTAAGCAAAAGTGGCTAGAAGGAATCATAAGATGCTGGACAGCACCAGTTGGCAAGATATGCTAATACATGGTAGAGTTTCTATTAGGATAATTAAAAATTAGAATATCTGAATGAGAATCATTTAGATTACTGAAAACGTTCTATATCATGGCCAAGGTAGTACATATCTGACCAGCATAGGTACAGAAAGACAAAGGTAAATGGTAAATTTAGAAATAAAGAGACAGGCATAGTAATGTAGAATATACATACCACTGACTGATAGGTCAAAGCTTCGTTGTTGTCCTTTTTTCTTCCTTTTATATTTTATTTTTATAAGTGACATAAATCAAATGTGACACTATTAACCACATAAAAAGTACACAAACATCCTAAGCAAGCCCACTTCCAGGCTACTGGGGCAAAACATTTCCTGGCAGGAGAATATTGAGTTCAACAAAGGGAAATGCCAAGCCATGGCCCTGGAGAGGAATAAGGCACATGCTGAGGGACCGTGTAGCTGAAAGGTAGCTTTGCAGGAAAGGACCTGGAAGTCCAGTCAGACAACAGGTTTAACATGAGCCAGTGATGTGCCTCTGCATCAAAATACGCCTGAAGCATCTGTAGCTCCATCAGGGGAAAGTCATTATCAGCAGGTTGAGGAAGGTGATCTTTTCATTCTACTTAGAAATGGTGAGACACACCTGGAGTGCTTCCCAATTCATGAGAGACATTGGCAAACTAGGCTGAGTCCAGCAGAGGACCATGAAGCTGATGAACAGACCAGCACAGTTGACATGCAATTAAAGGCTGAGAGAAATTGGCATTGTTCAGCCTGGAGAAGAGAGTACTCAAAGGGATCTGATTAATATATATACAAACCCCTGATGAGCATAAGGTAAAGAAGACTGAGAAAGACTCCTCTTGCTGGTGCCCGACAACACAGAAATTTCTATGTGAACAAAGTAGGTTTTTTACTGTGAGGGTGACTGAGCACTGGAGCAGGTTGCCCACACACATTGTGGAGTTTCAATCCTGGGAGACACTCAAATCCTGACTGGACACGGTAGTGGGCAACATCCTGGTTGACTCTGCTGTAAGCAGTAGGGTGCGTTTCAGATTTCCAGAGTATCTCCAGAGGTCCCTTCCCACCTCAACTGCTCTAGGATTCTGTGATTCTTTAAAACACTGAAAATATTCAGCAGACAAGATCTGACTACGTAGAGAGGAATATCTTGATCGTACTCCAGAACAAGATGAAGTAAAGAAGTGAGCAACAAGAGGAGATAAATCAGGTGGAGAGATAGCTGTGTCTGTGATTACAATAATGAGAGTCCGCTGACTTAATACAGTGAAGAACCTCACAGCCTAGACACTGCTAACATGAAACAATTGTCAAGGCATGACATGAGACAGAAGAATAGAGATTCTGGAGCCAAAATTAAATAAATTGGTGAGAAGTAAAAGACCAAAATTAATAAAAGTCATGCACCAGTCCAGATAGATTTTCTGTTCATATATATTTGTGGGGGAAAAATCAGTAGTTAGAAACTGGAAAAATCTCATTAAACAGGTAAAATGTTTATTTTATGAAACTGTTAGTTTCTATGAGTTTTATCTAGGTTAAAATAGAATAATGATGCTGAAATTTAAAAGTTTATGAGGAATTTTTACACTAAGCACAATGGGAAAGTCCTGATCAGCAAAAGAGCGCACAGATGACATTGAAATAAGTAAGGAGGAATGAGTATCTCCTTATAAAACAATGAGGAATTAAAAAGCCAAATTCATTTTCAGCAAATGAAAATTCTTTTAAGAATGGCCTATATAAGGAGATAACCATTCCAAGAGGAAATAGACACATTCATCTATTCAATTGTTTGTAGTGTAAAGCATAAAATGTGTGGACTAGATTGCCTGATTTTTAATGACAATAAATTAATAGACTTACGAACTTTGGGGAAGGAAGACAATCTTTCAAATATTTAATACCAGGTTAAAAAGTACTTAAGCAGGCCAGCCAAAGATTTTGGCTATAGCAAATAAAGTAGTGAGCTACATGGCTAAAAATTTTTAAAATTGCAATATTTAGATAAACAGGAAGTGAATTATATTATCATTTTTCTATCAATTTTTTGGATGCTCACTGTGACTAAGAGAGACCAGAAAATCTGCAAGAGCAATGAACACAGTAATGATGGGAAATTGTAGTTATTGCTGGGAAGATTTGGGTAAATATCTGAAGAAACTTCAGATGATGGAAGCTACTGTGTTAGACTTCCTCTTCCTAAATCAACTGTTCAGAAGGCCTACCCTTGTGAGTAAAAAGTTCTTGTGAGATGTACATTGGAATTGTTTCAAAATGCCTCTGAAAATACCTTCCTAAGTGTTCAAAACTACAGTGAAACACACACACACACATATAAAATAAAACACTGCAGAGATGTTGACTTTCAGAAAAGGAAATTATGTAAAACCAGGAAACTTGCTAGAAGTGAACCAAAAGAACCAGCCAAAGAAGTCTGGAGCTTCCTTCAATACACCTTATTAGAGGGACAAAGTAACTATAAAATCAATCTGGTTAAAGAATAGAAACAGTAGATTAGATGATAACAGTAGTTGAACAGTAAAATAAAATGGATTTCAGAAGTAAAGAATTATCGTTCATAAAAGGAGTATTGTTTCCAGATAATTTGGATGGAAAAGAATATAAGGTCTGGCAAATTAAATCTGAAAGTCTAGTAAGAAAAAAAACCCAAACAACTTTGAAGACCAATTTGCTAAAGGCATGAAGTTATTAATAAGCTCTTTTCAATCATGCTAGAATGAAAATACTTGCAGCAAAGTTTGTAGGGTCAACAGATACTTAATATAGGAAACGAATAAAACCATGGTAAAAAAACTGAAGCAGTGATTGGCATCACTTTTCTCTACCAAAAAAACTTAGGAAGATCCCCATGTGTGAGACTTTCCTCACAGGAAAAGACTAGGAGGAACTGTCTCAAATTACTGTATTGGATGAAAGTAAGAACAAATAATAAAATAAGTAATAACTCCTTGCTAAGTCTAGATAGTATTTAATTCTAAGTATTAAAGTAACTCCGAATTAAAAATTCTTTAACTAGTAACCGCATTATTTAGATTAACATTTAAATTGGCTGCAGAATTGGAGGAATGAAAGGCTAAAATTACAGTAACTTTGGAAAAAAAGGCTTCAGGGACAGTCAAACTATTACAGACTAATAAGTTTGATTTCAGAAATAGGTTAATTGTTTAAAATTCTAATGAAGAACAGAGTAAGTAAATATTCAGTTAAGTAAGCTAACATGGAAAAAAGAATCAACACAGGTTTTGTAGAGGGAAACTGTTTTACAAACCTATCAGAATTCTGTAAATCAGTCTGCAGGCTTGCAGGATGATGACTTGTTTGTTAAACACACTAGACCTCCAAAAGCTTTTGATAAGAAAATTTCAGCAGCAAAAAAGTTTGCTGATTATGCATAATTATACAGCATGGCAAAAATTAAATTTGATTGCAGAGAGATGCAGACACATCTCACAGTGTGGGGAGACTGGGTAATAAAATGACAAATTATTATAATGCAAAAAGCCCATGGGTAAAACAATATTAGATATTGATGTACAATCATGGGTTTCAACATAGTTGTTATTACCACTCTGAAAGGAGAGCTTGGAGTCACTGTGGACAGATTTATAAAGTTATCAGTTCAGTGCTCAATAACTAATTGCACTGAAGACATACTGCATTTTGAAAATTATTGGAAAAGGATAAAGGAACAAAATAGAAAATATCATTCTATGGGTGCATAAATCTCTAGAGAGGTTTGAAGACAGGAAATCTCAAAAAGAGTAAGCCTTGAAGGTCTAAAAAAAGAAAAGGGTAGAAAAGACCAACAAGAGAAAGGTGGATTTCATGTTTAATTGTCAAAAAAATATTGCATAAAAAAGCAAATGTAGCTTTTTCTTGAAAATATATAAAGGATACAAAGTTCATGACCTTTACAGGTTCATGGCCTCAGATTTTTCTACAAAGAAAGACAAAAACAAGCAATAAAATAGATTATTTTTTTTCTCTATGACCAGGGCTGTCACTTGGCCAATGCTTAAAATTTGTAGCATGTCTAGCCAGGAAATATATAGTTTGCTATAAGTAATATGTAGGATGTCTGTCACAGGAGTTTATGCATTAATAGTCTACAATCCAATTCATATGTTATTGTTAATGTTTAAACAATAGAAATTTACAAAAGTATTGTCTCTAAGTAATAAAAAGTTGGCATTGTTATAAAATGTTTTTGCAGAACATCAGAATATTCAGAGCGATGTACAGAAACAAGAAGGACACAATTTATATCCTATACAGTATTGACCAGAAGAAGAAAGAGCAGTTTGAAAAGTAATCACTAAAGTGTCTTCAGTATTATGACCCATTTGACAGAGAAGGATAAATTCAATGACTACTCAAATCACTAACTACTCCGTGGCCTGGAATTCAGCTGAGTGTTTTCCATCTCCTGGATCATTTTCTGTATTTGTCACTATCAAATGTGAAAATATCCAGCAAGCAGTATAAAATCATCTAATGATCTTCGTAGAAGGTCTGAAATGGAATGTGTTAACTTTCAATCTTTTATGAGTAAAACACCTGTATGAAATCCTATAATGGGTATAGCCAGGGATGAGCAACTACTCTTGCTTCAAAGAATATGTCCGTTAGTGAACAGTTTCTTAACTGTTTGAAATCAAGTTCACAGAGCATAAAAAACCCTGCAACAAAACCCCCTTGTTTAGGACTACTCATACGCAAGAGAGAAAGCTTTTAAGATCACATGTTTTTGAATTACCCCTACTAAGAACAGAATTCTTTAATGGCATTCACGTGCTCCATTATAGACATTAGAAACTTAGCCAGCTGAATTTCAGGTAATCTTACAAGGAGGGAAATAGGCAACTCAAGAGTACAATTCTGCTTCCCCCTTTCCCTTGTATTAAAATCTTGGTTTGGAATGAAATGAATAGATCTCTGGAGTGTCCGTTTCTCTCCACTGAGAGAGACCCTGAAATAATTTGACTGATGTGGCTAGCTTTTAGATGTCTAAATTAGGGGAGAATAATCTTTATTAAGCTTTTTTTTTTCCCTTAGGAAATACTTTTTGCTATTGTGCATCATTACTGTGAGGCTAATTATCTCCTATTAACTTTTAAATGTAAAGTGCATTTCTCATAAACTTCAGCCAAAAACATTTTAGTTTGAAGTCAGTCTTATCCAGGAAGTTATGTCCAGATGGAAATAAGAGTTTATTACTGAAGGAAATTTTGCAACCTTAACTTACAGAGTTTGACTATAATACACATGTAAAAAAAAAGAAAAATTTAAAAATTATGTTTTGTTTCCAAGGCAACAGAAGTAAAAATCCAGGAAACTAATGGAAGCAATTTACAGCTCGGTGGGACAACCAGAGATGCAATAACATACTGCATTTCTTAGAGAAGAAAACAATATGATCTATCAAGGTTCTTATTTTATTGCAAGAAAAGACAGAGCACATGACAATAAAAGGAAAATCACATTTCCAATAACCTAAAGTAAGGTTTATCTAATATTCCATCAGGTGAGCATGAGGAAACATACATATTTCAATCTAAGAATTGCACCTCACTCACCTCTACGCATCCCGTCCCATACTAGGGGGACAAATATACTCAGTTTTGTTGATTGTTATTATTGTCATTATTTCTGTGGAATCCCTGTTCCTTTATTCTTTCTTCTTCCAACCAGTTTAATATTGTTTTTGGAAACATTTAAAAATTGGAACAAGGACACTGTGATCCAGCATTTTTATTGCACAGCGGCTCAGAAGAAGACTATATAGCCTATAGGCCTAGAACATGATAAACAAAAGAATGTCTGCCTGTGAGGAAAGATTAAACACTTTTCTTGGCCAAATTTTGGCCAAATTTTGGCTTCTGATATTAGAACAAACTTGCTATTACATGTAGAAATAATAAGAGGTTCAATGGGAGAGTCTGTCTTCCAATAGTTTTTATAGTCACAGTCACATTAAAAGAAATGGCAAAGATGGCAAAAATGTAGTTTAAAAATTTTCTTTTAAAATGTTTCAACAGCATCACAAAATTTGAACTTGAATAAACTGATGGTGACTCGGTCATAAGGCACCACCAAGAGTAATGTAATCGAACCTATCATTAAAAATTAAGTTGTTTTCTGCCATTAGCTTCCTAAAATAAACATATCAAAACCAGCAGCAATTAAAAAAATACATTTCCTCAGAGCTGACAACATGTTTACTTGATCATGTGAAAAAGGAAGTAAATGAAGAAAGTAAATTTAAAACTACTAAGTGACTATACTGGTAACAAACTGGATCTCAGATATTTGTGGGTTTTTGGAGAAACTGCAAATCTTTTTTTTTTTTTTTTTTATCCTCTCCGGTGACTTAGATCTCATTGCCATTTTGTGACTGAAAACTAAGTCACAAGTAAGCCCATATGAAGATGAAGTCTACAGTTCACTTATAAAATCTCTGAACATTAGGTCAGCTGAACTAAATCTGTTTAAACCTCAGAAGTAATAAGATAGCAACGATATAGAAAATTCAAATGCTCTTTCCATCCCATGGAGTTCAGAATTACATTACACTGAGAATATAATTAACTCTACTGTATTCTATTCTAAATACCAGGTTCAGAGAGTAGAATTCATCTATTTGCATAAACAGAATTAGAGCAATGACATGTACTGTAGTAACTAAAACATCAGCAAAATTGCGTTACAGGGGAAAATGAGGATGTAGGCAAAATGCATAGTCTTATATCTAGGGAGTGATTTGAACTATAATTAAAATCACAAACTAAGAAATTAATACAGGAATCTGCAAGATGATGGAGATTTTCAAATCACTGATTAATATAGGAAGCAGCAGGAGGAGCAGAGAATGGAAAACTGTCTCTCTGTAAAGAATAGTATGTCACTGGGCCTATGCTATTCCCAGGCCTTAAGAAGCAAATCAAAAGAACAGGATGAGAATGTGACATCCTGATGGTGGGATTCATCTCAGTTAACTTAGTCATTGAAAATCTAGGCTGCTCTAATAAGCTAATTATCAGGGCTCTTACTACTGCTTGCTGAAAAGGTGGGCTACTCAGAGGGATGATCACCCTCTATTATTATACTAGGGTGAATTGCCCAGATCAAGTTTATCTTTCTTTCCAACTGCATATGGAAGGAGCCTGGACAGCCCTGGAAACTGTAGTTTTGCCTTTTAAATAGCTAATATTAATGTCAGTTAATCCCAACTAAAGTCAAAAAGCTTTTCTGTAATGACCACTTTACTTTTAAATATTCAGTCTTTAACTGTGCACAAAATAGTCCTCAGCAGTTTAGTATCTGAGACCCTTCAGTGAAGTGAATCCATACCAAAACTTTAAATTAATTCTGCAGTGAAACTGAAAGGAGCATATTTGCCAAAACAATTAAAAATTTCTCCCCTTAGTAAAAATGTGAAGGGATATTTTGATAAATAGACACTGCAATAACAAAGACAGTATGTAACCAACAAATAATGACAGTCAGAAAGGCTGGCTATTTAAACTTCTTATGCTATTACTGCTGAGTGATGGAAAGGCTATATTTACACTATCTGTCATATTCATGTTAGTGAGAGCAAAGTGAAAATGTTTCCAGGAAAGATTCTCACTCATTTATACAAATTCAATGTCACAGATTTGTGTTTGTTGTTCAAGGTCCGTAAATCCAAAACATTCATCCCTAATATGCTTGCAGAAGGGGCAGTATAACTTTCATGTATCTTCTGAGGTTTTTGCATGAAAACAATGCTTCAAAAGTGTAAATTGTTTTATCCGGGGAATAAAAATCACAGCAGCTCCTGCAAAGGGCAGTTAAGCCCTTCCACTTTGCGCCACTTAGCCTAGTCCTGAAAATACTTTTGCCCTCTGTTAGAATACCATTTCTCCCTAAGAGAGGTTCTGAGAACTAACTTCTGTCATGTGATAATTCTTATCCCTTTATGAATAGAATTGCTGGCAAATTCTAAGGTGTTTCAAATTCCACGTAGCATCACCACCAAAATGACCTGCTGTGAACAACATCACCTTAGCCATGTGTAGTGTAGCATTAACCAAGGTCTTCACCTTTCATTCATACAGGGCTGGAGGTTATACAAATGCCTGGGTGTTTCTGCAAGTGACAGTGTCATCCAGCTCACACCTCTGAAGTCTGAGCAGTGGAAAAATGTTTCATGATGTAAAGCTCTTTACAGAGCAGGAAGTATAACTTGAAAACTTACTTGGTCTTCTTTCTTTCATAAACATGGCTGTTTAAAGCTACTGTTAAAGAAGGGGCAGGCTGAGACTATGATTAAAGTGGGTTTATTTTCAAATACAAGTAATTAACAGCATCCACTCTTCCATAAAATTTCACTTTTTCAATATGAAAGTCCTCTCTCTTTATATGCTGCATCCTGCCAGACTGTGAACAGACATATGACGAGGTAGCCCCATCCTAGGGAGCCTCGTCACAGCTGAAAAAGTGCTACACCATATTGTCATCATAAAATGTGGGATTTAAAATCACCAGATGTAAGTGTGGTGTTTCAATCTCAATATTGCATGTCTACTCTATTCTCAGATGTAAGGCTTCAATCAAAAACTTATTACACTCATTAAGAATCTTTCATTTGAATTCAGCGAGCCCTGAACCAGACTTCCAAAAGCAAAGATGTTGCTTTTTGATACCATCTTCTTGTTTTTACAGTAGCCAAATACAACCAGTGCTTAGTCATCTTCATCATACTTGGTGGCCAAATCATGCAATGTTTACTCAAATTAAAATCCCACTGAAAACTGTGGATTTTTTTTCCTCCTCTCAAGTGTATGATAACAGATCAGATAGAAGACAGCAAAATTCAGCAATTCTCAAACAATTTTATTAAGAAGTGGAATGTCCTAATTAAGGATGGAATAAGCTCTTCTCTGAAATATACTGGAACAATGAGAAGGACAATAGTACAAGAATGTCTTTTCACAGTTAGGCTCGATCTGTGACATACAGTAACTGACTAATGATCTAGTTTCTTTTTATGGTGTAGACCAGATATTCAGCTAAAGATTTACCTCCTTTTCTTCAACAAACCTCTATCTACTTATATTGATTGGAATATGAACCATTATTTTGTGATGTTGCCAGTGCCCACATGTTCCTAATTTGTCTAATAAGCCACACAGCTTTCCTCAGTCAGTAAAATATTAAATCCTTCTGCTCTTTTGCCACCGCTTCTCTACACAAACACAGTGTCAGCAAGTAAAAGTGTGCTGGTGCTGATTTTTTATTTTCTTTTTTTTCTATATGCATGAACTATAAAAGAAACAAGCAAAAGATAGAAAAGAATCATACACTGTAAGAGTAAAAATATTAGAAATCATATTAAGTGCTGACTACAGAGAAATCTGAAGTTATTAGCTTCTGCAGAGATGAGGTTTTGGGGTTCTTTTGTGGTTGTTTGCTTTGTTTTTTTTCCTTCTGGTTTCTTTCCCTTGGCCTACCTTAGTAGAGATATAAAACAAAATGCTTAAACGAATACATGTATCTAAACAGAACAAGGCAATACACTGACTAATGAGCATCTTACTAAGTACATCTATATGAAAGAAAAATTTTGAAACTCTTCATTCTCTAAACATGTTCATTATATTCACTTAGACCATGTAATTGTATGGCAAATTGAATCACACTAGTGAGCTGAAGGCAACTTAGGAAAGATCATTATTGTTTTATTATTCTTGTTACAGAATTTAACTTAATTTGAAATCTACATTATTTTCCTGACAGTGAAAGACACAGAAATCTTATTCTGGGTACATTATGTACCATTTGTTACTCATATCTAAGTGTGTCCATAACAATCATTTTACTCATCCAACTAAATACATTTAGATACTGGGAGGGTTTTTGTGGTGTTTTTTTTTGTTATTGTTCTGCCTGGACATGAGAATCTTATATTTAATATTTAATTGCATTTTCACTGTCTTCATTAAACTTCTTTTCTGTAAAACTCCAACAAATTTGAAGAATTTTATGACAGTAAAGGAATATTTTTGCATTCCCAAGTATGTAAGCCAGATGTACAAAGTATCTCATAACAAATTGATAGTCTGAAATTTAGAAGTATTTTTTTCCTCTAAAAAGAATTGTTCATCATTTCCCTATATAACATTTACCCAATATGGTGAATTAATATGATTTTGAAACTTATTTACATTGGCATATATCAGAGGTAGACACACTAAAATGTGCTGCGCTAACCTGTTGTAAAATTGTATGTAAATCAAGCTTTTAAACTTGAGAATATCACTCTTTCCACTTTTGTCAAATGGTTAGTGCTTCAGAGAAGGACAGATCTGCTCTAGAGTCCAAACAGAAATCTCAACAGCCAGGCTAAACAGCTGAGGGATGAGCAAAATAGGAGAGGACACTCAGGCCCCTGTTCCTTATACTATACAGAAGGAAGAAAGAGAGAGGTGTCCTGCAATAAAACAATGTCTATTCACAGCCTGAGAGTACTCTGCTGCTACCCTCTGTGCCCTCTGAAAGACAAAAAAATATTTTAGAATAAGAAAAAACCACCAACATGCTTTTAGGTTTTTTTCTTGTAATACTGTTTTTACACATATCAAACTGAACTGAAGAGATTTTTTCAAGAATCTTATTGTGCTCTCAGATCCTCAGTTGGAGAGACTTGATAGAAAAAATTATGAACTGTTGTCATTATATCAAAAGAAAAGGGAAGTAATGATAGGTTTAGGAACAGTTGTGCATTACCCTGCTTGTATTTTACCAGACAGCTCTGCTGTGTAGTCCCTGAATGTTAGTGCCCTGTGAACGATGTGTCCTTGAATTTTCTTTGAAAGACTTGATTATTGTATATACTGGTAGAGGACATAGAAGCAAAAATCTATTTTATACATTGTTTAAAAGCTATTTCTCAATAAACGCTATTAGAGTTTCTTTCCGTTTGTACTGTTTAAAAGACGCTGCTTTCCAAAATTTGTGCAAATGGATACCCTCTGATAGAGCACACTCACTATGATAGAAGATTTCAGTATTAAAACGAGGCATAAGAAGAAAAAGATAAGATTTTAAGTGAAAATGTGTCTTGAAGGATTTGAAGGTCTGAGAAAAAGGGATTTTCCTCTCTTTTTTTCAGTTGGAAAAAAAAATCTCATCTGTTTCCTGTGATAGAGTTTACTGAAACAGATTGAATATATGGCAGAGCATCTGTCACTGTTCTTTAATATAAACAGAAAAATGCAGTTAGTCACTTACTGCTAAGCTGCTTTTAATTTCAATAATGTTCATACATTTTTTCACAAGCATGTTTGTTTGTTTGTATTTTGCTGCAAAAATATAGTGAGCTGTTTTCTAAATTAAAACCAGACATTTTAATACCATATATAATCGTTAGGTATTATGACTTCCTCCTGTGTGTGTGCATGTGTGTGTGTGTGTATGTGTGTTTTTAAATAGGATTCATCTCATCTACTGTCAGTCAAATTTAGTCTAAGCAAGACACTCTATCTCTTTCTCTCTCTGTCTCTCGTTAAAGGATAAGAACAAAAGCATTCAGCAAATGTGTCAGCCACCTCCATTAAATGTCTATTAAATGTCATTGTAGGATTGAACTTAATTGTAGAAAGACATTAAAGACCGTTATTTCTTAGAAGAGAAGCCAAGTATTTTCCCTAATTAAGTCAACTGAAAGTATGGATTTGATTTCTATATCTTTCAGTATTGAACTACAAGTTCAGCATCTTCTCATATTGGGAGCAGCTTTCAAAGTTACTTGATATCAAAGTCACTTCTGTAACAATGTCCAGCAGGACTAGGGAAGTGATTGTCCTTCTGTACTCGGCACTGGTGAGGCTCTCTGTTGAATACTGTGTCCAGTTTTGGGCCCCTCTAGAAGAAAAGACATTGAAGTGCTGAAGTGTGCCCAAGGAAAAGCAACAAAACTGGTGAAGGGTCTAGAGCACAAGTCTTATGAGGAGCAGCTGATGGAGGTGGGGTTGTTTAGCCTGGATAAAAGGAGGCTGAGGGGAGAGCAGGTTGCTCTTTGCAACCACCTGAAAGAAGGCTGTAGCCAGGTGGGTGTTGGTCTCCTCTCCCAAGTAAGAAGTGACAGGACAAGAGGAAGTGGCCTCTTGTTGCATCAGGGGAGGTTTAGAGTCGAAATTTGGACAAAAAATTCACCAAAAGGGTAGTGAATCATTGGAGCAGGCTGACCAGGGAAGTGGTTTAGTCACCGCTCCTGGAGGTACTTAAAGTGCATGTGGATGTGGTGCTTAGTGATGTGGTTTATTGTTTGGATTTGGAATTCTTAACAGTCAATGGTTGGCCTTCATGAATTTGAAAGGTGTTTTCCAGCAAAACAATCCTATGATTCTATAAGATTTCGGTACAGGAAAAGGATAGTTAGTTGAATGAGGACAGATGACCTACACTGGATTGGGAATTATTAATTTACAGTTGGCTGACATGTCAAGCCATTTGGAAATATACGTTATATCCTAAACCACTCTGAAAATACAGATTTATTTTAGAAAAAATCAGGAGTGATGTCTACAAAATTAAGAAGAATTTGGCCAAAGCAGTTCATCAAAATTTAATACCTTTATTTAGTAACAAAACTCTGAAAAACTGTGTACATTTTACACCGGATTACTCAAGAATTCAAATGACATTACAAGAATGATAATTAGGCTTTGCAATCCTTTTACACATATTTCCTGCAGTTACAAATTTAGATTATTAGACAAACATGTTCCTTAAAATCTGATATGCTCAGCTAAAAAGCATATCAGAGTGTTGGCTGCTGTCAAGTCATTCATTTTAATTTTAAATTCTGCAGTGCTTATTACATTTAATAAGTGATATGCAAGGTAACAGCAAAACCTAAAGTTTACAAAATTATTTGAGTTAATCCAAACCAGAGGATTAAGTAAAATGTTAAAGAGAACTAAACAAAAGAATGGTATTCAGAATAACTAAGTGTAAAGCAATTTATACATTAAGAAAATCTTAAACTGCTTGCTTACCTCTGTCTCAAGAAAGGAACCATTAGTCATTGCAGTAATTCAGAGATATTTGCTTAATTTATAACTGCAGTCAGAGAGCAAACAAAACATTAGGCCTCATAAGAAGCAGAATGATGAATAGCACAGAGTTTCAAAGTTCTTTTCTATAAATCAATAGTTTGGCATCATCTGGAACATTGTGCGTACTACAGCATGGTGCTGGGAGATAGATAAGACACATGATCCCTGCCTTTATGTATTATTCCAGCTTCTACCAGACTTTACAAGATCAAGAAAGAATCTGTTCCTACCTGAAGGCAATGTGTTGCCAGCACTAATAAGACAAATCGGGATGAAGGTGAATGTTACCTAAATCTCCTGTTTCCTGTTCCAAGAAGATCCATATTTTTAATTGGTTACTTACCTCAAAAAACTACATGGGGAAGAGAAGCCTGGAAGGAATGACCAAGATCAATGAAAAAAGTCATTTGAAAAGAGTTTGAAAAGATTGAGGGTTTTTTTACAAAGAGCATTCACAGAATGAGCTATGATGACTGCATATCAAATAATGAATAGCCTACAGAAAATAAATGTCTGTTCTTCTGGTCTTATGCCACAATTAACAAGACAGCACAATGATAATAAAAGAACCAGGTATTTTAAAAAACAGTAGGAGAAAATACTTCTTAACATGGTGTGTAATTAGACTGTGGGATTCATTTCCAATAACTTAAGAATACTAATAAGGATATTATGAAAGACTGCTCAGTCCTTTGCCTCAAAACGTAAGCGCGACACTTATTTTAGCAGAATGATATCTGAGTCAGCAGTGTGCCCTGGTGGCTAAGAGAGCCAATGGGATCCTGGGGTGCATCATGAGGAGTGTGGCCAGCAGGTCTAAGGAGGTGATCCTCCCTCTCTATTCTGCCCTGGTCAGGCCCCACCTGGAGTATTGTGTCCATTTCTGGGCTTTCTGGTATAAAAAGGAAAGGGATCTCCTTGAGAGAGTCCAGAGAAGGGCTACGAAGATGATTAAGGGCCTGGAACATCTATCCTATGAGGAAAAGCTGAGAGAGCTGGGGCTGTTCAGCCTGGAGAAAAGAAGACTGAGGGGGGTACCTAATCAATGTTAATAAATATCTTAAGTATGGGGTGCAGGGGGAATTGGCCTGCCCCTTTTCTTTGGTCTGTGGAGACAGGACAAGGGGCAACGGCTGCAAATTGGATCAGAGGAAGTTCCGCACCAACATGCGGAGGAACTTTTTCACAGTAAGGGTGACAGAGTACTGGAATAGGCTACCCAGGGAGGTGGTGGAGTCTCCTTCTCTGGAGATATTCAAGACCCATCTGGACACCTATCTGTGTAGTATGAGCTAGGGAGCCTGCTTTGGCAGGGGGGTTTGACCTGATGATCTCTTGAGGTCCCTTCCAACCCCTATGATTCTGTGATTCTGTGTGATTCTGTGATTTGTGATCTTGTTACTGCATATACAGCATAAGACTGTAGTATGAGATACAGTAAAAGGAAAAAAAAAACCAAAAACCACATAGATATACAACCCCTAAAGTACAGGAGATAAGAGACTTATGTCCCATTGAAGGAATCACCCAAAACCTTGAGGAAATTCAAACGGAATTTTCCAACTGATAGGAAACAAGATTACCCTCAGCTTCATGGGAAAAAAAGCAGATTTATTGGGGGATGGTTTAGGTGTCATAGGATTATATAAAACGTACTATGGGACATCTAGAATGAAATTAATAAAAAGGAAGAGATCTGGGTGAAGTGAAGAACAAATATGGGAAGATGGAAACAGCGATAAAAGAATTTCCCGAATATTAGTAAGCTGTCACTATTCTTATATCATAGAATCATAGAATCATAGAATCATAGAATCATAGAATGGCAAGGGTTGGAAGGGGCCTCACGAGAGCAGAGTAGAGAGGGACAATGACCTCCCGTCCCTGCTGGCCACCCCTCTTCTGATGGAGCCCAGGATACCATTGGGCTTGTGAGCTGCAAGAGCACACTGCTGGCTCATGTTAAGTTTCTCATCCACGGTGACACCCAGGTCCTTCTCAGCAGGGCTACTCTCAAGAAGCTCTTCTCCCAGTCTGTATCTATGTCTGGGATTCTTCTGGCCCAAATGCAACACCTTACACTTGGCAGTGTTGAACCTCATTAGGTTCACCCGGGCCCATTTTTCCAGCCTGTCAAGATCACTCTGGATGGCTTCCTTTCCTTCTAGGGTGTCGACCACACCACTCAGCTTATATGGACAAGCCTGCACCTGACTGCTGTCAGGTATCTTCTCAGTAAGCTTATTCCTGACTGCTGCGTGAGCAGGTTCTCCTCTGTGTTTGTGTGTGGTGTATGCATGCAGTCACCAGCAAACTTCAAGCCAGACCATGTGGCAAGAGTCCTGGGTGGCAACTGGAGAAGGTGCTATGGGCCACAGAAGCCTGTTCGTTAGGGGACCAGCAACTGTAATAACTAGGTTCTGGGGGCCAGCCTTGGATGAAAAAAGTGACCAGGGTGAACTACTGGGCAAATCTCAGGAGGAGGGGAGCATGTTGTGTTTCTGTGTGTGTGACACATTAGAAAAACCCTATCCTGATGTTGTCCATGTTTATGTAAATGTTGGTGGTGTCTTTGTGGGATGTGTTGAGCTGTGTGGTGATTGTGGCCTTGTGCATGCATATGCATGTTGGGAGCTCTTTTTTCCAGGTCAGACCTGCAAATACGAGGAGCAGCAGCCACATCGATCAGACTGGGACAGGAGAAACCCGCAGGTCCAGAAGCCCAACAGATTTGGAAACTTTTGACATTCAGAGCACAATGTAGCAAAAACTCTACCCAGTTCTGCATATGCTGGAGAACTTGTACTTCTTTAAAAGGCTCTGGTACTGGTTAACTGTCAAAGTCAGGCACAGGACCACAAGGTCCTCAGCCTTGACAATATATACTGATTTCTTTCTGAAGACTTCCTGTGTGAAAAAACAAAACAAAACAAAAACCAAACCTCCTCTTAGCTACCAAAAGAAAATACATAGTATTGTGTAAGAAATATTCACACTAAAAGAGAAATGATGTTGACTCAATTTCACTTTTTGCAATAAATAAAAAAGGATGCAAGAACAGTTTGTGCTTAGTATTTGTACCATCCTTACCTATAAACTTCCCAGTTCCATTTCACTGTGACAAGCAGCCTGCAACAAAGAGATTATATTTACTGAAGTAAGTACCATGCATAAGGATCATATTTCTTACAAGTTATTTTTCAAACTTAATGTTATGTAGGTAGCAATTTTCATGGTCATAAAATTGAGTTAACTTAAGAGAGACCGATAAAAATTAGACTCTCTATATCAAATACAGTGGTGAAATGTCACACCAAAATCCATTGCAGTAGCCTGTGTAACTGTATATCTTCAGAGCATTGGTTCAACTCATTCTGGAATAAACACTAGTGAAAAAGTAATTCAGTGGTGATTTGACAGGTATAAAAAATGAAAAAATGTTGTAGTGTATTACATGTTACTACAATATCATGTTCCAGTTCAGCTAACCACTTAGGAACATTTATGTCCATGTTTTCAAAGCACATACTTAGATGGTGTACTTCTGATGGACCATCAAACAGTGGAGCACTGTCTGGGATCATATAAACTATTTTTTTAAACAGGCAGAATTCCATTGTCGGAAAAATATTTTCATATGCACATAACAGGTGCAAAAGTAGTATCTGTGTCAGGGAAATCCAATAACATATTTGCACCATTCTTTGCTCTGGTACCGTCAGTACTATCTCCCATGATATGACAAAACCTTTCAACATCCTTTAATTTCCTGATCTACATTTTCAGTGAGGAAAAAAACTCTTTCCATAATGTATGAAAAGCTATTGAAATGAAAAACCATGAGCCATTAGTGACGACAACAGTCCAATACTAAGAGGTTACAAGTCAGGGGGTAGGGTTTTTTGGTTGTTTTGGATTTTTGGTGTTGGGGGGGGGGGAAAGTAGTGTGTCCCAAAACATTTTAGTCCCTATTGAAAGACTATATACTGGAATGTGCAATTAGATAAAAGTGATGAATGACCACTTTTGGCTTCCATCCAGCTGCCAAATGACCACAGGCAGAAATACAGAAGTTATTTTCTCTAAGATTTTTTGCAATCTTGGTATCTTTGCTAATATTGCTTAAATAATACTATTTGTGATGATCTAAAATGGGCATTTTTGCTTTTGTGTTAATCTGGGAACAAAACAAAACATCTTAGAAGACTGCAACTGTAAAAGAGCCAGTGAATCTTAAAATACAGAATTACTGGTTGCTGTAATTCATATAGTCTTAGACCTCTAGATACACGCACCCCAGCCTATCTGTCTCTTTCTCTCTTTTTAAACATATAACCACCTTAAAACTGTAAAATAGCTGCCACTAACTGCTATAAAATAGTTGATCATAAACTAAGCCACATTCAAACATCTAAATGAGATGTGAAATGCTTTGTAGTCAATTACTCAACCCATCAATTATACCAGTTCTCAGGATCTCCTGCTTTTGAAAGGCTACTGCAAACTGTAAACATCACCCACTTTATCTTTTGTCATCCTCTAAGAGAGTAGTGCTTCTTCAGACAGACCACATTTAATCTAAAACATTAGAAAGCTACATTTTTTTTATATGCTGATAGTTAAGACATCAATTTTCTGTAGAGTAGTAAGTTTTACTAATTGCTGGTTATCTCTTCCATGCCTCTCACTTTTCCAGTCATCACTCTTTCAATGTATACAAAGGTTTATGGGAACCAAGACATCTAAATATTTGAGGAGTGTCTACTGCAGACTTTTTTTTTTTAATCAAAGATTATTTGGAGGCTAATAAAATTATAAAATTCACACTTTTTTGTATAAAAATTTAAAACTCCATGTGGTGTATTAATCTTGGCTAAAGGCCAAAAGTCCTCCCAGCTGCTCTCACACCCCTCCCCTGCTCCTCAAGAGGACAGGGGAGAAAATAGCACAAGAAAGCTCATGGGTGGAGGTAAAGACACAGAGATCACTTACTGATTACTATCACAGGCAAAAACAGGCTCAGCTGGAGGAAATTGAATTTACTGCCAAGTAAAACAGATTTGGGTGGAAAGAAATAAAAGTGAACATTGTCTGCCAGATATTTGCTACCTTTTATGAAATATGCTTTCCCAAAGGTGCCACGACCTTGGCTGCAGGGCTCAGCTGTGCTCTGCAATGAGTCTGCTGGACCTGGCTGGAACCATCTGTGTCCAGCACAGGGCAGCCCTGGCCTCTCCTCACAGAGGCTGCCCTTCAACTCCACTCGGCTACTGAATCTTTGACACCACCCAGTACAAGCTTGGGGGACAGGCTGTAGTCTGTCTTTTCTCAAAATGTGAAAGGTTATCCCTAAAATTCTCAATGAGGAGAAACAGAAACGCATGCTGGTACTACCAGGAGAGGACTGACTGCTAGTCAGGAATCCACACCCAAGAAACTTGAGTGGTCTCTTTCTACCACTGAAATCTCCCTGTATCTAAAAAATGTTCTCCTGCAAGCTACTGAGACTTTCATTTTAGCTATAAATTATAAAAAATATTGTTATATGTTGTATTTCCTCAACATCTTCAAAGCACTTCCAAGTTGTATAGTATATAGACATAGATAGCACTTTCATCCATGACAAAGACCTGTCTCATTCTTGTTCCTAGAGTAAATGTGAAGCTGTTAGGCATTCAATAAAGGAATTCAAAGACGAAAATTTGGGAGATCTGCAAGCAAAGTATATGAGAATCATGTGCAGTTTGCTTGCAATTTGCAGTTCCATGCATATGTTTAGCAATTTATTTGTGTGAATTTTTTTATAATGGCGAGAAACTTCAAAGGAAATGATTAGTCTTAACTACCAAACCAGAATCACTGATATTAAAAGGATTTTATATTACTAGAGAAAATATTGTCAAAATCTAAATTTAATCTGTGGTTATCCATGAGTCTTTAAATATTTTTATTTAGGACTGAGTACATTTTTCTCTTTCGCCCTACTGTCACACAGCAAGGACATTTCCTTTGTATCACTTTTATTACTATTTACTTGTGTTTTAAATAGCCAAAGACATTGCTTTAGGACTTGGATACATGGTAAGAAAGGAAATTATATTCCTCAAATCATTAGGAAACGAGGTCATGGAAGGTACAAATGTACTGAACATACTGTCTATTGAAAATAGGCTTAAAAATCAGCAAGCACATGGAATTGTATATGCTAATATTAAAAAATAAATTATTCCAATCAGTCCTCATTTACGAATTTTTACATGCAAGTTCAGAATCAGCCATTCTTTAGGATTAAATACACATCCACAGCAGTCATTGCTGAGAGCTAAATGAAGGTATACATAAATTACTCTGCTGAAACTTAACATTTATATTAACAGGAGTAGTCCTTAAATTAATGAAAATTTGAAAATGTCCTTGACCTCTTTTTTCCCCTCTGTTTTTTCACTTTGTACCTTCACATTCTGTGGCATATGCCAGAAAGACTTCCCCTATTCATTCAAATATCAAAATGGGTGGAGCTTTTATAAATCAAAACAAAAACTCTATTTAAATCCTCAAAGAAATCTCTATAGATTAATGAGATTTTTAAATTAAAAGCTGGAATACTAGTCTAGACTAGAAATAATTATCCTGTTACAAAATAACAATGACTGCTTGAGAAGTAAAAGCAAAACAGTTGCTTTCTTTTATCCCATTTCCCTTTCAGAGGCAGTTTAGAATTTTCCATTCCAAAACCCTTGAAATTAAAGCACCAGACAGAATGAAAACATTTTTGGTGTCATTAATATGCCTTCCTATTCCCTCCTTCCAATTCAGCTTTTTTTCTGCCACCTTGCAGATGGCTTCCAAATGTCACTAAGACTTTTCATCATTTCCTGTTTCCTACTTTCCTAGTTTCAGTGCCAATAGTTTAACTTTTCTTTCAACTCAGAAAAAGCGTAAGTCCTCATAAGCATTTCAGAATGTAGATAAACTTGTTTCATAAAAACAAAATACTTTGATAACCTGTGAGAGAAAGAAAATGTTCTTGGAACAGAGTATATTTAGAGGTGTCTGGAAATAAACAATACAGTGCAAAAGTCTCAAAGGACACCCAGGCCACTAATTTCACACAGCACCATGCCATACCATTTGTATCGACCAGCTCAGGCAAAGAGTGAATCCAAGTTAAAAATCATAGACTCACAGAATAATTTAGCTTAAAAAGACCTTTTAGGATCATCAGGTCCAACCATTAAGCTAAGACTGCAAAGTCTACAACTAACCCACATCCCTAAGCACCACATTTATATGTCTTTTGAGTAATTCCAGGGATGGTGATTCAACCACTTCCCTGGGCAGCCTATTCCAATGATTGATAACCCCTTCAGTGAAGAATGTTTTCCTAATATCCAACTTAAACCTCCCACGGTGCAAGTTGAGGCTCTTTCCTCTTGTCTTACCACTTTTTACATGAGAGAAAACACTGTCACCCACCATGCAATGTAATTGTTAAGTATGCCAAACATGATTTCACTGTTTAGAGGTACCCAGACAGTTTTGATAGCCCACACAAATAAAAGTGAATACCCTTGAAGTCTACAAAGAAAGTGGTGATTATAGGCTAGCAGGATTTCTGAAGTGGCAAGGAGAACAATGCATTCAGATGCAGAAAATATCATTGACATCAATGAACCAGCAACCTATTGTTCACTTTAAAAACCATGAATTCATACTAAAATAGGTTCACTATTGGTGAAAGGATAGATTTTTCCTTTATATGGGACAGCAGAGACAAAAAATGTAGTTTTTTTGCTTAACTGCTGTATCAAACAGTCTTGCCAAGTTATTTTGTGCGTAATAATAGAAAATATGAAATTAACATATAACAACTATAACATTTAGAGGAAGATTTATAGCATACTTTTATTTTTATCCCAAGTCAATTTATTAATTGGAAAACAGAGCACCGACATTATTGTAGGATTGTAAATAACCTCTTGCATCATCAGATGTAGTTTCCTACATTTGTCATTAGCTTTTTCAATTCCATCCAGAAACACATTTATTTTTCTACCACTACTGTCATTTGGAAAGATGGTCCTGATTGTTTCATAATCTAGGAATTTCATCTGACATTTAGTTTAAGTTTACCCATGGGCAGCACACACTTCTAATATTTTAAAAACATCTGATTTGTGATGTTCAAAAATAACCATTGCTTTTCTATGGTCATACTGCATACGTAATTATTAAACTTCAGGTTTCATCATATTGATTCTTAGGGATGTCCTTTGACTAATCAAAATGAACAGATCGTTTCTTCCTCTGTCATTTTCATCTACTCTGCTCAAGTTTATTTTGGATTTTCTTATTAATTCCTGAGTAAGTGACCTTGAACTTTGTTTTATTATTATATTACATCCAATTTCTCTTTCTTAAAGCTTTAAAGTAGCCCACTTTTCCTGTATAACATTTTGATCATCCCCTGTGTTGAAATGTCTTTATATCTGCACCAGATTTCACTAGCGCATTACAACTTCCATCAAGGTCATTTAGTAATATTGTTCAAAGGTCAAGATTCAGATACTTACTGAGTGTAACAAATGCATGTTGTTGAGATGGTTTTAGGCCTCAGCCAGCCCTCTGTATAAATCATAACAGAAGTAAAAAACCAAAAACCACGACCTCCTAAGATTTAACATTTTCTAAAATAACCTAACAGCTTCATAATAAAAGAATCAATATTTTTCAGAAAACTGAAAGAACTCTTATGTTTGAAATCCAACCTTACAGCTCCAGTACTGTGAGCATAATTTGTCACAAGTACTGTATGTTGATATAATTCCTTTAGTTTATCCTCTCAATCACATTTGACTTATTCAATGTGTGAGAGGAACAAGATGGTTGGTAATTTTAAGTTATAACTACCTAAGCCCTTTCAAATTATTCCAAAATATGCTAAATTTGAGTATAGTTATCAAGGGCTTCTCTAGAAATGATGTAATAGTGGAAAATAGTGGAAAGTCTCTAGCATCCCACTGTTATTTCCAAAGATGTGAGCCTGAGTTTCCCTCCGGAATCATGCTGAGAGCTGATCCCATTTAAAACATCTATAAATATGTTTTGGTCATATTGTCTGGAGAATCAAACTACTAGATACAACATTAATTGTCTAATTTAATTCCACACATTGGCTATAGAACGTGGTATTCCTTAATCATACTAGCCCAGTTACTATTTTTGACTTGCATACTCTGCTGAACCAGGACTGTTGTCTCAGCAGGTGTATTAGGATATTTTTTATTCTTCTGGTATCCCATACAAAAAATAATCAGTACTGGAATTCTCCAGTCA
Organism: Laterallus jamaicensis coturniculus; assembly: GCA_022605575.1. Classification (NCBI taxonomy): domain Eukaryota; kingdom Metazoa; phylum Chordata; class Aves; order Gruiformes; family Rallidae; genus Laterallus; species Laterallus jamaicensis. The sequence goes on from JAKCOX010000027.1 coordinate 976,796, forward strand.
GCACAAGTGGCTTAAACAAATACAAAAATATGTTTAATACTGTGGAAATGTATTATACAGCATTTGTTACAAATTTACTCCAAAGCTTCATTTTTTCTTTCAGCAAATAGTCCATAAAGTAACTTGCACTCAGAACCCTGTGGCAGTTAAATTTTTATGGCCATAAAATGGTTTTGTTATTTTATTTCCTTACTAGATATGAAGAAGAAGATGGATGAGATTTTCTGATGTTCAATTAATTATATACAAAGACGTAGACAAGTTTGTTAGCTAGAGAATGGTAATGTCAAAAATTCAGGAACAAAGCAGTAAGAGCAATAGAAATTCTGTAATATAAAGTTTATTGTGACCTTTCTCACCATACTGTGTTTATAGAAGAGATCAAAATTTGGGGGGCAAATGACTAGTTTTCTAGTGCAGCAAGCATGAATCTCAGTAAGGTTCTGTGTGAGCACTTCCCTTCCCTTCCCTTCCCTTCCCTTCCCTTCCCTTCCCTTCCCTTCCCTTCCCTTCCCTTCCCTTCCCTTCCCTTCCCTTCCCTTCCCTTCCCTTCCCTTCCCTTCCCTTCCCTTCCCTTCCCTTCCCTTCCCTTCCCTTCCCTTCCCTTCCCTTCCCTTCCCTTCCCTTCCCTTCCCTTCCCTTCCCTTCCCTTCCCTTCCCTTCCCTTCCCTTCCCTTCCCTTCCCTTCCCTTCTCCTCTCTCCTCCTCTCTTCTCTCCTTCTACATTATGAAAAGAAGGAATTTCCAGTCTTCATTAAAGGGATGGCAAAAATGTCCAAATAAGCAACTTCTGAGATTCAACCAAGTACAATTGCAAGTATATATCAGTCAGCCTGGTAACTCAGTGACTGCATTTACAATAGAAAATTTTGTCATTTCCCAAGATCAGCTTGCATGAAACTGACCTGTATTGCTCTGAGTAACTCTTTTTTTTCTCCAGAACTGGGGGGGATTCATGAAAAGTGCTAGTGAAAATTATTCCAGGGTTGCTCTGATTTTTAAGGAACTGTTCAGAAGGAATTTGAGATGATCCATTTGAACAGCTTATTAATATCAACAATCACATCAGAGTGCAGTTGAACATTTCAAGGTACAGTCTAATTTAACAGACATAGATTTAGAATACAAATACATCTAGGTCAATCAAGGCTAGTGACATACTGCAGAAAGTGGCAGAGAAAATGAAGAAAAAATAGAACAGATAGGGGAGGATTTTTCTGCAGATTTACTCCCACTCATTAGGGAAGTGTTGATAGAAGAGCTGAAAGATAATTCGTGAGTGATCTTCAAAATCTGCTATAATTCTTGAAGAAAGTTTCAACAAGATTATTGTCAATACATTCATCAAATTCATAAGAGACACTGCATGTGCACCAAATCAAAGGGAGAAAAAGTGTCAGGAGGAACAGGCATTTTCTTAAAGAAATTACATTTAAGGCACTCATATAATCTATGACAGCTAAAAGAGGTAGCAAGTGACATACTTCAATAAATCTGTTGCTCCTCATTGATTCAAAAGCAAGGGGAAAGCATGCATAGAGTGAATGGAAAACAAAACCAACCAACCTCCTCTAAGATAATTGGAAGTTTATTTCACAGACATGAAATGAGAGGAAAAGGTTCTGGAACAAGTGTAAGATGCTCCTTAGGCAGGATGCACTAATACAGGGGTGGGAGAACCATTATATATAATTTATATAAAAGATGAAATGTTGCTTATCCTAAGAAAAAGGAGGAATGGTAACACTATTCAAGTCAAATAAAAGCTTTACAGATAAAGATGCCAACTTTTTCCTTTTTGCCTGGTGGATATGAGAAGGAGAAAACTGCAGCAAGAAAGATTCAGGGAAACTTTAGAAAAAGTGTCAGTGCTTTGGAATGCAAAGTCATACACGTAGGCAGGAGAGACAGAGCAGACAGGGCCATCACTGCCATCGGAGAGCTTCACAAACAGACAGGTAAATGTCTGTCAGAAACGGCATAGGTACAGTTGATACTGTGCCTCTGAGTGAGGAGCTAGCCAAGATTAAATTTAGCACCATACAATTTTCCTGTAACTCCTTCACCAGTGTCTGCTGTTCACACCATAAAAGCTTTCATGGTCTTTGGTGGGTATGGTAGGTTGAGTTTTGAATATCTTTAGAAAAGACAAATATTGCAGCCTCAAGGATATGATAAATTAGGAATCTGATATAGATGTGCTGCCTCCTTTATGCTTAACATTAGTGCTACCTGGAATTAAGTTGCAAACTGTGAGGTGTTTGTGTGTTTGCAGGGAATATCTGACTGCGACCGTCATAAACCATTGAAAATAAACCAGAACTGGTTTGTGAAGCAGAAAGCCAAATTTCAGGCTGTGGAAATCCCTTGTTTATGTTACCTTGCTTGTAAAATGCCGGTGATTTTTTTTTTCTTTTTAATTTCTTGGGCATTTGTGTTGGGCATAGTGACCTTATTTCAGCAAAGTAGCATGGCAAAAGGATTTGATTTAAAAGCATACCTTAAGGAAAAACCCTGAAGTACGAAAGCTGCAAAGAAGGAGGAAATTCTATATATTTCTGACTCTTTTTCATCATTACTGGTTGTGTCCATTTATGTTAAAAAATGAAAAAATCAATAAAAATCATAACATCTTCAGCCAGCTAAAAAAACTTTAATTCTATTAAGCTTTGGAAACTTAGAATAATTTCTGGATACTTTTAAGCATTTATAAAAAGGCAAACCAAACTGACATTTGACTTTGCAAATCATGTTAAAATTAATAAAAATGCCTTGGGTGACAGAAGATCAGAAAATAAAAAATACTAAATGCAATTCTTTGAATTGCAGGTGGTACTTTGTCGTGACTGATGTTGAGATCATAGAATCATAGAATTGTAGGGGTTGGAAGGGACCTCGAGAAATCATCAGGTCCAACCCCCCTGCCAAAGCAGGCTCCCTAGGACATATCACTCAGATAGGTGTCCAGACGGGTCTTGAATATCTCCAGAGAAAGAGACTCCACCACCTCCCTGGGCAGCCTGTCCCAGGGCTCTGTCACCCTCACTGTGAAAAAGTTCTTCCGCATGTTGGTGCGGAATTTAATATGCTCCAACATGCAGGCATTGTCTCTTGTCCTATCCCCACAGACCACTGAAAAGGGGCTGTCTGATTCCCCCTGCATCCCCTGCTTCAGATAATTATAGACTTTAATTAAGTCCCCCCTTAGTCTTCTCTTCTCAAGGCTGAAGAGTCCCAACTTATTCAGCCTATCCTCATAGGGGAGAAGCTCCACGCCCTTAATCATCTTCGTAGCCCTTCTCTGGACTCTCTCCAGGAGATCCCCGTCCTTTTTAAACCAAGGAGCCCAGAACTGGACAAAATACTCCAGGTGGGGCCTGACCAGGGCAGAGTAGAGGGGGAGGATCACCTCCTTTTACCAGCTGGCTACACTCCTCCGGATGCACCCCAGGATCCCATTGGCTCTCTTAGCCACCAGGGCACACTGCTGGCTCATGGCCAACCTGTCATCTACCAGGACCCCCAAGTTCTTCTCCACTGAGCTCTTCTCCAGCAGGTCATCCCCCAGCCTGTACTGATACATGCGGTTGTTCCTTCCCAGGTGCAGGACTTTACACTTGCTTTTGTTGAATTTCATCCAGTTTCTAACTGCCCAGCTCTCCAGCCTGTCCAGGTCTTGCTGGATGGCAGCACAGTGTTCCTGCGTGTCAGCCACCCCTCCCAGCTTTGTATCATCGGCGTACTTGCTGAGGGTGGATGCTATTCCCTCATCAAGGTCGTCAATGAAGACAGGACTGGACCCAACACTGAGCCCTGGGGAACACCGCTAGTCACAGGCCTCCAGTCAGATTCTGCTCCTCGAATCACAACCCTCTGGGCTCGGTCCGACAGCCAATTCTCAACCCACGTCACTGTCCGCTCATCTATCCCATGCTTTCTCAGCTTTTCTATCAGGATGTCATGGGAGACAGTATCAAAAGCCTTGCTGAAGTCAAGGTAGATGACATCTACTGCTCTCCCTCCATCTACCCAGCCTTTTATGAGATCGTAGAAGGCTATGAGATTGGTCAAGCACGATTTCCTCTTGGTGGATCCATGCTGACTACTCCTCATGACCTTCTTCTCTTCCAATTGCTTGGAGATGGCATCCAGAACAAGCTGTTCCATTACCTTTCCCAGGAAAGAGGTGAGACTGACTGGCCTATAGTTACTAGGTTCCTCTTTCTTGCCCTTTTTTAAGACTGGAGTGACATTGGCTATCCTCCAGTCTTCAGGCACTTCACCTGTCCTCCAAGACCTGTTGAAGATAATAGAGAGCGGCTCAGCAATCACCTCTCCACCAGCTCCCTCAGCACATGTGGATATAGCCCATCAGGGCCCATAGATTTGTGTGCATGAATCCCTTTGAGCCGCTCCTGAACCTCCCCTACCTCAACCAAAGGGAAATTCTTTGTTTCCCAAACACTCCAACTTTCATACAGGATCTGTGGGTCCCTAAGGGCCTTTGAAGTGAAGACCAAAGCAAAGGCAGCATTCACTATCTCCACCTTCTCAGCATCCCCTTTTACCAGGACCCCCTCCTCATTCAGTAAGGGACGTACATTATCCCTGGTCATCCTCTTACTATTCACATATCTAAAAAAACCCTTTTTATTATCCTTTATGTCCCTTGCCAGCTTCATTTCCTAGTGGGCTTTAGCCTTCCTAGTTGCATCCCTACAGGCCCTGACCACATTCCTGTATTCTCCCCAACATTCCTGTATTCTCCCCAACGGTCCTGTATTCTCCCCAGATCACACAGTCAGGTGGGCCTATAAACCTAAATTCCCCCATCATTGTCTGGACCACCTGTGGCTTCCTGCTAGTCAGACTGTCACCCAGTCGTTCCAGTAGTTGTGTTGAGTGCATATACCTGGTAAGTAGTTTATGTTATCTACAATATATATGTATATATACAGGTCTGACCACAGATCACAGACACACAGAACACTCACATGAACATCAACAGCACCAATGCTCTTATCCTCCTACCTTCTCTGACTGAGCAGGATGGAGTTCTGATGGTGCAAAAATACATGTATGCCTTGTGAACCCATCCAGCTTCTGCACCCAGATGCTTAGTTGGCTCAGTAGCTGCCCCTTGATCCCAGTCTTCCCTGTTGCTGACATCTTGACATATGAGTCCCCAAGGCCTCAGCCCCACTGCAGTGTCGGCTACAGGTCCCCTCCCACACACCCTCACTCACCCACGCACATCCTGGACCCACAGCTGAACTACCTGTGCTTTTACCCTTAGAGACACAGAGGTATTTTCACACCCAGGGGTGGTCCTTAGAGGCCCACTCACCTCCTGGCTCCCAGGAAACTTCACCTACTTGATAGCTAATCTAGCTTGATGTTTGGTAGACATCACACACTCATTTGCACATCTGCATTGGCCCCCATATACACACATACTAAAGACCTCCTTATCAGTAAAGAATTGCAGTTTTATAAGAACATGGGACAAATTGAGGTGATCAGGCACATAGACTGACAAATGTATCCACAAACTAGTTATATGAAAATGGACCCATTTACTTCCTTATCCTCCTCCATTTACCAAACATGTTCCTATGCACATCAACAAAATCCCTGCCTTTTTCTGACTCAGGATCCTCCCCTAAACATCATATAATAAGCTATGTGCATCCCAAAAATGCTCTTTCCTTGCATCACATAACATAACCCACCTGGCAGTAACCTGTCCGTATCCTGAAAGGTGATTCAGAGCTCCTCCCAATGGGTTTTTGTGACAGGTATTATGCCTGGACAACAGAGCTGATAGCTCTACTGGGAAACCCCACAGGATGGGCCCAAGCAAGGTGAGTACTCCTTTAGAGCCCTTGATTTCAGTTGTGCCTGTAATGCTCCTCTGGTCTTGTCAAGATGGTGGCTCTTTTGTTGATGATGGTATGGAAGCAGCCAGGTCAGTTTATTGAGTTTCCATTGTTTCTCTGTTCTTGCCTTGTGTGTGCAGATAAACTTACCACTTAACAATCACTAAGCTATTCATTGACTCAAAATTACTTGAGGATCAAATACAACTACTAGGGAAGGAAAGGTTTATGGATATATTCTAGTGTAGTCCTCTCTGCTTTTATGAAGGGTAATAATATTAATCTTTCCTAAACTACTTTGATTTTCATCTAAGCAAAAGGCTTTACCTGTAAATACAGCACTATGTATAGGCCTATCAGATACTGAATTTCCATATAATAAAATGGATTTTTTTTTATTTGAAGATAGGATGTCCTAGAAAAAAATGGTAGAATTAAATAGGCATTTCAAGACTGTTTTCACTCTCTTAATCTCCATTCCACTTTAGAGTTTTGAGAAATCATCTGCAGTTCATTAAAAACACACATCAGTCTCCTTTTTCTCTTTGCTAGCAGCAATATTCCCAAGGAAATATGATGTAAATAGCTCCTTGCCCCTACTGGCATACTTGCTAACTCTGCCAAGATTTCCTGGAGTGCAGAGCATGAGTTATTTTTAATCTAATATCTTTCATTTATGCTGGATTTCATAGTGGAAAATTCACCTTGATTCATCTGACGAAAGCATACCTTGTTTAGCATCTGGTACTTATCATCTACACTTCTAAATCGAGATTGTCCCTGTGATATCTAAGAGAATCACAAATGTATTAAACTAACAGAAGGAGATCTCTTTATCTTTCCCGCCTCGCCTTCTGCATTTCTCTTGTAAAGGTTACTTTTTTTTAAAAAAGGAAAAGTTCTGCTTTGGTTTATTACTTGACACATTAACTCAAGAGATTTTTCTGTTGTTGCTTGGAGACAGTTGGAATGAAGGGGGGATTTCAGACTGTGCAAGCAGGTTTAGATATGTTATCTCTGATTCTGCCTACCTTTCCATGTCACCTGATCCAAATGCCAACACAAAAACCTCAGGCATACAAGAAACTGTCCCATTTGCTATGCTTCCTTTTCCATGCGCTAAGGTACACCTCACATTTTTCTTTTTTCCTTTCACTGAAGAGAGAGGAAATAAGAGTACCAAATTTACTGTGGAAGAAACTAGTTGAAACTGTGCCATTACAGTGATCACAGTCCTGGTCATTTATGTATGGATAACTATAAATGTTTATAACACATTAATAGGCAATACAAGCACTGTGTAGAGTGACATTAAATAAACAAGATGTTATTCATAATTTCAGCGCTATAGTTTCTTCAATACCTGTGATTGATGTTCTTCTTGAGCTTCATTCACTATATGATTATTCAACTCTTCCATGTGAATGACAAATGTGTTACAAAAAAAGAAGATACTGGCTAAAATGTAACATTTATTGTATGGAGAAACTCCTTTTAATGCATATAAGTGTCTCTGTTCTATGCTTACTGGAAAAAATTACATGGTTTAGCAAAGCTGGTTTTGATCTCAATGTGAAAAGAATTTCAACAGCTCCATTCCCTTAATCGGATTTGCTATGCATTGTAAACCAAGCAGTACCTTTCACTCAGCTGCAAAAATAAGTCAAGCTTTAAAAATGGTGCAGCAGCAGATATTTACAACATGCATTGAAAGTCAGCAGCAGGCCTGTGCATCCTTTTCTTCCTCACATAAAGGCTAATCAGTGTATTCATGTCTGCTACATCTAGGGTTCTACAAAGTACCAAACATCCAGAGATGCACCTCTGTGATTCTAAATATGTTCTTACTCCCACCTGGAAGTGAATTGCCATTTAAACTGAGGTATATGTTTAAGTGCTTTGGTGGATGATTGTAAAGGTTTCGAGTCTTCATGAGATCAAGTCCTAGGAAAGAAGTAGTAACTTCTTCCAATTCCCTTTTCAACTAAGTGCCACAGCATACAAACTTCAACGTCATATAGAAGATAGATGTTGTATTTGAAGGACTTTGTGTATACATGAAAATGTGTCTCTGCTATTGAAATATGAGTGTTTTTCAGTGGTTATTCTAGCATAATACAGTACTGCATCTTGCCTCTGAGAGGGCTAGGACACTTTAAAACAAACAAAATTGTGTGGACAAATCTGTCAGTCACCACAATGACCAAAATATTTGCTTAAGCAAATAGTGCTCTAAAAAATTTCAAAGTGAAATCTTTGAATTTGAAATTTTAGAGGAAACCTGTCCTTCTTTCTTGCAAGCCTATTTGGTTTAAAAATCAAAAGCTGACGATGGCTTTGAAGTCCCAAATTAGATGCATGAATTCTTGTGCTTGGTCTAGATTTAGGCAACACTGAGAACATAGTTGCTACTTACTATTACTTATTCACACTGATAGTTCCTTTCACCTTTGACTAATTCTATTTCAGCTAGAGTAAAATCATTCCTCTTCCTTTGCAGAGTCCACAGTCTGTCACCTATAAGCCTTGACAATTTTTACACATTTGCATGCAAATACTCACGCCATCTCATTGCAAGATATATTTGTTTTCTCAAACTGTGTTTAAGCTACAAGATAGCCCTTGATGTTGCTTTTCCCTGAGATTTTTCCAGTCATAGTTTTTGTCATAGCAAGGGTAAAGTAAATTCCTATTTCTACTACAGATATTTGCTTAATGAGTATTAATTTTGGTAAATGAGTGCTTGCTTAATTGAGTAACACAAAGGCCAGATATAATTAAGCATAACAATAAGATATGTCACCTGCTTAAAAATAAGAGCCATTAGTTCAATGTTTAGTTTCTTGAAGCATCTTCTCAACATTGAATGATTATATTGCTGCTTCTATACTGTGAGCATCTCAAGATTCAGTTAATTTAGATCTAATGCCTAGAATAGTATTTCATAATAGTCAGTTTATGGAAAGAACAAAGTGATTATTTTTAATAAGGAGATGAAGTAGTTCCTTTCAATAAAGAAGAAACTTCAGGCTGGATTCTGCCTTGGGCTATATGTAATCTCCTGCTAATTCCACCGCATTTAAGTGTTCATGCATATGACTGCAGTATGCATAAGTGCTACCTGTAAGAATCTTAAGAGCTTCTGTAGGAGGAAAGAAAGGTTGCAGTGTTAGCAAAAGACTTCTGGCACTTATCTTAAATTCCTGGCTTCATCACTGACTTAAAAGTTGAACTACTACTAGTTGTGTAGACTAAGCAAAAACAAAGAACTTTTTCTCTCAAAAAAGCATTGTGCAGACTAAGCAACCTTTTGTGGTCCAGAGTACCTCAGGCTAACACCACCACAGGTCGAATTCCATAACCTAGTGAGCAGCACCCAACAGTCCCTGAAACATCTATAGTTCTTCACAGTGCATATACCTTGAAACATTTTAACCTCTGTTCAAGTCCCATCCAAACCTCATTAGGACTCAGAAAATGAGACCAATATGTAAACCCGCTGACCCAGTCAACATCGGCAGAGCAGAACTAATACCCTCAGGAATAACCACACTTTTCAGGAAGCATGACTGAAGCAAGTCACAAGACAGAGAAAGAGGAGTAGTGGAGATATGAGAACTCAAGTGAGGTCCGACTTCCATTCTATTTGAATTTATCAGCAAATCATGCTCCTGCATATGTATGCAATAAGAGCACAGATGTATAGGATTGATTTATCCATATTATCTTCTACTGGGTACTCTCCTGTGAGATGATCATTTGAGTCCCTTCAGGGTGAGGAAAATACTAGGTCTGGCTTTTCCAATTTACAAAGTGCAAAATCTTTCTTTTATTGATTAGCTAACATTTTAATTTTTAAAAGAAGCACTTTTTTTAAGATGGCACAATTAATAAAAGATTTTTCAATTTGTGCTATATCTGAGGTTTAGAGTGCATAACATTTCAGATTATGATTATTCAGAACATAAGCTTTCAGATCGCTTTTCTGAGGTCCTTAGGATTTTGGATTCCAGTATTGACCCAGTTTTCAGACATCAGGGTATTTTCTTGGTCTAACACCTACTAAATATTAATATCTATTAACTGATTATGTCATGTTAATATATTACAGCATAAGAACTTCCCTTTATTGTCTACAAGCCACTTTTTTTTCCTTTGCCCTGAATTAAAATCTGTGCTTTATTTATAACTTCGATTGCACAGAAAAGTGAGCTTAGGCTTTGGTTATTGATGTAAGTTGTTATGAGAAAAGTTATTTTATTATATTAAAGATGGAAAAGCTTCACTTTTTCTCCCATACATAAAGGTAAACAAAAATGAAATATTTTGTATGGCCTGAACATAAACATTTTGTCCAACCCAAAATGACATATGCATCATTAGAATTAAATTTATCTTATCTTAAAATTAAAGACACTAAACTTTTAAACAAAACATATAATAATGAAAAGAGGAAACCATTTTGAACATTGTAAGCACACCATTTTGCTCAATGTAAGAATCAAAGAGAGCAGAAATTGAAGTCAAATTTCTTGCCATACTCAAACTGAATTTGTAAATATTTCTCCTTGCCTCAACATCTTTTGACAGTTGGAGGGGAATTGTTTACAAGGACATGTAGTGACAGGACAAGAGGGACTGGCCATAAACAGAAGGAGGGTAGAATTAGAATAAACATAAGGAAAAAATTCTTCCTGTGAGGGCGGTGAGGCACTGTCACAGGCTGCCCAGAGAAATTGTGGCTGCCCCCTCCCTCGCACTGTCCAAGGCCAGGCTGAATGGGGCTTTGGGCAACCTCGCCTAGTGGGAGTGTCTCTTCCCATGGCAGGAGGGCTGGAACGAGATGATCTTTAAGGTCCCTTCCAACCCAAACCAGTCTATGAATCTATGATTCTTCAATAAAAAAAAAAGAAAGAAAAAAATTTGCATGGTGCCCATCACAATTCATTGAATGAAGAAAGGCAGGTTGATCTGAACAGTGGGTGGAGCTAGTACTTACATGGCTCATTACTTATTTATGGTTGAACTATAAGACTCAACAGTGTCTTGCAGTCACAAGAATAATCATTTTTGTTTCAGAAAGCCAGTAAAATAAATTTGTATCAGCCAAGGTTGCTTATATATGCAGTTATATAAATATATATATGCAGCTTATATATGAGTTATATTTTTTATTTAAAGAACCCAAAATAAAATTAAAAGGACCCAACAACTAAAACCCCAGCATTCAGTAGTGAGTGCAGTTCAGAGCAGTGCTTATTTGCATTTTCTTCCCTTTCCACTCTCTGGTGCTAAGGATCATTCTTCATGGCTCAGGAGCCATGGAGGAACTCCAGGGCTAGATGGTTTCAGCAGTGTTTAAGGCATTTGCCTGGAGAATGAAAGCTGGAGATTTGGATGAAACCTCTTGAATTCAAGCCTCTCTCTTTCTAGGCAAATTCTACTTGTACATTACACTAAGGATGGCCACTATCCCTCCCATGATCTTCATGACCTTTAACAGAAAACAATTGACATAAATCTATACAAATATTTTTTACTCATTCTGACCTACCAGGAAGGAGTTTCTGGGTAAGTAACCTTATTTCACATGGTCATTTGTGTCAATATTGAATGTCTGTTTTGTATACACTGGAAAATCCCTGAAATCTATCAACATTTTGCAATCTCCAACAGCATGAAGTTTAACAGGGACAAGTGCTGGATTCTGCTCCTGGGAAGGGGCAACCATGGCTGCACATGCAGACTGGGGGATCAGGCTCTGAAGGCCAGCCATGCTGAGAGGGATTTGGGGGTCTTGGTCAACAGCAAGTTAACCATGAGCCAGCAGTGTGAGCGCGCCCAGGAAGCCAGGAGGGCCAACCGTGTCCTGGGGTGCATCAAGCACAGCATTGCCAGTGGTACAGGGAGGTGATTGTCCCTCTCTACACTGCACTGGTGTGGCCTCACCTCAAGTACTGGGTGCAGTTTTGAGAGCCACAGTACAAGAGGGACACAAAAATATTAGGGAGGGCAACGAGGATGGTGAAAGGTCTGGAGAGGAAGTCTTACGTGGAGAGGCTGAAATCCCTTGGTTTGTACAGCTTGGAGAACAGAAGGCTGAGGGGAGACCTCATCATGATTTATGACTTCCTGATGAGCAGGAGCGAAGGGGCAGGCACCGATCTCCTCTTTCTGGCCACCACTGATAGAACCCGAGGGAATGGTATGAAGCTGAGGCAAGGGAGGTTTAGATTGGATATTAGGAAGAGGTTCTTTCCTGTGAGGGTGGTCAGGCTCTCCAGGGAAATGGTCACAGCACCCAGCTTGACTGAGTTCAAGAAGCATCTGGACAAGGCACTCAGTCTCATTCTCTGACTTGGCTGGCCCTGTGTAGAGTCAGGAGTACTTGATCCTTATGGGTCCCTGGCAGTTCAGGATATTCTATGATTCTTTGATCATGCAATTATTTTCTCCTGGGTATAAATCCTCATGACTTGAAGTTAATTCTTAACGATTGAACTACAAAGAGTTTTTAAAATTATTTTTTTAGGAGGTTGCCATAAAGTAGAATAAAATTCTTTAACCCTTTCCTAACTCTCAAAACCCATAATTATACCTAGCTTCACTCTCATGTTTGAATGAAAGTTATTTGTAATACCTAAAATGTTCTATTGATTTCTGTAATCATGATAAAAATGAGCAAAGCTGCAAACTTAGATCTAATTCAAAGCCCATTGAAATCCCTGAATTAATTCCATTCTCTTCATTGATATTTGGATCAGACCTCCTGATATGAGGAATAATCACAAATAATCAGCAAGAGAACAAAAATAAACCTGCGTCTCATGAATACAGGGTGAAAGCTACCGTGCATAATGTGAAAATGCAGGTAGGAAAAAAAAAACCCCACAAATGGGAAATCCTGAACCGCATGCTCAATCAGATCATTTCAATGATATACTTGCTGGTGACCTTCCACTAGGTGATAAGCATAATTGGAAAATGTAATGCATTATGCATTCTAGTGTATAGTCCAAAAGCTAAAATTTCCCCTTTGTCCATCAATCATATGTTCACTTGGGGAAAGGAGCAACATTTAATAGTTATTGTGCTAGTATGTGATTCCATACGTACTTAAAATCTGTGAATTTTGCCTTAAAATATATAACCATGCTCCAAATAATGTCTTTTAGAATTTTTAAATCTATTATTTGCCTTCTTCACTCTAAATGTGTACAATATTCAGTGGAAATTTCAATTGTGCTTCTGTCCTGATAAAGACAAAAGCTCTTCCATTACCTCAAATTCTTCCCTTAGGACTCAGAAGCTGTCAGATTCATGTTTTTGTCTAGATTTCATTGTCATCTAGAGACGACTTTATCCATGCCGGTAAGGTAATTTTCCTCGTAACCAGTGTTATCCCTACTGCTACATTTTTATGTAAGATATGTAAGTATATTTTAGTATATATTTCTCATTCAATCATTATTTCTTTTTCATTTAGATTTCTTCACCTTTCATTGAATAGAAATTTACTAGTTCCTCTTAATCTTACTTTAGTCATCTAGTTAGTCATCTAGCTTTATGACTTAGGTTTATTGACCTTTACTCACTAGATAATTATACCTTTTATCATAATTTTGGACATTCTGTACTGCTCTTTAAATAGATATTCCCATTTAGATAACTTACATAAAAAGGAATGAAAAATTCTGTCTGAAAGAGAGGATTAGAATGAGGTATGTCACAAAAGGAAAATTTTACCATGTTTGCATTAATGTTCTCAAATTAGGACTTGGTTAGAAAAGTCCACTGTTTGCTAATTTATAGCTGAACTGAAAGACTTATGTATGATAGGCAGTATTAAATCCCAGAAGGAGTTATTCCTATCTTGGAGATTATTTATATAGTTTCAGATTCTAGATCTGTGTAGTGAAAACTTTTACAGAGGATTTCCTAGGTGTGCTGTTATTCAAATTTATTTTTTTTTAATCCCAAATGACCTTAATGTTCAAAATTGTTCAACAAGGACAATGATTATGTTATCAACTACAAATATTGAGAAATATCAGTCATTCCATCAGAAGGGAGAAGGATGTGTATCACACCAGAATTTTGTTTTTATTAGAACATATACTGAGAGTATTTTAAAGTTCTGTTTCCTTCGTTATTATCCTGCAAGATGAGAATCATTTGCCTTCTATTTTAATATAAACCCCCAGTTATTTATGAGGATTAATTATTTAAATATTCATTATACAGCTTATGACAGTAGCTACTGATCTTGACATCTATGTGTGTATTTCTTTCTGTTTACTGACTTAGTTATCTACATAGATAAACTATGTATCACTAAGGCTATTTTGTACAAAGATTAAAAATAAACTGTGCACATGTATATACGTATATACAATGTACAAAATAAGTTTATGTAACTGCAGGGACAAGCTAATAAAACTTTTACCTGAGCTACGTTTCAACAGAAGGCACAAATGCAAAACTATTGATTTCAGTAGTATATTTTAACAGCCTACTCAATACAAAGTATTTTAGTCCCAGAAGATACTATCTGGGATGCTCAAGATTTAATTTAGAAATGTTGTGGAGGTGTTTGTTTGCCGTCTTGTTTTCTTCTCATTATGTAAGAAGAATTTGTTGGCAAGATGAGCAAACTATTTTGGCATTATGTATAGAAATTAAGGTCTGCAGTTCAATAAAGACAGACATGAATGTCTTTTATGTAAGTGATCCCATCAGTTTCAGTGAAACTATATATATGCACAGTTTGACTGTGCGTGATCCTGATTTCAGGATCATGAATCTTTTCGATTCATGTATTTTGAAAAATCTCTGCTAATAAAAACAATATCATGATGTTTGTCTATTTTAATAGGTTCTTTGGGTTCATTTAGATGGGTATTTAATTAGTCCACAGTCTAAGGTACTTTGAATTCTGTCACAAAATTTGAGCTTTCAGGAAGGCCATGTTCTTTCTGTGGACCTCATATGAAGGCTTGACCCTGCATGGTACCAAATGTCTTCTGCTACCTGCTATCAGCACCTGGCTGCATGGTGATCCTTGCCAAAAAAAAATAAATTATATATATATATATATACATGAGAAAGAAAACAATGTGAGGCAGAAATCTCAGGAAATGAGTCTCGCAATCCATGTTGGTACCAGTGAGTACTACGGAGAGGGAAGAATTTGGCAAGACTATAGTGCTGCAAGGATGCCAATCACATATTTGTCATGGCAGTTTGCTTGTTTCCTTTTTGATTTGTCACATTTCTAATCTTTCATTAAAAAATAAATGCTCTGTCATTATTTTACAATAACAAAATTGAAATAAAAGCCAAAAGCATAATAGGTCACAAAAATTAATACTAATTAAAGACTTCAAGAGCTTCAAATGTTTCAATATCGTTCATTCACCTATGGTACATAGAAAAGAATCACTTTTCAAGAAGTTTCCTGTACCTCAGTTCCACAATAAAGTGTAGCTTAATTTTACTGTAACTCAAATTCAGCCTTATGTACAAGTCTGAGATCCGTTATTGCTTTAAAACTGTTTATTGGAATGTATGTGCACATATGAACATACATGTGTATGTACACCTTATTTAACAGCATAGCAATTAAAAAGAATTGGAAATAGAGAAGTTTGCTTAGAAGCACTACACTTGAGATGTCGTGAACCTACTACTACTTTCTGCATGTTCATATCAACACATTATTTTCAGTTTTAAAAAGAAACAGCACCACCTTGTATCCTGAAATAAAGCTACAGCTATTCAGTATCTTAGTGGCTATACAGTATATACATATCAATAGAAACATGATTATTTGCAAAAAAGTACATGTTTTTGTATTAGAAATTTCAAAATACAACATGAAACCTTAAAAGCCCGTTTCAATACATGTCTATTTTTAGAACAATATAATTAGAGGGAATTGGATGAGTATTTGAACTAAAGCATGTTTCTTCTCATTACCAAAGACCCTTGAATTTTGTTGTTTGTGAAAGAAAAGATTAGGTTCAATTTGCATTATCCACAGGATCATACTACTTAGTTTTGTTATCTAAACAGTGATAGATGTTGATGAAAATGCTTCCAAAAAGGTCTGTATAAATTATTCATCAACTATATTCATTAGCTAATACTTGCTCTGCTGCACTTTAAATGTTTCTCATTGAAAGCAAAGATAGTATAAAATGATGTAGGTAACCAGCTGTCTAGTACTGAGCAAGAAAAACAAATTGTTATGTAGTCCACCGCCGAAAAATTACTTGTACAAATTATATAATGAAAAATTGTTGATGTAAATAAATTACAATCAATTCATAAATGTTAATTTTAAGGAAAAAAATTAAATTTGTAATGAGAAGTGTTTTCAACCGATTTTTCAAAGTAGTTCTTAGAGAGAACTGTTCCCTCACTCATCACAAGTGGGTCATGGTTGCTAAGACAAGGATAGTTGGAAAACTGCCCTTCAATTAGATACACTTTCTAAAGTATTGCATTAGTCAAACAATCTAAAAAATCCCTTACAGAAGTGGAACTCAAAATTGCAGTCAAGTACTGTGTCATGTCTTGTTTTGTTTCCTCTCCATTGCTTACAACATCCTGCAGAAGGCAGGAGAGAAATTTTCTTTCACTAGCTATTTTGACTTTTCTATTTCTAAATACTGATTTTTCCCATGTCATTTATCTTCCAAGCTTTAAGGGCAAGATTTGATTGCCATTACAACTGACTGAACTACTGAAACAAAATGTTATAATTTCTAACTCTCAGAAAAGAATGTATGTCTGACCACTACTGTCCCTGATACTGAGATTTTGAAATCTCAGTATTTGCATAGAAATATAGTTAACATGATGCTTATAAATGCTCTTGGACACACACTTAATGTGCATTCTTTCCACGGGAACCCATGTAATATATATGTTTGAACTTGAAGGAAGGACAATGCAGCTGGAATCATGATATCAACATAATTGCAAATGCTGGGTTGTTTTTTTTTCAGAAGGCAAGAAGTGGTCAAAATCAATTGAATAGGAATATTGCTGCGTTAGAGACCCATTCAGTTCACTAGGGGGGAAAAAATAGTATTTTGTTTTCCCAGCTTGCAGAAATTAAAAGAAAACTTTTTATGTGGGATATATGCAATCAGCTCAATTGAACACAGAAGACTCCTGGAGAACTTGGCATCATTTATAAATCATGCAATTTGAGAGATTAATGGGAAAGCAGTAGACAACATGAAAAGAAAGATTAAAGCAATGAAGGAGTCTAAACACAGTGAGAGAGTTGACTGGAGGGAAAAAAAAAGAAGGAAGATATATAAAATTGACATTTTTATGAAAAATCAGAAGAGCGAGAGTTGTCTGAACCAGAGAATGATTTCAGATCCTTCCAATGTTAGTTGGAACTACAGCTACATAGGTCTTCTGTATTGTTTTCTCTATTTTTTTACCAGAAAATTTCTTTTGATACACTTCACATGATTGGGACAGAATTTCATTTGGTTTTAAACTTTCAAGCAGTATAAGAAGGCTTAAGCTGGCTTTGAGACAGCTGTTGCCTGACTGGATGTGCTTGAATTCTTGCTGCCCCTCACTGCTTGGCCTCAGGACCCAGACATGAGCTTCCTCTCATGTAGAACGACTTTTTCTGAGCTGCTTCACTTCCTTTTCCAATGGAAATAGAAGTGTTATCCCAAAACAATGCCAATCTCTCTTCAGTCTCCATAGAATCCATAGCTGTTGTCAGAGAAATCCTAAAACATGCCAAGAAATTTTAAAAAATTTAACAAATATAATAACAATGACTAATAAAACATAGAAACAAAAATCCTGCCATGTGGGTTTTTCTCTCCCTTTTTGTGTGAAAAAGGAAGCTAATGCATTCAACTATGAGAAGATGGATATCTTTCTGATTCCAGGACTTTTCACACAGTGGTTCAAATAGGAGTTGAACAATGTTTAAAGGAGATGTATTTCCTTTAGAAACATGAGAAGGTTGCTACCAATAAAGCAGATAGTTGCCATCATGATGGCAATATGTTTTTCCTATCACACTTTTTCATCCTATTATAATCTACTCCTTTTTTCTTTTTTTTTTTTATTCTCTGCAAACCCCCCCCACCACCACCAATGTGGTAATATTTTTCTGTTTCTTGAAATCCTTAGCCTGTGCCACAAAAAAATCATATAAAATATGCATTCATAAATGCATCCTTAGAAGCAACTGATGAAGATCCTAAACAGTAATTGACTGTGCCCATTTCATAAGATTTTTATAAAATAAATATACAATGCTGTTTGACTCATTTAACCACATTTTGATTTAAACATACCATGGTAACTCTACAATTCAAAGTCAGGAGCAACTCAGCTACATAAAGAGACCCACCCTACCTTTTTCAGTTACAAAAAAATAAGGTACAGGGGTATAATGAATACCTTTTCCGTGTATTTTTTCACAATTCTAAATTACTTCTTCCATGTAGCCAAAAGTATATACAGAGAGAATTATGTTTACAGCATCATTAATATCTAGCCATGTTTCTGAGACTAGAAATAAGCATTTCCACTTTATATATTTTGGAAAATGAAACAATTTCTAGAACATTCCATGATATATAGGGGTTTTGGGTGTTGGTTATTTTTCCAACTACTGACATATTTTTAAGGGTTTTTTTTTAAAAAAATCCCACAAATTAGCTTTTATGATGCTTTTTTCCAATTATTCATAAATATTTCTCTTTCTTAATAGCCTTCATTAAATAACCAAAATAACTCTGGGCTAGTAAAAAACTAAATTTAAGTAAATGTAACCACTATTTTTCTAACAGGCTGAAACACTGAAGTTGTGACAGACATCCATTTATCTGTAGTTCTTTAAAAAAATCATTTATGAGAATGGATAAATTAGAGTTTATAATGGAAAATGGAATACAGATGTTCTAAGGATGAACCTGTTATACGATACGATATTGTATTGTGGTGTTTAAACAAGTTACAAGTTAACTTGTGTTCACTGTTTGCGCTGCTTACCAGTCTACAGACTTAGATACTATTTGTTTTGATTCTATGAAGCACATTTTATTAACAGCAGAAAAATACACTGCTTGTTCAGGGTTTTTTTTACTAATCAGCCCCTGAAGAATGCAACATACGCTCTTGTTGATGTGTACATATACAAAGAGTATCTATGTCAGCTGTTGGTGATGGAATGTTCTACCTCTTCTACTGAAGTTGAGAGCAGGAATCTTCTGTAGTGGAGGGAAGATGAAAGAAATGTATTTCATATAGTCCTTCCCTGGTGATTCTAAATGAGTAGAGAACAGCAGTGGCTCCAGATGCCCATCGTGACATAAAGGACTGATTGATTAGGAAATGCACAGGCCTGGTGAAAGCAGTGGCCTGAAGGAGCTTCATGCGAGTGAAGGTAATCGTTCTGCATGCCTTCTCAGTATCTCCTCCTTGGCAGGAGAACTCCATTTTACAGCTACTCCTGCTCATGGCTTCTGTTTCCTCTCTGCCTGTGGTTCATTCCAACTTGAGCACTTCATGCGACTGATAGCTGCTTTTCTGTGCTTTCCTTTACAGAGGGAGACATATAAAATCAAAGGAGCATAGGAGGAATAATTAGAGATTGACACAACAATAATTGTCCTTGGTAGAGATGTTCCTCTTTCTCACTTCTTACAAAGTTATTATATTATTAGTGTGATAACTATATGAAATCCAATCACAGTGCGTGAGAAGTAAAAATAAATACAAATTTGAAATTGGAACAAGCAGCTTAACAGCTTTCAGAGGTGTTTGTGTTCTTTTGGTATTTCTCTCACATCAGGCTCTGGCAAGAAGCCCAAGGCCTGAATAGCTTTGTACATGTTATTTATTAAAATACTCTGGAAACAGATTAACTTCCTTTGTGCATTATTTATTATTGTTTCACCTGCCATCGAGAGGATGCACACTGATGAATATACTGAAGGTGGCCTACTTTCAGTGTAATGAAACCACAGATGCCTGTCATTCAACTTTTGCAATGCTGCTTCACAAAAGACATATTTTTGAACTTCTAAAGAAAAAATGCAGTAGGGAGATGTTTCCATGAAGAATCAAAGAGCTATTATCCTATCTTCTCAGTGAAGTTCATCTTTTTCTTGTGGATTGATAGTTGATGCTGCTCTTGGACCTAAGACTTACTTATTTTGAGTGAGGTCTACAATATAAACACCAAACTACTAAATCATTTCAATTTAAGTTATAAACCAAACCACAGATGACACAGTGTTAATATTTCTATTGGAAAGGTTTTCTATGTATTTCCCTTTTTAGGCTTGTTCATTAAGGATACAGATCTTCCTTCCAAGAAAATAATTTCTTCTACCTAGATCTCTGACTGAGGTAGATGAGAACCAGTTACAAGAAGCAATTGCTTATTGGTGGAAAGTCTCCACTTGCCACAGGGATTCTGCCCTCAGCAATACTTAGTAATGCTTGCAGTGCAAATTCCAAAAAATATAACATACAACACTGTGTTTGGAGTTATTCCAGAAGTCAAGTCACTGTCCAGCATTTGTCTTTGCAGTACGTTTAACTTTTCTCGTTTTTAGATCACAGATAGATATATGGTATTTTACTCAATGAAAGCAAAATTAATAACCCAAGGTAAATAAAACTTTCCAGTTTACAAGCAAAACAAAACAATGAACAAGGAATGTGACCCCCAAAGGTGATGAAGCTGCATCCCAGTAGTAGCAAGTTTGCTCCTGACTTAGAATATACGTGTCAAGGTTTTTGATACCTCTCCACAGTATAGATGCTGCTCAGTTTTCATACTTGCAATGCATAACCTTTTCCTTTATACACAACTCCTAGCATGGTATTTACTTTAGGTATTTGCCTCAGCCTTTGTTTCTCTGTTCCTGGATCTTTAGAATCATTGTTATCTAAATACTTTTAATTATGTCCTTTTTTTTATTATTTTCCTGATAATTATTTGTGTTTGTGGAATTTACACCTTTTAAACATCATATCAAGTCATACATGTTTGTGCCTGCTTTATGTATGCAGTGGACTTAGATTAAACTGCCTTTTCTTTTATTTTCAGAAATCAATCCTGCCTGGCTTGCAGTCATTTTTGGACTTCTGTCTCTGAACTATCTACCTAGAAAATATCTCAGAGCTGTCCTTACATTTCAAGTGTTGAGATGCCTGGAACTGAGCACAGAATTTCTGACACAACCTTGTAAGGGCTATGCAGAGATTAACACTTAATTTCTGCATGACTTCATGCTTTAGTGCAAGCAGTCAAAACCTCCCACTTGCCATTATTCCCTGAGATGTATTGAATGAGTTCATATGCAATTTACTGTCCAATTTACTACAGCACACTTATATTAAACTTCTTGCCCACCAGGACCCCTAGCTCCCTTTCCACAGAGCAGCTCTCCATCCAGGTGGATCCCAGTGTGTGCTGCATTCATAGATTATGTTTTCCCAAGTCTAAAATCTTACACTTGTCCTTGTTGAACTTCATAAGGTTCTTGTTAGCCCACCAACGGTGCGGCCATGCTTGCATTGACCTGGATTTTTGCTCCTGAGGCCTGAGGCCCAACAGTGCTGGTGAATGCAGAGCTGAATGAAGTGTTGAGAGCCTCTACTTTTTCAGTATCGTTGATGACTAATGCACCTCTGGTTTAACAGTGAGCCAATGTTATCCTTCTGCTTCTGTTTATTGCATACGTACTTGAAGAACCCTTTTGACTTCTCTGGCCAATTTCAATTTAAGCAAAGCTTTTACTTTTCTAACTGCTTCTCTGCATGACCTGGCTATGCACTGACACTCAATGCACTTGGAGCCAGAGGCAGGCTAAAAATATGAACATCATGATGACAATGAGTAAAATATTAGTATTTAGAGATTTTCAGGAAGAGGATTTTAGTCTGAAGATTAAACACAGACTAGAAGCAGGAAGAGGATTCAAAGAAAGATGGCAAGGGAGAAAAAGTTTTCAAAAGCATAAAGAAGAAAGGCGATTTAATGGAGAGCTTGTGAAGGTCTGAGTAGACAGGATTTGGACCAAAATGTTAATCAGTAAAGGAAGAAGGCTGATACATCCCCCTCCTTTCAGAAAAGACAGTAGAAAACTTCATCCCCAGATGTGAGTGTAAGGGAAAGCAGGCGGTGGCAAAGAAAAGTGTTTTGCATCCCTAAATAGGGCGGCTATGAGCAAGTGCTTGCTGTAATAAATAGAATAAATAACCTCCATTACAGCAATGTATGCTTTCCCTGCTGCTCTCCATCACAGTTGATAGCTGTTCCCTTTAGATTTTCAAGTCTTTTTAGCCTACACATAAAAACAGGCATTTTATTAAATTTCACCTGTTTATTCCCTTTTAAAGATAAAAGTAAATGTATTTTGCTAGTGTCATTCATGTTAGTATGGCCTTGTGCTCGTGAACCAGCCAGGTATCCCATACAAATAAGACAAATGCATCTCTAGGGGGTGTTCTCCAGATAACTTATGTGTAAGCTATGTAGAAAACTGTATTGCAATGTCTTCCAGGCACGATACTCCCACTCTCCATAAGCATTTTCAACAATTTTGGGTTTTTTTTTATTTTATTCTTACTTCCTAGTTCTGTCTTTCCTTCTGCTCTTCTCTCTACCCTTTATTTGAGTAAGACTTTCTCTGACACCTTTCCACTCCTTGGTTCTTTGTGTAGGCAACCTTAAACAGGATTAACAGATGTTCCAGCCTTAGATGTTTTTCAGGACTGCTAGATCTTCCCACCTCCTCAGAGGTAGGTGTTTCTTGGATAGAAAATCATGTAAGAGTATGAAGGTAGTGAGAACAATATCATAGAACTGGTTTATGTCATCAGGCAAGACCACCCATGCAAACTCTCAATTTGAAAGATGAAATACCTTACAGATGGAAATTGATTGGAAAGTCTTGAGTATTGCTCTTACTTCTGATCCTAGATTTGTAAAAGGTATTTTGGACTGTTTAATAGAGTTTGGACTACTAAAGACAGCAGTACTGCATTTAGACATAGATTGATTGGCTTGTTTAGACTGTAGAGAAAATACTGGCTTAATTGAACTACTTTTTCACCTTTCACTTCTTTAAGGAACAGAAGTCACCTATGACTTTAATTATCATCCATATTTGTTTTTCCTATGAGCTAACATAGTACATACAACACTTCTGTTATAGTGGGAAATATTATAGTAATGAAAAATTAATTTTTATTATCCTATTCTACTGGTGAAACAACTGAGGCATACAGTATAGAAAGAATGCATCTGAATATATGCAACAGAAGAGTAACACATATAGCATTATATGCTTATAAATGTGCTTAGGTATAATTACACAGGTCTATTCATTCCTTATGTTACCTGGTAGAACTCAAAAAAAAAAAAGAAAAGAAAAAGGCACTACTGCTATTACATGATGCATTGTCAGTTTTATTACTCTTTGTCTATATTTTCAAGAACTGAGATCACATCAACAAACTATGTTTTTCTGGGGGACTAAAATGCTAAGTCCAGGAACTGGTAATGCATACCACAGTGCTGCAGGCTATGTATGTAGTTCTTTTACATCATGGAGGATTAATGGCATTATTATTTATATTCACTGTTATAGTAACTGTACATCAATATAATGGTGGATAAGTAGCCATTGGCTTCTTCATCTTAAGCATTAAGGATGTTGTTTACCATCTCTCATTTTCTCACAGAGTCTTGCTCTGCAAAAAATAGTGTAGGCAAAAAAAGACTTCTTGAAATATATATGTGTATTTTCAAAGTACAACAGGGAGAGGGAAGGTCACTGAACAATGTAATTGATGGCAGTAGCAAAATGTTTCCTAACGTGCAATGTTGCTAGACTACGTTGATCACAAATGCCAAATAAGATCAAAGTATAGAAATGCAAGGTAACACCCTCTATTGTTCACATTGATTGCATCAAAGGAAATAGAATGTAAATTAGGAAAGCTTTGATGAATGGATAGGCAGCCAAAAGAAGTACAATAAAGTGTTGGGTTTCTCCTTCCTAGCAGGAGCACACACTGCGTTACCCAGCTAATCAAAATGCACAGTGCATATTTCAGCAGATTGAAATCAATTGTAACATGAGATAGGCTTTTATTTTATTCATCTTGACTCTACTGAGTGATTACTTTACCTTCTGCTGTTCAGCAACTTTCAGAATAATGCACAACTCAGTGGACTTACTCAATGCTTGTGTGTTGAATCTTTACTTTGTTTAATATATTTACCAGAGGCTGCTGGTGCAGAAGACTGCAGCCTCATATGCTTCCTTGAAGGATATGTGGGTCACAGCTTCACCAGAAGAAATTTTGATTTCTGTGTCTGATATAAATTTCGCACATTGATGGAATCACATTTTTTATCCTTACAGTAGAAAATGATGTCTGTACCATTTTAGCGTTGCTGCCAGCCAATTAGTGGAACACCATTGATCATGTAGTTTCACAAAAGGCCAACAGGCTTCCCACATTGTAAAACAAGAATAAATTTTGTAAAACAAGAATAAATTCTGTAAAATTTATGGCCAAATTACTGGCTGCTGAGGTGCACAGTGAAATGTAGTCAATTAACGTGATCACTGTAAATCATGGTTACAGCTTGCTGTGTAAATAACAGTGTATAACCAACATAAATAACAACACAAGTGACTCGGTTTAGCGGTGGCACAAACTGTTGTTGATGGTTCACATACCGAAGTGTGGAAATGAAAACAAGGTAAATATACTGCAGAAAAAAATTGTTTAACCACTAAGGCAATCTTCTAAGTGACATACAAACAAATGACAAGGTACAAAGTGGCAAGTTGACAGAACATAACCAACCAAAGAAACCCAATGATAGAGAAAAAAAGAAGTCCAAAGATGTACAGGGATTAATGAACTGAGACACATTTCTAAACAAATTTCTAAACAAATATCTATCACCAGTCTCATGAGTCATATTCATGGCTCTCATAGCTTCTTAAATTTACAAGTCTTTTTATCACAGTAACACCTTATAACTCAATAATTGTGATCTACATTTTTCTTTCCTACTGCATACGACCCAATGAAGTCAGCTATCAAAATTCAGAGCTTCAAATTAAAATTCTATTTTTCTCTAATGAATGAATAATACTTCCTTAGAAAACTGTGTCCTTATTTTTTAAATGAATAGAAAGAATGAGATATAAATCTCTCTATGAAATCAATGTGTTTTCTTGGACAAATATTACTCTTCACATACATTTCATTGAGGGAAGTGTAATAATGCCTTTATAATAAAAACCCCTCAGGTGTATCTATTTTAATAAAAATTAAGAATCTTACAAATGTTCGTGGTCAACAGTTTCTGCAAGTTCTCAATATTATGCTTCTCCAAGTTTTAACTCAATCCAGAGTTGGTTTTAATTCCCGTGTAGAGTGGAGAAGTTTTGAAGGCATGGGTTTGTATTTCAGAATGCAACAGTTCAGGGCTGTTCAAAGCCAGACTGTGGCTCCCACTTGTGAGCTGACATGTTAACCTGGCCTCAGCCCATTCTCAGAGGCCTGCCTGGCCATCTGGGACTGTGTCTGACCTCGGTTTCCTTCAACAGATCTCATCCTGACTCTTACCTTTGGTCCAGTTCCCCAGCCCAGTCTCCATCTGTCCCAAGGAGGTGGCTGATGCCTTGGGCTAGAGCTGCTCCTGATGCCCTTTGGCTGTCCTTCCTGGGGTGGTTTGACTCGTACTAGCTACCAGGTGCTGCCCTGATGGAGGGAGGCCCTGGTTCCCTGTCAGTAGGGAAATCCTGGCCCATGAGGTACCCTGACAATTAGATAGAAGAGAAAATTCTTCAGCAAGTAGGCACTTAAACAACATGAGAAAGTTCCCTGTCATGCAGAACCACCAGAGAGGTTGTTGAATCTCCATCTTCAGAAAAGTTTCAGAGTTCAGATGGACAAAGCTCTGAGTCAAGGTCAATGCAGTGCTGCTATCTGGAAGCTGACCTTGATGTGAGTGGGGTTTTGGAGAAGATGACCTCCAACTACACTGAGAAGAGACAAAGAATTTTATGTGTATAAATTAAAGAGAAAAATCAAGGCATGCTTCTTTCATGAATACAATTTTTAGCATCTAGTTTCAAAAGGAACAGACAAGTCAGCTGATAATATCCTTACACCCAGGAATCAGCACAGTTCTCTCTTCAGTGGAACTGTAGCGCTTTGAGCCCTGTATTGTAGGGATGACTCAGTATTTAAGTACAGATAGCTAGATCACAGGATCACAGAATCATAGAATTTAAGTATAGATAGCTAGATAGTTCCATAGGGTTTGTAAGTTGCAAACCCAGAGCAGGTTACTTGAAAATTATCCTTTGCTATACCTAAGTCTATTTTCAGATCTGAACCTTAATTACTACTGACATTCTAAAATAAAGAATAATTAGTAACACCAAAACTAAAAAAGGGGTCCAGAAGGAAAATTTACACAGTTTAAAATCATTTGCCATTCTTCTTGTGTTAAATAGAAGATGTATGAATTAATGACCTAGGAACTGAGGAAAAGAGAACTCGAAAAGCCTGAGTTGATAGCAGGCATCAAGCCCTGCTATCACAGCCACCACATTTTGTAATCTTCAGTTTTAAAACAGCTAAATTTTTTCATCCTAGTACTCTCGGAGAACAGATCCAAAATCTGAGTGCTCCATTGGTCAGCAACATTAATCTAATTTTCAGCCTGGATTTATTCATAACTAGTTTATACCCATCATTTCTGGTGCCAAAGTGATTCTTTAGTTTTAACAGCATTTCTCCTTCCTTTGGATACTTGTAAACAAGCTCATATCCTTTCATAACTTTGCTTGGCTTATCAATCTCAGCTTTTTTTTTAAAAGCTAGGGTCTCCTAACTAAATTAGCAGCCCTTCTCCTCTCCTGTTCCAGCCTCAGTTTATCTTTCTGGAATATGTCTGATCAGGATTTTGCACACAAGACGTCTAACCAGGACTTAATACAGCAGTGTTACCACTTCCCATTTTTGCCAGCTCTTTTGGTTACATTTTTAGTGCTGAATTCTCTTGGCAGCAATAGCTTAGCCTGTATAACAGGTACAACACCTCAATAGGCCCTATTTGCCATATGCAAGTGATGGACACTGAGCTTAAAATGAAATTTCCTACTATGGGTCACAAAGGGCATGACCTGGCATTTTGTGCTTTTTCTATTATTTCAGTTTTGAAATTTACTTTGGGTTTTTTTGTTTGATTAGTTTAGGGTTTTTTAAATTCATTTTATGAAGTCCACAATCTTCTGCTTTGATAATAGCTTCCAACTTTTGTGTTAGTATTTCATCAGCACAATATTGTGTCACTAAACCAAATTGTCAATATCACATCTGAATGGTGCTCTCCTTTGAGCTACCTCCAACTTTCCTATGTTTCAAAGCTTTCCATATCCCAGAAAGACTATTTCAACATTCCTATTTCTATTTGTTATTTGAATAGATAATCAGTTTTATCAAGTTTTCTATGGGTTACTTTGACATGGCAATCAAACATTGATAATCCATACATGAGTTGCGCCAGGAGAGGTTTTGTTTTGGTATTAGAAAAACATTCTTCACTGTGAGGGTTGTCAAGCATTGGAACAGGCTGCCCAGGAAAGTGACCGAGTCACGATCCCTGAAGGTATTTACAAAAAGATGTGGATGTGGTGCTTAGGTACCTGGTTTGGTGGTGGACTTGGCAGAACAAGGTTAATGGATAGATTTAATGACCTTAAAGGTCTTTTCCAACCAAAATGATTCTATGATCTATTTTTACCTTTGCCATCAGGACATCAGTGTTTATTTTCCTTTTTTTTTTCATGGTATTAATTTTCATACTTTTAAGAAAATCCAATTCAGTTTAGAGTTCAGCATTTATCCTTTTATCCTCTTTCTTTCTGCTCCCAAGACAGATTCTTGTTGATTTGGTCTTTCCAAAGGTATATTCCAAAGTTATATTCTAGAGATCTTTATAATTTTCCTTCTAAAATATATATATCTTTGGTTGGCTATTCTTTCCATTGTATTTTTTACTATTTGAGTTGCTCAAGTCCAAAGTGTTTAATGGGGACATTTGCTATTTAATTATTCATGATGGAGAATATACTTTTAAAAAGTTTGCTGAAAGTAATATACAAAGGAAAATCAAAATCAAACTCCAGAGGGTAGTCAGTAAAAAGTTATTCTCTTCATGTTCATATGATGTGAGGGTATTGCCCTTTAATGTTTAAAGGGAAGAGGAGATATTTCAAGAGGCTAGAAATAGACAATCCACTGTAAAAATATGCAGGTTGTGAACAGTGGCTTCCAAGTTATTCCAAGCTGAGAAGAGTTCACTTCTGCTCTATGACAAAGGGCAATTTACCATTAACCATATAAATTCCAGCAGACAACTGATCATGTGGCAAATCAAGATATATGTACCCTTTGGCAGATTTGTCAGCTGTTTGTGCAGTTGCTAGTTGCCTATGGGACTCCAGAGGATTAATTACACCATGGCAGCAGGCCTTTTCGTTACTTATTTTTGTCTGTACAAGTAATTGAGTGCTGCTATGAACAGTGCAGGCTGCTGCGATCATAATAAAGGCAGACAGCAAGAGACAGGCACGCCATGACAACACAGCCTACAGTCCACAGTGCCATCCCAGGAAGGGGAACTGGGGAGCAAATCACATGTTTTCCCTGAGTATAAGATTCAGTTCTGTTGCCCCAAGACAAGTTGCTCTGGTTAATTGAAAGCAACTTAAGTAAGTGGAATAATAAAGAGCACTAGATGGTCCCAGAATCATTACTGTTTTCATCCAAAGCAGAGCACCGTAGGCCAGATCGTCAGCTGCAATAAATTAGCATAGTGCAGCTACATCGACAGCTATATGAACTTACACTAAATGAGAATCTAAGGATCTGAGTTTAAAACTATGACTGGTTGAATCAAGCCTGGAGTTTTTTAAATTTTACTTAACTCTTTAATGAGTACTTTTCACTAGGTTGTTGGTAAGCTTCTCTACACATATCCCTTTATCTGCATAATTCCTTTATCTAAAAAGGATAAGCTTTTCAAAAATATTAGTAGTAGTAATAGTATTTGAAATACATCTTTAAATAATATGTAAATAGGCCCACAGGGTCCAACCTATTATATGGTACTTACCTAGTACGTAGGATGGACTGAACTTTCTGGTGAATTTTAACATACTGATAGTATAGGATGACACATCCCTTCTGAAGCTGCTACCTCTCCAATGGTCTTTGGATTGATTTCTGACTCCCCTGCCAAAAAGGTCACTGACTATTTCTAATCTGCTTCCTTAATTACAGGACCTCTACATTCTTCATCTAAGCATGAAATATTTTTTTTAGTATCCACTTTATTTAGTACATTCACCAATGACATGTTAGAAGACATTTCCAGATTTCCCATCTGATAGAATAACATTGAAATGGTTCTAAAGAACTGTTCTTCCAAAATCATGAAAAGTATTTGAACATAACGTGACTGCCACAGATGACTGTGACAAGAAATCTGTGTGATAAACAAACACCACACCAACCACGTCAAAATGGTCACAATATTTCTAGCAATCGCCTGCTTAAATTTGAACTGCTCTAAGAATAACTTTTAAAAGTCAAAGCTTAAATTAGTCCAGCTAAGGAACAACCTAGATCAAAATTTCATGTAAACAAAAATTGAAATGAATTCTACTTTTTAACTCATAAATTAGTTGCTGAATAAACAGGAAGGATCAGTGGAGAGCCAGTGTGGAATCAAGGCAAGCTGGCCCTCTTCTGCTGCTATTTTGTTATTTTGTTGGCAAATGCCAACAAAACTTCGTCCAAATCAGATGAAAAATCATAATTTAATCATACTGAGGTTGTTATTATAAGCACATTCAAAGTACTGTAACTAATATTGCCAATTTCCAAGGCAATCTTTTTTCGTAAAATTCATTACATGAATCAATTAAAGAATCACATGATACAACAAATATCTAATTTTCTGCTAGTCAAAGATATTAGAGTTTACTCCATTAATAGGAAATGAGAATAGAAGGGCAGCCTTGACAAATCTAGGAGATGAACAGGCTTCAATTTTCAGGTTTAGCCTTTTCATACTTCAGGTTCTCATACTGCCTTTGGAGCAACTCAAAAATTTCAGCATAGCATTATGCAAGTTGCCAGAATTAGTCATCTTCAGGGTATCTGTGTCTCATGTAATGTGGTAGAGATTGCTGCAAAGACAATGAAATGACCTCTAGGGAGGTATTCTTGTGTTGAGTACCACACTCAGAGGCCACTGTCTGACTCAAGAACATTTAGATGTGTTTCTGTATTTCCCACTGATAGGTTTGCCTATATGAAATAAAAGATATTTTCCTCTGACGTTATTGGACAAGTCTGATCATTAATACTCCAACAGGTACCACAATCATACCCCATGATGCACAATATTAGGTAGCACTAAAAAGAAGTGAGAGAATGGAAAAGAGATCCTGACTGTTCATTTGCAGTATAAACTCTTTGTCACTGTAAATCTCCACCAACGTCTGTAATGTTGATTTCTGTATCGCTTCAGCTCCTGTCACTGCATGGGCTTGCTGTGCTGTTTTTCAGTGTGGTGTTCTTCCTTAATGGACTGTATCTTTCTGAAGTCACACATTGAACAAATGCAATGGCCATTTCAAGTACTCACCTCTTTCTAAGGAAAAACTGAGGAACTACCATGTAGAATGTTGAACTCATTCTTGAGGTGCTAGTGTCATGGACTGGTCAATCACATCATTTTTTTCTTCTCTCATAAATTAAACATCTTAACATTTTCTTCACAGAACCTCCTGAGCTACAACCTCTGTGTACACAGTATTTCTGAACCCCTGAAAAGCGTGCAGATCACAAAACCTTGTTTCAAACCCGAAATCTTTCACAGGAATAGTTCAAAAGTTAGATTCCCAGTATGACTGGGCCAGTTGCAAATTTCCTCCTCTTTAATGCCTCTTCTGTAAAGTTTGTGAGAAATAAAGTTAATAAAGTCTATTCTTCAGAGGCTAAGAAGAGCAGTCTGCGCTAGTTGACAGTATGTTATCAAGCATCACAGAAATCTCTATTTATAAACAAACTATCCATACACTAAAAATGGTTTGTTTGCACTTTGGGTTGCTTTGCAGTAGGGTTTTGGGTGGGTTTTTTTACCTTTCTCCCAATGTTTTACTTCTTTTGTAGTCAAATTCACTAGAGGATGTAGACAAAGAATTGTCACATGAAGTCTAGCAGCTTAATAAATGAAAAGCATCTCACTGCAACAAATTTCATCTATTTTATAGGCTAGGTATAAAATGATATTATAACAGGAAAGAGATGGTATCTAATGTACTGTGAAAAATAATGTCAGGAAAGACAGTTAAAAGCTATTCAGATCCTTTTTCTCTACATTGAAAGAGACCTTTACTGTTTTAAAGACATGCTTTTTCAGATACTTCTTTGAATGATGTTGCAAGACATAAATGCAAGCATCAAGAAATCTTGTATCCAAGTCAAATTATTTTTACATGAATATTTTTTTCAAAATTAGCGATCCACATTTTTAAAGAGAGTTGTATGGTGTTTTAATGGTCTAATAATAATATCTAACCTACTATTTTACCTGGAAATGATAAATTTTTATTTCATCCACTTTTTACAGCTACTAAAATAAGAATTTTGAAATGCTACTTTAGTTCAGTAACTTCACAAGGTGTACCTGCTTGAATATTGATCCTTACAGAAATATTTCAAGTGTCTAAATTCTCTCAGTTGACAAAATTACAGTGTCAGCTGGAATTTTCATAAACTGGAAGCAACAAAAAATAGCAGTGCCCCTCTTCAGTTTTTGATTACTGCAGCTGTTCTCAAAGATGCAACAGAGTGAATCACCAAAGCAGCAAATCTACACAGAGACTGATGAGAACTACTACAACAAAGAAATCTAGATTAAATAAGTAGATAGTGAATTTCATCTAGCTCTGTAGGTCTTCACTTATAACATATGGCATCAAGCATAGGAGCTTATGGTGAGGAAGCATGATAATAATTAGACAACTTGCAAAAGTAAATGGGTTCAGTAAGATAAATACAAGGGTTTCTGGCAGAAGATCTGAAGGGAAGTAGTTTTTGTTATCATCCTCCCTTCTCTCCTTTAGAAGTGCAAGGCTTTGATCAGTTTTTTAGAGGTGTGAGGTTAAAGAATTTGCATATTATGAGATTTCACAACATTGCAGATTCTTTATTGCAAGCCTGCAGTTCCATACATACGTTATCTTCTAGTGTTGCTCTCTTAAATAAGTATTACACAAACACATGCACACATACACAAGAGGACATATTTTTATAGTCTCACACCTACCAATTTTCTTCAGTCTGAAATAATTCTTAATCTACATTGTTTCCTTTAGGTTTTAAGGGGGGAAAATCTTTATTCTTAATAATACTTTTTAAATTAGCTCAGTGAAGAAATTAAATTACCTGGCTTCTGCTGGAGAAAGCTCAGTTGTGTTATGATAAATGAAAGTGATCAATTTTGCATATTTAACATACATAAACCCCAGAGTAAAAGATTTCTGCTTATTTTAGCTCTTTTACCAAATGGCTCCATTTAGCATTAAAATAGACAAATAAGATCCCTTAAGTTAGTAGTCAGACAGGGTAACAGCGAATCACACTCTTCATATATGTCTGAATATGTTCCTACACCAGCTGCAGTGTTGCAATGTACTCTACTTTGTCTTTATTATTGACAAATAGTTTGAAAATACTGAGCACTGAAACCCCTGAGAGCAGGAGAATATCAATAGCCAGAGAAGGATAACCTGCATGTTTGCAATACAAAAGAAGGATATATTGATTTGTGGGGAGTTCACACAAATTAATTGTGCCAGCCAATAAGAAGACACCATCAATTATTTGTTTAGCTTGAAAAAATCAGTCTTACAAAAAACAGACTTCTCCAGAGTAAAAGGAAATGCACACATGTGGAAGAAAACTGCACAGTCAAGCATAAATAACTGTGAAGTACTGCAGCTATGTAATTGTTTTAAACAATTTTATTTTAGTAAAACTGGATTAAAAAGGAAGAAGGAAGGAAGAAAATTAATTAAACAACAGGGAATCTAGTAGTAAGGGAAAAAAAGTGTGTAGATTAGAAATTTATGTATAATACACAGCAAGATGAAAAACTGAATTGGAATATCAAACTGATAGTTGTTTTCACATCCCTAAGAAATTAAAAGAAGGTTTGAAAATGGTGAAGAACAAAGGCCTGAAAGAAGCAGGGCTCTCCATTACTATGTAGGACAGAAACGAGAGCACCTTTTTTGCCAAAATCTACCATACACACAGCCAAAGAAGACACTAAAGACACTTTCTGGCTTAGAGCAAATGAGAAAAAGTAAACATCACTTATGAGGCATTCATCCAGATATTACAATTCAAGTTCCAGCTTTCCATGAAAAAAGAACTGGACTGGAGTAAACCCATGACATTGTAAATGGAGTATGGAAATTCTATGAAACTGACAGTGGAATAAAGACTGATATAGACAGTCATCATATCCATTGCCAACTTCAGCTAGTGTTTGTACACATTGATTTACCAATCCTCCCTTTACTGGAAGTGCTGTCACTGCCCTCAATCCCCAAAAACTGTGTATTCTGTAAAAAAAAAATAATCAAGGGACAAGAAGAAAAGGTGGCTTCAGCCACCAGTTCAAATGCTGATTTAATAGAGAGAATGTTTAAGAGTAATTTATCCATGCTTTATTGCTCTTGAAAGCAAAATGAAAACCACTTGCAGGTAACATACACAGGAAGCCAAACTAACAGCTAGATATAGTTAATTTGTTCCTGGTTACTAATTTAACTGGGATTCATATATAAAGATTTGGATTCAGTGCACATTGCAGTGCAATTCCAGTACATCAATCTGTTTAATAATACCATACCTCAGCATAAGCCTTGGATTTGGTGTGCTGTCTGAAAATAAAATTAAGGAATTTGATTTTCAAGCAGCTCAGTAACAGTCCACCAACAGGAAATAAGGATTCTCAAATTTATTCCTTTTAAAAAGCTGTCCCTAAAAGCGAGAAGTTTCTCATTTCTGTCATTGCATTTTCATTTGTTACTATTGTGGTTAGTTCTGCAAAAGAAAACATAATCCAGTTTAATATTATATGTCATAAAGTATTCATTCATTTAAAAGAAGACAAAACCACTCTATTACCTTATGCTATAGTGCAACTAATGCCAAAAGCAGAAAGATATAAAATATAAATGTAACATTTTTTAAATCATTCTTTTCATCATATAACTTTCATGAAAATGGTAAAAAAAAAAAAGGTATTTTAATTGAGCTTTCTTCATTTTAGCATTTGATCTGAATTATCTTGATGAGAAATTCAATCTTATTTTGAAATATCTGCTTCAGAAAGATCAGAAGGATTTGCAGTTCTTGAAATACCTCTGTTAAGTGAAAATGTGCATCAACTTTGCGTTAGCAAATGTAGTGCCTTAGAAGAAAGTATGGGGAACTGACTGAAACCTATAGCAATCCAACTGTAACATAGTTTTGTATTTGGCAAAAACGGAATATTTGGATTTTAGTCACTCAAATCAAGTATAGATATAAATGTAAATCGGTGAAATAAAAATGTAATTCTAACACCCACAGGTAACTACAGTAAATTTCAAAAACTCCATTGTTTGTTTTAACAAGACCATTACAAATGGCAGTAAATAAATGTGTAGTCCTCCAGCACATAAAATCCACATCACGTGATCTTACAGTTTATGAGACAAGCCATATGCCTTGACAGATCTTTCTACTCTATAATACAGCATGGGTAATGCAATATAGTTTATTTCCACCTAAGTATATCGTGCTATGTCTCTGCAGGCATCCTTTTTCTGGAAGATTTAGATGAGAAGAAAACAATAAAACTGAGAATTGGTTTGGAAAAAAAATCATTCCTTATTAAGAAAAATAAGCTGAAACAGAAGTGAGAGCAGGCATTAAATTTACAGGCATCAAAACTGACAAAAGCAAGAGGGCACAAGATACGATCGGAAAGTACAGAATGTTTGACCAAGGTGGTAACATAGACCTAGAATTTAAGATAAGCTGAGTCAGACCTATGGTATATCAATCTGGTCCTACATATTTTCTCCAACAGTGGCAACAGAAGAGATCTTTTTAAAAGATTTAGGTTTGACTAAGTAAACATGTCCAAGGAGAAAAACAAATAAAAGAAAAAAAGCTAAAATATCTTCATATTCTAAACATTAGTGGGAAAAAGGATTCAGAAAATATTTTGCAGCTCTTTTTATATTTGAATGATTCTAGATACTCGCAGCTAAACTGTAAAAATTATTGTAAAACTATTGTAAATACCCTATATACTTACAGCTGCAGTATTGCTATTGCTAGGTTGAGCTTTCCCAAAGGCTCTTCTGTGATCACCCAGAAGTCAGACCATATCTGTAATATGTCATCATTGAAAAATAAGATCCTACTTTAGAAATCAGTCCAGCAACTACATCTTTCAAGGTCAGTGGAAAATCAGATTATTTTTATGTGGTCTTCAACCCAAATAAAATAAAATAACTACTTTTGAAACAAAAACACAGCAAATCCAAAATTATCAAAGTAGTGATGGACATGCAGTGATTAGCTCCATTTGGAGGACTGGAAATCTTAATGGACTATGTTAGGGAAGAAAAAAAAAAGTCTTGCTTGTCTTCTCTAAGCTTCTAACGACTCACATTTGCTCATGACCACACATACAGCTACAGTCATGGCTTCATTCTGAACAGAGCACATTATCAAGGTATTGTAATAAGTGTATAATGGTCTTTCGTGAAATGGGAGTAAGCATAATTTCACATGAAGAATCACATTCAAGGGAGCATTTAGTGTGTCAATGATTAATGTGATGGACAATAGATATGGGTCATACACCAAAAGACAAAAATATGTTCTGAGTGCCTATTCAAAGGTTTATGCTTGGCAAGATGAACAACTGTCTAGGGGTTATTGAAGCACTGAGAACCAACATGCCTTTTTTCCTCATTCAACAGTGTATCTGATAAACCTGCATGTTTCCAAATTCACGCTTAATTTTTCTTCTTCACATAAAAATCACATACCATTTAATTAAATTTATTTGAGCTTGATAATAATTTTTGTATACTGGTTAACACAATAAATGTTTAATAAGGATTTACTTTAACTTTCTACTTAGATATGTGAAAGTCTTAGATTTAGAAAAGAAAGAAAAACAGCGTACTTTACACTCTCAGTGATATGTAAGGGACCTCTGGAGACTGTCCAGGACAACTTCCGTGCAAAGCAGGGTCAACAAGAGCAAGTTGCTTGGGGCTGTGTTCAATTGTGTTTTGACTGTCTCCAAGGATGGAGACTCCATAGCCTTTCTGGGAAATCTGGTCCAGCATTCAATCAATGAGGTGGGTTGAGAATTGGCTGTCTGACCGAGCCCAGAGGGTTGTGATTCAAGGAGCAGAATCTGACTGGAGGCCTGTGACTACCCAGGGCTCGGTGTTGGGTCCAGTCCTGTTTAATATCTTCATTGACGACCTTGATGAGGGAATATCA
Source organism: Laterallus jamaicensis coturniculus (assembly GCA_022605575.1). NCBI lineage: Eukaryota > Metazoa > Chordata > Aves > Gruiformes > Rallidae > Laterallus > Laterallus jamaicensis. The sequence continues at coordinate 1,013,383 of JAKCOX010000027.1, forward strand.
TCCACCCTCAGCAAGTACGCTGATGATACAAAGCTGGGAGGAGTGGCTGACATGCAGGAACACTGCGCTGCCATCCAGCAAGACCTGGACAGGCTGGAGATCTGGGCAGGGAGAAACCGGATGAAATTCAACAAAAGCAAGTGTAAAGTCCTGCACCTGGGAAGGAACAACCGCATGTATCAGTACAGGCTGTGGGATGACCTGCTGGAGAAGAGCTCAGTGGAGAAGGACTTGGGGTCCTGGTAGATGACAGGTTGGCCATGAGCCAGCAGTGTGCCCTGGTGGCTAAGAGAGCCAATGGGATCCTGGGGTGCATCCGGAGGAGTGTAGCCAGCTGGTAAAAGGAGGTGATCCTCCCCCTCTACTCTGCCCTGGTCAGGCCCCACCTGGAGTATTTTGTCCAGTTCTGGGCTCCTTGGTTTAAAAAGGACAGGGATCTCCTGGAGAGAGTGCAGAGAAGGGCTACGAAGATGATTAGGAGCCTGGAGCATCTCCCCTATGAGGATAGGCTGAATAAGTTGGGACTCTTCAGCCTGGAGAAGAGAAGACTAAGGGGGGACTTAATTAAAGTCTATAATTATCTGAAGCAGGGGATGCAGCCCCTTTTCAGTGGTCTGTGGGGATAGGACAAGGGGCAATGGCTGCAAGTTGGAGCATAGGAAATTCCGCACCAACATGCAGAAGAACTTTTTCCCAGTGAGGGTGACAGAGCCCTTGGACAGGCTGCCCAGGGAGGTGGTGGAGTCTCCTTCTCTGGAGATATTCAAGACCCGTCTGGCCGCCTATCTGAGTGATATGTCCTAGGGAGCCTGCTTTGGCAGGGGGGTTGGACCCGATGATTTCTCGAGGTCCCTTCCAACCCCTACAATTCTATGATTCTATGATTCTATGATCACCATCGCAAGAATTAAAAATAAAATAAGAAGACGAAAGTTAAGGTGTTTGTGTGTCATATTCAGGCAGAATTTCCCATGTTCCAATTCATAGCATTTACCTGTTGTTCTGTGACTAAATACCACTGGGAAGAGGACATTAATAACAAGTAAGAATTTTCTCAGCGAGGACAAGAAGATAGAAAGTACATTTCTTAGACAGAATGGGAATGAAAAAGGTAACCTTTGCAGAGAATGAGAATAAAACAACAGTGATAAATGGAATCAACCCAAGAATAGAGCTGAGCTTAACTAGGCTGCTTCACAGTCTAGAAAACAAATTCTGCTTTGTTTAGCCCTTTGTAAGGCCGTGGTTCCAGCCTTGTCTGTAATTCCAGGCAGCATAATTCAAGGGAGTCCCTAACAGTTGTAAGAGGGAAAAAAAAATGATGAGAGGTATTATTAAGCCCTCTCAGGAACAACTGGATGACTAAGGTTACTCAGGTAGAGAAGACTACAGGCAAAACACACAGCTGCAAGATGATATTCACAATCTACACAGTACATAAATACAAATTATTTTCCTAAAGAGAGCTGTTCTTCATGACTGTTGCAGACAGAGATAGGGATAACATTTCTGCATATTAGAAAAAAAATATCTTTTGTGAAGGTAGTGGAACACTGAATTAGATTGCTCTAGAAAGTGTCAGTCTTCAAAACTGGAAATATATGGAATCATATATTAGCAGTGACATAAGTATGGGTCCCTGTTGATCATAAGCTAATGTCATGCACTCCTATGAGCTCATAATATTATAATAGAACAAACAGGAACTTATTAATTATGCACACATTTATATGAAGTTATACAGTACTGATTTTAAATTGTTTAGAAAATTGATTTAAAATTAAGAAACGTCAACTTATCTCTTGACTAGAATGAAATGAAACACGTTGTTCAACCAGAAGAAGGACTAACATTAATATGGATCCATAATAGTAAGAACCAAAACTGAATAAAATTCTAGAATTATAACTTATATCATGTTTTTCTTAAGAGCTGAACTAAAATTAAATTACTCCCCGAGGAACAGAATAATAACTGGAATTGGTTCTTTCTTACACAATTAAAGCAACACTGCTGTGCTGCTGATGCTGACCCAGTATTTTGGGCTTCCTTAATCTATTTCTTCCTAGATCTATGATTTATGACATCTGAGGACTGACCTTTAAATTTTTGCCCTAACAAGCAGGTTTATTTGCACTCCTTGGAAATAAAAAATAAAGACCTCCAGGCTAGTAAGTATTAATTTCTTTAAACATACCACATTGTCTCACACATAACCTCCTAGAATTTGTGACAAGCAACAGTATTTGAGGTTTAACTAGTTTCTGGACTTCTAAAACAAATGTAATTTATGCTGTCTAATGTACCTCATTTTGTGATCTAACAGCTATTTCTAAAGGCAACAGAAAACTAACCTGCTAAATCAAGCTGGCTTCTGAAATTCAATGCTGCAAAGAAAAACATACATGGCTATGAAATAAGCATTTCTATTAATCTTGTTTGTCAAACATCACACATATCAACTGTCTTCCTATCTCTAAACTTAAAATGTCAGCTTCTCTCTTGTTATCTCCTAAGAAATGTGACACCAAAGTTAATGAAAACATTTATTTAAACAAAATTATTTATAAATACTGGGCTTCCTCCAGTCAGGTATATATATATATATATATATTGGGTTTGGGCTATGGTAGCTTGAAATCCACGTGGATACAAATATGTATATATGTAGATTTTTATCATGAATATGACTTCTATTTTCTCTTTAGACATACCAAATTATACTAATGTTTGAAGAAGTTGAAATCAGGCATTTGATTAGATGCCTTTCTTTAAATTATTCTGAAAGTCTACATTGGTTTATGTCAGTTACTGGGGTAGAAGCATTTCTGAGAGAAATCTCAGTTGTGTCATTAGGTTATTCTCAAATCTTAACTTCTGCTTAAAGAGGAAAGAACTTGGGCCACTGAACTATAGCTCAAAACAATGGACAATGCCAAGTCATGGAATGATGAAATCTCCAAAAGCACCATAGTTTGTAGGGGGAATTTACCTGCCATTAGGATGATTGATAGCCTTTAAAATTAAGATTTACTCAGAAATACCAAAACAGTAGGCACTGTTTTAGCTAGAATAGCAGATTTTTAGCGAATAGCTGCAACAGATTCTCATCTATGTCAATAAAACACAAAAATGAACATAAAAACCTTACTGATTAGTGAGTTATATGATTTTACAGGCAGACCCCTCATTTCTCTTTGCCTAAACCAGGAGGAGGCTGAGTAACACTTCTATATCTAGACTTAGTGCTTCAGTCCAGAAAAAGCCAAAGCCGCAGCACTGGCCTGGTTCACAGTGAATTTGACTGACATTGTTACCCTAACAAGATGTTAAATTCATATTAAATATGTTTGAGGAGTAGTATTACGTACAATTAGCCAATACCACTTGACACAACTGTTCCAGTGCTCAAAATTGTAACAATTGATTTCACTAACAGAGTTTTACACTGGCAAAACAACACACTTTTCACTAGTTTCATAAAGGGCTAAGGCAAAATGATGAAGTGAAACAAAACTTATATAGGAACAAAAGAATGCAAAGAAACAAAACTTATTTTTCCCAAGATGCTGACCTACCTATAGAACCCTGGGTAAAATATAATTGGAATGGACATTCACCATACTGGTCTCAATATAGCAGCAAACTGTTGGAGGACTCATTAAGTGAGATTATCAAACTCTTCAGGACATGCACATACACTCATGCAATTAATGTGCCAAATTAAGACAATTTTCAAGAATGTACACTGAAATATGAGTTAATGCTTTTTCTTATTGAACCAATGTGTTCTGGAAATAAAAAGAAAGATAAGTAGCACCTTCTATTACACTTGGCCAAAGAAAGACTGTAGTAGGAGAAAAAAAATTCAGATATTTAGGTCAGAAATAACAGAAATAGATAATTTAGGCTTATAAGCATGTGCGTACTAGATTTGAAAGTGACATACAAACACAGACCTAAAAAGATTTGACAAGGTGAAATTACTTTCAGGCTCCTACAAGCTCTGACAAACATGTAATTCATGTTTATTCCAGCAGGATCTGTGAAAAAGTAATTGTTGGCCTCATCAGTCAAAAATTGTGTTCCTGAAAAGTTTAAAGTTACTTTAAAAATATTAGAGAATTGAAGAGAAAAGAAGAGGCTCATCCAATGACTCATTAAAATGACAGAGGCATTAATCTGACTCATTGGTTAGTCACAGCAATCTAAGCAGTAAAAATAGTGTCTCATTAGTCTTTTAAACATGTATTCCTTATTCTACATGAAATTGATACTTAATCACTTTTCTAGTGTACAGCAGGCACTAGGTACACAGGGAAAACTTGGAGTATGGGAAGTTTATAAAATTTCTGTCAATCTCTCCTACACGATAGGAATGATTCATTATGATGGGCTATGTGCGGCAGGGTGACTCTGAATGGAAGCCTGTAATTAACTTTGCTTCATGTTTTATTGATAGCATTTGCTGTTTTCTGAGATCTGATCGTACATCCTGAGCAATGTGGAAACCTCTGGATCATGCTGTGCTTAGATACCCTGGCACTGGGGGACATATGTGAGAATCTAAATAGATTAGATGGAAAATGTACCACATCCCTTGTGATCTGTATACACTCTTAGATTCTCCCTTTTCTGCGGTCAGTTTGATGGTGACTTTTAGTATGGAACATGAAATCAAAGTTCCTTTTGTACCATCTTCATCCACTATTTACTTGCATGAGTCATGGACATGCTGATACAGGATAGGAAAAAAATGCATAGTCTCCCTTACAAACATATCTGTACTTTGAAGTGCTATGGATATTACACTCCAGAGCAAATATGAAGTTGTGGACAATTTGCATTTACAACTTGAGGAGAGATTAATGGATGTGGATGAGCCTTCTGTTATCCTGGCAACAAGTCACCCACAAAATGGGAAAAATATGTGGGTTTTTTGTAATATGGGTAATTTGGCAAAGCTGAAAACAAATTTACAAAATCCTTAAAAGACCATGGATTCTTTAGGAACAGATGGTATGAAAGACATTTGAAATCCCTCCTGTAAACTCTATTCTACTTCATATAAACAATATAAGCAGAAGTTCACAGACCAGGATCTTCCTCCTAACAGTTTTGACCCTAGACTAAACATCTGATATCTCATTCCTGATTCCTGAGCTTTGAGTTTTATTTTCAGAAGGAAGCAATGTCAGTAGGATTATCTATCAGGAAACCCTTTTGTCACATGACTTGGATAGTGGGAGATTTAAAAAGTGGCTTAAATCTCTCACCATCTGCAAAGAAATGTTCTTTGGAATATCTGGAAACTCTAGTTCTGACTGTGTCTAATTTTTCACAATTGAAACAATTTGCTAGGATTTTTTTGAATAATTTTTAAATTATCATAATAGTTTTTGCTGTGAATTGCTGCTTCCCAACTTTTCTCATTACTTCTACAACACGTACCTAGAGCACTTTTAATGAGATATCTTTAGAATCGCAGATTTCATTGAAAAAAATTGCATTTTTTTTTCTATTGTCTTTCTTTTCTGTGCTCCTATGGTACATGCACTTCAGGTTTCTAAAATTCAATACCTTCCTTACCTATCAAGCCTCAGTCTGAAGACACCCCTCTACTGTGATGAATGAAGCAAATATTATTTGCTATGGTTAAAAAGAACAACATAGTATAATCACATAATTAAAGCCTTCACTATAGACAAGAGAGAAATAAGAATTGAAGAAGCACAATTATTTCTGAATTTCCTAACTATTGAGTTGTCAAGCTAGAAAACATAATGCTATTCCTTCAACACCATTTTTCCGCCTGTGCACATATTAAAATTCAGACTTGACTAATGACAGAAGAAGAGGAAGCAAATTGACAGGCAGCCCTATGTCATGGATAAATCTCAAATTCTGGCTATATGGAATATCCTCTTTACTAAAACCAAACTTAGAAAATAACTAATGGATAATAGGAAACCTTTTATTCAGAAACACAGGCTTTGGTTTCACTGACAAACCTGGTATATGAAAATGTAGACTGAAACACAATTCTGTATACTGGCAGTCACATGCACTCAAAAAACCCCTTGACTGATGTTTTAAAAACTCATAGACTGATTTAACAATCATGAAGTTTACAGAAAATTTTACACTTTTTCCCCTTGTATACTAGTTCTTCAGCTTTACTAGCACATTTAATTTGCATTTCTGAGCATTTTTCTGCCAATATGACAGGTAGATTCTCATATGAGCTCTTGATTCCATGAGTTAAGTGTTTGTGACAATGCACTGAAAAATAAGAGCCTTGCAATGAAATCCCAAGATGGAAGGCATTGCTGCAGTCTCATACTGATTCCAAATCATTTTTCTTGATGTAGCACAATCATGAGGGAATTTTTGTTCCACTCTTTTCAATAAACAGTTCCCTAGTTTGACAATCTAAGCTGTTTACAGTGACTTTTAATAGCTATCTATCAATAGCTCATCTTTTCAAGCAATTTAAAAGTCACACAAGCATATATGTCACTCAACTTCTGTTAAAGTCATCCACTGTGAGTTATAAGGCACTGAAATTTTCCTATGAGACAAAATATCTAACACAGTAAAGGCCTAAACTAGTTTGACAAACCTATCAACTCCATGTAATGACTCATTAAGTCATGGTAAGAGTTAGCTTGTAACCTGTAAGAGTTAACCCAGGTTTGTAAATCAAGGAATTCTGCATCCAAAATTCTGCCTGTACCATAACTTTGATCAGTATCTCTAAAATAACTTTTAAAAACAAACAAACAAAACCCTTTTAGGAGATACCTATTTATTTTTATATTTAAGGAGAGTTAACAGCTAATAAGTAAGCACTTCCCTCACATAGGCAATGCTAAGCCAGATACTGACACATAACAAACTCTCTTCAGCTTAAGTGAACCCTAGGATTCCAAAAACCCCTGCAGTTGTTTTACATAAAGACGATAAAATAAGATTTTTTTCCTGTAAGGCTCTAATCTTGGTATCTCATTCTCACATGAAGAAGAATGTTCATTTTTTTTAGCCAAAGGTCAACAGAGATGTGACACACTCTGGTCTGTAGTTGGACCTCAAAAAAAAAAAAAAAAAGCTAGGAGGTTCTTTTTCACTAAAAACCTAGAAAGTTGCTTTCATAATATTTTCTTTGCTGCAAACAAAAACCAAAACAAAAACAACAACAATAAAAAAAACCCATAAAAAACCAACCAACTAAAAACCCCAAACCTCTCCAAATTGGTTTTCCTTGAATAAAAAGTAGAACAAAATTAAATCCCATTTGGGCAGTGAGGATATTTTTTGTTAAAGAGATGTTACTTGCATTGATCTCTCATGTGCATCCACTAAAATGCAAATAAACTTTCAATGTATAGTTCTCTATACAACATTTTCAACCTGATAACCTTTCAGGAGTGCTTTGAAAGAAGTCAGTGTTGTAGCTTTTTCTATCCTTTCTCCAATGCACAGCCTTTTTCTTTTCTATACAGAAGAAATCGGGGAGGTGCTATAATCCATTCCAGTGCTACTCAGTTAATGCATTTGACAGCTAGTGTATGAACCATCCTCTGAGAGCAATACTCAATTACTGCAGATATTTAGATCATATCATGAGATCCCTGATGAGCTCAAATATTTTTAAAATTATCTAGGTAACGCTGGTTTTTTTCTTAATTATTAGTCCAACTTTCTACAAAGCAGTCTCTAAATTAAAGAAATGTGGTGGGTGAAGTGTTATTTTTTGCCACCATCAGCAAAAAGAATTTCCTCTATGAGGCTGTGTCAAATAAAAAGCTTAGTAGGCCACTAATGGCCATGACCTGTGGCAGCCTTGTTGTACTGTGTAACTGAATTATTTCCTTTTCTAAATCTCCAAGCGTGCCACTGAGAACGCCAGGTCAGCATATATAGTAAACAAATCACCAATCACCCAACAACTACTGTACTGTCTGCCTCCAGAATGAAAGATCTCTTCCCTAGCTTGAACTTTTGGACCTTGAATTTGACCCTGTCTGAGCTTTTGTTAAGTTAACAAATGATTTTGATGGTAAAATTGCAAATCTACATATAGGACTGGTGAGGGAAACACATCAATAAGGGATTACTTAAAGTAATTCAGGTTGCTTGACCCAAGCACAAGCCCTCTAAACTTATTTCCTTCTCACCCTTCTGTTTTGTGTCTGCAGTTTTAATTTCTCCTTTCCCCTCCATGAATCCATTTATACTGATCGCATCAGTGCTCTTGGCAATTTATTCCATATTTCTAGTATTCTTTGCATGAAATAGCTCTGCTGGAACTCCTGTTTACTTGTAATTTCAGTTTATTTCCCCTGTTTTTTTCAAACAGCAGGTTACAATTAATTAAAATAAATCTGAAAAGAGATACATTTAGTACAGAAAATGTTTGTAAATTGATACTTTTTTTTTCTTTAGCAATGTTTTGAAACTGTATGCTATTAATAAAGTTGCACAAATAATTACCCTAAATCTCATATTCAGGTAATTACAAAAATAAAATGAACATCTGTTATTACAAATGCATAATGCCAAGTCATAATGTGCAGGTTAGGGGCTAACACAAGCAAATTGGACACGGTATATAAACACAAAATAAATTATTGCATGGTGGTGTAATTACATTCCAACCATTATGTTAATTGTAATTTATATCAATTCAATAATTAAAGAAAACAAGCTCTTCCTTTGGTTTCCTATTTAGATTATTCTGTGTACTAAATTATTCTGTCATCTAGGGTAGCACTGGACCATAAATCTGACAGCAGCACATGGTGACAGTATCTTTAATACGTAAGAGAAAGCTTTCTATATGCTAGATTTGAAAGAAATGTTTTGCTAATTACATTGTGTCAAAAATAAACAATATAGAGTTAAACAGGGCATAGAAAGTCCACTTTTTGATTGTCCCAAGAATGTATTACTTTGTAGATACTGATATAAAGTGTTACTTAAAAATGTCTTTATTACAGAATTACATTAGAATGGGATAGATTCTCTAAGGACAATCCTAGCAAAAAGGATAAAATCCAATTATATAACTATATGGCTGACAAGAACTTTTGGAGAATTTTTATTCTTTTCCTTTCAGTAAAATACATTGTCCATATGTTCTTTATATAGAGATATAAAGAATAGTTTAGATATTGACATATATGAAGACATACTGTGACATGTGCTGAATAGGAAGATGTTTTACCTCAACATCACCTGAGTAGTCTTCTCTACCCTCACAGTTAAGTGGTTAACCCTAATATCTAATATGTAACCTATCTTCATTTTACAGGTAAGTAAACCACACTGTTTTCTATAAGAAGAATGGAAGAATTGACAATGTCCTCATTATAATGCTCCTTTTACAAGGATGCTAGAGAGGTAAGAGGGGCAAAGTTTGTCTGGAGAAGTAATCTCTTTTTAGAGTGGTAAAGTGGAAACAACAACATGAACTTTGGGGCACTGTGTTTCTTTATCAGGTCTGAAAAAATAATACGGTAATTTCTATTTTATCTAGAACTTCCTTTAAACGTGGAAGCAAAATGTAAGGGAGTACTTTGATCCAGTTGCATCAACACTGAGAAAAGCTGAATAAGCAACAATTATCTGCCATATCTTTGCATTTGTGTCCATTATTAACATGTTCTGACCCAATACCTTTACAACTATCACTTAGTTTATATTTCAGTATTTCTCTCTGTATTGTTTTCACCTGCTCAGACACTCACGGTTTCACTTTTAATTTTTTGTCTGGAAGTCTGAATTCATCTTCACTGTTATATTTTCCAAATAACCTAAGTCACTCAGAGTTTAGATCCTATTCTTCAACATACTCACAGATTTTCCCCGCTTCCTAATATCCACAGGTTTTATAAGCATGCAGGAATGCATGCTGCATCTTTTATAGCTGCAACTAAAAACATTGGCCAGAATTAAATCAACAACATGGACCTACTTGATACATTCTGGGCAATCACTTGTATCTATATAGAGCGAGCTTTTTCAGTTGTGTGTTTTATGGTGATCTCATCTCTATCTGCAATTCATCACAAGATCTTGTAAGCAATACATTCAATTTCCCAAGTGTTTTTTGTTTGTTTGTTTCCCAAGTGTTTTCCATTACATCATGAGAACAGTGTTTAGTAATCTGTGAAATCTTTTCTTGGATATTGAAGGTCCACAGAGAGAAAAATTTGTCTGTCACTGATCAAAGCCACCAGTGGCTAATGTGGGATTCATATACAAGATACATTGTGATACAGGTCTTCTCAGAGTCCTTTCTCATTAATTCCTCTGTTAAGGGACACAGACAAATGCCCTTGGCTTGAGATTAATCTAACTGAACAGATCAGGAGAATCCACAGGACATGACATAAATAACTGCTGAATATAACAAATAACAAAGCAAGAAGTTGGCAAAAGTTGCAGAGCCACAAGGAATCTAATTATATAAATGGTGAGGGGAAGAGGGTGTAGATTCACAGATAACTGAAGGGCAGTATGAGGGATATTTCAGCTATGGAGTCTTGCAAGGCCAGAAATACCTAGGTAGCCTTACCCTTGAGAAAACTCACAACATATTCCTGCAGTACACGGCTGCAAATAAACTAGAGAGTCTGCTGACAAAAAGAACAGGACTTGTACCTCAGTGATGTCATCGATGTCAGTCATCTGCATATTACAGTAATTTTGCTGTAGACAAATAGTCATTTTAGAGCAGGACCAGGACTGAATGGGTCAAACTGTGGCAAACCTGAATACACTATCTAAATTGAACTGCAGCACTTAGGGGTTGTCCTTGCTCAAAATATGACTTCCAGAGGCTCCAGAGATACTTTTTCTGTGTGGTTTGAACACCGTGTGCAATTAGAGGAAGACATGTTCTGCCACAGAAGTGGTACCTAGACAGTAATGACTGAAGTGCAGCGTGGGAAAGTGATGTTCTGTTTTCAGGTCTCTTCAGACAGTGTTAATGGAACTGCAGCATGCAGAGGACAAGCACCTGAGCTCATTTTCTATGCATGATTTATTTCAACTTGATTGTGTTCCAATATTGCAATGATGCACATTAAGGGATTTTTAAATTTTATGGTAAAATCCTATAGCAGTATAGAAAGTTACACTACTTACCTGCCTGCTACAGCAGGCTATACAAATAAACAAAGGAATGATCTTGAATTTAATCTTGTTTTAATTATTCATAAGGTATTTGTCTTAATTAAGACTGCAGCAAGCATAAAACTTAAATTTTGCAAGTACTCTACATTTATTTCATATATAGTTAAATAACTTGTTGACTGCAGCTCATTTGTGTTTTTTCATTTTGGGTGGGATTTGGGAGGTTTTCTGGAGGGTGGTTGTTTGGGGTTTTTTATCAGGATAAAAAATCTGGAGTAAGAAACATGTACCCTTGGTGGAAGAGGATCAGATCAGGGAATATTTAAGCAAACTGGACACACCTGACTCCTTGGGCTGCGATGGGATGCACCTGTGAGTGCTGAGGCAGCTGGCAGATGATACTGCAAGACCGATTTTGATAACCTTTGATCAATCATGGCAACTTGGAGAAGTGCTTGAAGACTGGAGGAAAGCAAATGTTACTCTTATCTTCAAGAAGAAGGATGCAGGTAACTACAGGCCTGTCAGTCTCACCTTGATCTCTGGGAATATGATGGATCAGCTAATCCTGGAAACTATTTCCAGGCACATGAAAGACAAGAAAATCATCAATAGTCAGGAGCATAGCCTCATCGAGGGGAAGTCATGCTTAACGAACTTGATAAACTTATATGATGAAAAAATTACTGGCTAGATGAGAGGAGAGCAGTGGATACTGTCTACATGAACTTCAATAAGGCCTTTGAAATTGTCACCCTTAAGATCCTAATAGAAAATCTGTTGAGTACACTGGATGAGGAGACAGTGCGGTGGTTTGAAAACTGGTTGAAAAACTGGGTACAGAGGACTGTGGCAAGTGAAACATAGTCTAATTGGAAGCCAGTAACTAGTGGTGTATGCCAGGGGTCAATACTGAGACTGATCCAGTCTACAAAACTTGATTACTGAAAAAAATCTAAATCATTCCTTAGTAACTTATATCCTTTACCTGCAACAATAAAATACTGAAATTATATTTTTAGCATTTGATGAGTAATTTAAGAAATTTTCCAAATAATTTTTAACACTTTTGTATCATGTCATTCTGTTTGCCTAAATCACTGAGGTATTTCTTTATACATCTCAACAGCTTCTCTATCAAATGAAAGATATAATTGAGCCATCAACAATAGACTTTAATCTGATTCAATCACTAGGGACTCCAGAAAGAGTCAAGACTTAATATTATTCAGATATCAGATACAGCACACTATAAAGCATATATATCATGTAGGTGTTGCTATGTTACTCCTTTTCTGAATTTGGGTCACAGAACCTATCACTATCTGCATTTTCTTTGAGAATTTTTTTCTTCCTCAAAGCTCAAGTGTTCTGACAGTCTCTACATTTTCATTTATCTGAATTATTTTCACAAAAATAAGTGTCTTGATTCATTTTCCTAGCACATATATCTGTAGCTCTATTTTTGTCCTACAGATGTATCCTGGTATATTACTTGTCCTCTGCTGATAAAACTCTGGTCTTCCACAGATATTCTACATACTTGGATACAGACTCAGATAGCCTGAGTACAAACTGGTACAAGTTTGTATTTAGCCCACTGAATCAAGCCCAAAGCATAACAACCATTATTTTGCAGAATTACAAAATTTTGGACAGACTGAACACTGTGCTTAAGGCCAAAAAAGTCTTATCATTTCTATTTGAGAATGTTTCATCACCAATTACCGTTCTAATTTCAAGATATTTCCCAAGCAGAATTCAATCTCTCCTCCAGGTAATTAAGCCTCTTTATCAATTACTTTGCATCAGAATTCAGGATTGCACTTCAACCAAAGCAGTTCAGAGAAGTGGCATTTTAATTCTTCATTTAAAAAAGTTTTGTGGGGTTTTTTGTAGTTCGCTTAGCTGACTGCAATTGCGGTACAAGTCCTCATCTGACAACATAACACATACTACTTTGTAGTTCCGTTACAATCATTCTATTTTCTTCTTGTCTGTTATACCAAAAACTTAGGATAAATGTCATCAGTGTTCTGCCTGATCCTATGAAAAAAATTCACCACTTCGTGGCAGCTTGAAGAATGTTGGTACTTTCTGGACTTACATAAAACTCTTTTCCAATTTAGTTATCTAAAATATATGAAAACATCATAACCATCTTATATTTCTGTTTGTACAAAAAGGCTGTAAATTGGGAAAGTATGTTTTCACTGCCAATAATGAAGCCATTATAAAAATGAAACCAAGTGCAACAAGAGAACAACCTGTTTCACAGACTTTAAAATGTCATTCCTGAGTAGCCTCAGAACTACTAATATTAAGGGAAGACATATTTCAGTTTCTGTTCTAGAAAATGTAACAGAAAATTGAGTAATACAAGGAAAGATAATTCATAAGCCACTATAATATGTTTGGGTTTTTTTCTGAATTGACTATCTTTCATTTCAACACTTTGATAGACGGTCATATTTATATTTTATATTATATATTTTATCACTGCTTTCTGAAGAGGAAAGCCACAAGATTATACACAGAAATCCTGGGAAAATCAGGGTTTTTTTTTTTTACATTGTCACTAGTAATAGTGTCCAACAAGGATATAGTCTTGCATCCTTTAACAGTGTTTATATTTTAGATGCCAGCTGAATAAAGTCTTCCTAATTTACCTTTGTTCCCTGTATAAGTACTTTCCAATCTTGTAGGCCAGGTGGCCCTTGAAGTATAAACTGGCAATATAGGAAATTCACGTACCTATTTTAAGGGCCACAACTTACTTAGACTTAGTTCCAGGCCAGTTTTTTTTCTTAGAGCAATTCAAAATGGGACAGAGAGAAAAAAGTCCTCCTCAACTTTTCATTATGCACGAAAATAGTTGTTTTTTCAATTTACTTATGCAACATTCCTGAGATCTTTCCTCCTGTAGAGACTCTGACAGAAAAAGACCACAAATACAAAAGCAGATGTCCGCTGACCTCCTCTGTCCACTCCTTCCATAATAGTAGCATAGATATCCCAACTATTTCTAAGTCCTCTCTTAGCTATTAAACACAGAAGATACCAAAGAACATTCTCAGCAAATCCTCTAACCAAAGTCTGGCTACGAGCCAGCAATGAGGTAGAAGAGGCACTCTAGGTCCTAAAGCTGGAAAACATTATGCCTCCTAAACTGGAGTGTAGGGTCAAGGTGACAAAGGACTCTCTGCTGTAAGAACGTGCCAACAGAGATAGCACTGAGCAGATGTGATTGCCCTTTCTGCTTCCTAATTCCCATCTATACAATCAGACCAAATGAAGTTTTTTGTTGAATGTTACCTGGCAAAGGCATTACCAAGGACCGCAGTCAGAAGGGAGATACCAAGGCAACGTTACATCCAGATTGTCATTTCCTCTCCTTTTGTACCTCGCTTGAGCTGTTTACTGGAATTTAGACTTGAGCTCTTTCCCAAGGCAGCAGTAGAGGAAAGCAGTGTCCAGTGGAAACTGTGGGGCTTTATATGAGGAAATTATCCCACAAAGTAGATGTTAATGAAGACTCCAATTGGTCCCAGCTGATTTAAGAAAAGTAAAAAGAACTGTATGCAGCTTCACAGCTAAAAAAGGAGGGAAACACATAATAATATTAAAATAATAAATAAAAATAATTTATATGTGATGAATTGCTTTCAAGGAAAAGTAAACCTTAAGTGATAAAGCAAAATGACTTTGGTCGATGTTTTTATTGTTAACCTGGATCAAATCAACATCACCCTGTAACAAGTTAGATTAGTATAGATCTGTGTAACAAGAATATCACAATATACTGTCCCATATTTTAGCACACAAATGCAAGTATCTTCCCCTGTGATTTTTCCTTCAGAAATAACTTCACAAACTGTGGAACAGGACTATCATATATGTATTATATGGATTCCCCACTGGTATGGGGATAATATTTATTATTGGCATTCCCAGTTCTTGCTCCAACATAATTCTGAATTTATCTGTCACTGTAATCCTTAATAATCCCTGTAGTTACTAACAGACCAGATTTTGGAGGTAATAGCTGGTTAGCCATTGGTTGCTATTTTGAATGAGTATGTGTTCAGTCCAGTACCAGTAAGTAGCTGCCACAGCTACTGTTGCCTTCCACTCCTTTACCAAGTGCACCACAGCATTTAAATTCTTGGTTAAAGTACACTCTTTTTTTAATTTATATTGACATATGTATTTAAAAATTGAGTGAACATAACATACAAATACTGACACTAAATAAAATACCACGTTTCAGAGAAAGCACATTAAATAATAACTATACACTGAATGTCTCAGGCAAAAACTTGCATTGTTTATATTACTATGCTGTCGCATAAAGATGGAACTAAAATACAAATCTTCATGTCTTTGGGCCAGCACAACTGCTGTAACATAAGATACATTGGCTACATTATTCTGCAGCAATAGACTTTTATTTTTAGTATATGAAATCTCAGTGTTGCAATGATTCCACTTCAGTCCATCAGTCAATATGCTACGAGAAACACAATTTAAATTTTAGTGCTGAATGCCCTGGTAATTTCTTGTTTCATCATTCACGTATTGCAGAACTGTGAGAATCAAGGCTTATAGGACTTGAAATTATTTTGATGGGATTTTAAACTCCACACTCATACAAAAAGAATGAAAAATAACCTTTCTGAAAATGAAACAAACTTATGAAGAAGAATGATGGCAACACGCATTAAAAGGTATCCATACATTTCCTTTGATTTGTGGAGTGCAATATTAACCAGGATGACCCCTTTTATGTGTTACTTCATCATTAATAGCAGAATTAAAACTTACTTTATTCATTTTGCTCCTTGAGGAACTAATTTGTGACGTTTTTCACTAGAGCATTTATTGCTTGATGAAATGATGTGTTACCCCATCATAAGAAGTGGTTTATATAATATATTAAGTCTGACAGGATTAGCCAGTGACGAATAGTTTCATTAGTTACTATGGTTTAATTGTACACAAGTGAAATAATTCCTTGCAGAAGTACATTGGCATAAGAAACATGGTTTTCATTTTTCACCGAAGGCAAAATCATTCCTATTGGTGGATGGATGCACAAGAGAGAAAGGGGGGAAGCAGAGGACATGGGAGGCCTGTCTGGGATCCTGAGTTTGATGTATTGTCTGTGTCCAAACTAAGAAATAGGTCTGTTCATGTTTCATAGTTCTTACCCCCCACATGCTGGGCAGAATCTCTCTCGGAGTGCACTGCAGATACGTTCCTACACACATTTCCTTTCATAAGAAAGAGAGTTCATAGGCAAGGGTGCAGCATATCAAGACCTAAGAGCTGGAAATCGCTCTCTGATCATCCATTTCAGATGTTCCCAGTCAAATGCAAAGGGCTGGTCCAAAATTCCAGTGAAATTGTTTCTCCTCAGAACATCCTGATAAAATGAGCCTTAAAACAATTTGTTTTGCATACTTTGGGAGGGTAGGGGTGGGGACGGAAATAGGCTCTAGAGCTGGATGGATGAAAAGTGAAAATTGGATTCCTTTTCTGAATCGCTGTCTAGTGGACCCATCTTGAAAGGATTTAGCTCATAGTCTATATCTGGGTGCCCAAGTCTGCTTCCTGCATCAGGGTCTCTCTCATCACTGACTAGAGGAAACCTAAAGGTACTCAGTTCCCTGGACTACAGTGAGCTTTGTGAATACCAAGCCCTGTCATTCTCTTACTGATACTTAGCTAGAGTTTCAGTGTAAAGGTAAAATTTTAACGCTGAATGATCCGTACTGTGCTCTACTTTAGGCAATGGAAATTCATTGTCAAGGAATCAAGTTGCTGGGTGGAGGTTGGGGGGTAGGGAACAACAATGACAAATTCTTTCTGAAACAAATAAAGAGCACCATAAAGGAGTTTCCTGGTTTATTAATTTCTGCATGTTTAATGCCTAGGATTTTGAGATCCTGCCTAGTCCCTGAGGACATAGTCACCTAATTCTGATAGTTCTTCATGATGTAAACAAAACTGACAGTATAAAAACAAATTGTGTGTATTCTTTATGTGAGAATGCATTGTCTTTACTGGGAATGATGTACACCTGCTTTATTCTTTCCCTACAAACTCTTTTACTTCATATTCTATAAGAACAGATATGTCGTGTTTATTTTGCCTTAGGATCCCCATTGCAGATATAAGCATATGCTGTTGGAGAGGGGATTGGGAAGGAGGAGACTGAGGAGGGTTCTGTTAACTTGCTTTCCTCCAATATTACCACTATGATGCTTTTATAAGTTGCTAATGTTATGAGAGACACCATTAAAAAACAGAGCAATGTGTGATGGTAAGTGTGCCATTAAGGTCTCTAGTGGAACATTAATTATTGATCTTTGCCTCAAAAGCATCAGAATGTTGTATTAGAGCTGCAGTGAACTGTTCACCTTACAAGCATTCGGCTGAACTATGCCATTCAAAGGTGGAAAGGTTTAGCTCTGCTGCTATATTCAGGGCACTCTGAACACTGCAAGAGAATTACAAACACAACCAAACCTGCGTAACAGGAATAGGGTATCTGACACAAATAACCTCTTTTTTTGGATGGGACATTTTTAACTCACTCTCAGTTTCTTATTCCCTTTTTTCCCTGTTCTTCTGAGCTCCCTTGTAGTAAGCAAGCTATGTTTGCAGTGATAAGGGCCTGGCAGAGGGTTTATCACTCTTCTTAAATGAGTGGCATTGCAGTCAGTTCTGTTGATATCATTCAGGGATGAAAGACTCTTGCAGGTAAACTTTGAGATTTACAAGCCAGAAGCCTCCCCCCCCCCCAGTAGGTGTTTTACCACAAGTAAATAGTGGTACAGCACTCTCCCTGCTGTGATATGGGCTAAAATAAGTACACATGTGGCAGAAAACTTCTCAAAATCAATCAGTGGGAGAAGGTAAGGCCTCTTCCTGCTGCAGTGTCACCTGCAAAGCCTCCCTCCTTGGTTTTGCAGGAATTTGAAGTGTCCTTCATTAATTTGAGCTACTGAAGAGTTACATCCCTACTGATAGAGAAACTGTCTGATGTGTTGTTTTATCATGTGGTGTCACATAGCACAGCCATCCTCCGAGTCCATGCTATTCATAAGCACATGCCTTACTTTTAGCATTAGTGACTGACAGGAAAGGACTGACAATTCTTTATAGGACTAGTAAAATACTATTCACCTCATTTTACTTAACCCAATTTCCTCTGTCTCCCTCATTTCTGTCTTGCACAGAAACCACAGAATATTAATTTCTGTCTCCTATTAAGTTTGTGCTGACTTTGAGAGAGCATCTTTCCACTTCTGGCCATTCATAAACCTAAAAGACTACAGCCTGTATTTCTCACATTCACAGAAGTATAGGGTAGAAAGGTCATTTTTCAAACACTTTTCTTACTGTAATTGCTTCTTGTCTGTCATTTTTCCCCTTGCTGATGGCCATTAAAAGAGGACTGACTGACTGATGTGGTGATGTTGGTCAAAACTGGCCCTACAGATGACAGCTTGAGCCTCAGCAGGTGAGGAATCAGTCCATAGGGTTTGTAGATTAATTATCTTAATGTTAGCATCCTCAAATTACAACTGCTCTGTCTTGAGACACTTCTGTTGCTCCAGAGTGTGAAAGGTTTTGAGACAAACCACAACAACCCACTATAGTAGAGAATCTAGTTCTGATAACTTGCTAGGATGAAAACATCTAGACTAGATTGAGACATGAAATTAAATCACAGATTTATTTATCTATAAAAAGATAATCCTTGTCCCTGAAATGAACTTTCAGCTCTATGTCACCTATACAACCCAGGTTAGATTTAGATTCTGGTGTATTGTGGTTTTGTGAGTTGTTGGTTTGGTTTTTTTATCTTTCAACATCACCATGATTGTTGAGTAAGGACAGTAAATCTTTGTTCCAGAGGCTCTCCAAGAGAGCAAGAAATGAACACAAGGAAGGATTTCAAGATTCTTAGATCCTGAACTATATGGATAATCTGTATGAAGTATTGCCTATAGATCATGAGCTATGTATCTGAATCAACCGCACCATGGCAGAGCACTTTAAGTGAGACTACAGAGTTACACCAATGTAGCAACGTTCAGAGAAAAGTCCACAGATATAAAGTACCTCAAGTAGGGATCTCTGCCAACATGCATAAGCATAGTATATAGAGAGCAGAAACTGAGATGAAGTTATGGGTGGGTTAAACAGCTTACTAACAACTGCACAGAGGGCATACAGGGTGAGAATGGAAAAAAAGATACAGAATTCATTAGACACTGTAAAGGAAACATAAAAGGCTAAAAGTGACCTTCCAGCTATCCTAAGACTTGTCCCATATTTAATTTCATGATCTCTGGTATCAACTGCAGCACATATAAATGTACAGTAAAAGAAAGCAAGATAAGGTTGCTATTACTTTCTTTCTAGATTCTATTTCAACTCTGTGAAATAACTGGACAACTAGAATGCAGAGAGTTTCACTGAAGTTATTTCAAAATTAAAGGTATTCACTAGTTACCAAACAGAAATTATATCAGAATTCATTTGCAAGGATTTAAATCTCCCGTCTGTAAATTGACAGTTAAAACCAGCTCAAGCTGAAAGCAGCCAACAGCCATCTGATGACTGTTCAATGCACTGTGTAAAATTACTTTAATTCACTGTTGGACAATACCCAAATAAAAATACGCATCTTCCCCATCTCAGTGAGTGACACATTTACTGATGGTATCACCATTAAATCTTGTGTCCCCTTAGACAGTTCCTCCAGCAATTGGCCTTTTGCCTAGTGAAACTGATAGGCATCAAAGTTATAACAATTCAACTATGTCCCCATTACTCTCTGCAGTTGCAGCCATGCTGAGCATCACTGCCTTTATTGGACCTCTGTGCAAATTTAAGCCTTGCCCACATACAGCATGTTAAGTGGACAAGCATAGTTTTGTATTTTAGGTCCAGACTAACACACCCAGTTCCCAGCCAAATTCCAAGGGAAACAATTATTCAAATGAGGATGATGCATTAAGGAGAAAAATAAAGAGGGAAAAAAAAGTAGAGAAGTGCATTTAATTACTGGGCAGTCTGCTGTACAGTGAACAAATTTCCACTCCTGTACTTGCTCCCCTCTGATAGCTGCGTTCAGAAACTGGGACTTGTAATATCGAATTACTGTAACCAATGGAAAGAAAGCAAATCATGTGTTTCTACCAGCCTAGCAAAATCCCTGAGTCTTCCTTAATTTTATCAGTGTTTAGTTCTTAAAATAAATAAAAAATAGCATTTCTGTTTCCATATGTCAAAAACAAGGCCTAAATAACATCTCAGTGTCAACTTAAACATCTATCTAATACTTTGTTCAGTATCTAATACTTTGTTCTAATACCTTTTTCAGTAAGTAGAAACAATGGTGCCAACTTCTCTGCCTCTGTAGTGTCATGTATATTTTCCAAAACATGACTTGGAGGCTTATAAACCATATCCTTTTTTTAAAAAAAAAGAAAGTACATTCTAATCTAAATGTGTCTAAAAACTAAAGGTCCCCAATACCTCTAAAATGAAAAGGTTTGATATATTATTGCTTTAACCCTCCTAAATAATATTTTCTAAATTTCTATTCTAGTATACATGAGCAATCTTATTCCTACTGGATTTAATCTACTTTCAAGCAAGTAGTATTTACTACCATCAAGACATATTTATTTAATGGTTTACTAGAATTTAAAAGGTAAACATTACCTGAAAAACACTACTGTTGTTTTTGTTCTCTAGCAAATACTAATTTACAGGCTGCTTTGGATTTTGAATTCTGAAGCCATAGTGGCCTCTATTGTTATCATAATAGAATAGCATGTATTGCAAATAAACAAGCTTTTGACATTTTTTTCCTTCTTTGAAATTACATGACAATATTTTTGTAAACTGACACACTACCTTGGCTCAAATTTACAGAAAAACTTTAAAAGATATTCCAGTGACAGACATGCTAAGCTTTGTTGTCAAGTGAAATGGGTTCTGTTTTGAAAATTACAGGGGATACAAGGCACATAGAGTTTTCTCAATGCTCTGAGAATATCATGAAAGTCACAGAAACTAAAAGCAGTTTTTTCTTCTCACTAATCAAAAGATTTCTTATGTAAAGATGAAAAAGGGAATTGCATGTAAGTTTAGCTATCAAGAAATGTTTGTTGGAACTTAGATTTTACTCTAGGCTTTTCCAGTGCTATCAGAATCTTAACTAATAGGAAAATGGATATTTTTTTTCCAAATACAGTTTAACCAAACTTAAAATATACATTATACATTTGCTTTTGAGACTACAACTCTCTCTGATCACTGACTGTTCAAGGATCCAGACAGTTCCTTTAGATGATATATCTAGGTTTTAGATTAGTAAAGTTGGACAAGATGAATTTCACCCTAACAGGTTAATATGAGGCCAGTTTACAGAAAAACAACATAGTAATTACTCTATAAAAATGCCCATATGGAATTTATGTCAATACTTTATATACCAGAATGAGTTTTTCATTGTGGAAAAGTTGAGTAGTATCTAATTAAAATCAGTTTTTTACCAACACTATCAGGAGAGGAATAAAATGACGCACTAAATTGCTGTTCCATTGAAGTGTTGAAGTCTTCTATTAAATATTCAATTGAGAATAGAGTAAAACTCAAATCCCTTGTTCTCTTTCCCCTCAAGAAGTATGACTGATCTTCCTAATTCTCACTACTACAAAGTGATTTATAGTCCTTGTGATTAAAATCATATGAGAAAATTGTTTCCTTTCCTAATTTTTGAGCCAAAAATAATCCCCATTACTGTACTGATGAACCTCTGAAAAAAACAGCAGTCTTTGGCACAAAGGAATTAAGATTTCATATTTTAGAGCAGCATCAAATGTTAATAATATGAATAAGAAATAATAAAATTATTAGTAATTTCATCATATCCAATATGCTTATGTTTGTTAATTAACATTTGGAAAAAAATTCTAAAAAATAATATTTGTTGATAGTGCAAGCTTTAAAAATTAATAAAATAGGCTTTTTTAATCAGTTTGCCAAGGCATGATGAATGGACCTTGGGCAGCATGAGCATTTGAAAGGAGACAAGCCTAGCATAAAGTTACCAAAGATGTTGAGATATCACTGTTCTCATATTTCAGTGCCTTTGGAGCAAATGGATATGGTACATGCACTGTAAATGGGCGAGTTGATTCACGATCTAAGCAGATCACTCTGCCTATCTCATATTTTATGTGGCTGCAAAGATGACAATTTGATGTTAAATTCAGAGTCTGGACTTTTCCAGTTGTTATTTCCTTGACATCTCTTCATCAGCAAAAATGGTAACAATCAGCCAGGAAGTAGAACGAGAACAAAAAAAAAAAAAAAATATATATATATATATATATAGAGAGAGAGAGAGAGAGAGAGAGATAAATGAGGTACTTCCCTTTGATAGATGTTTGTTCCCTTCTAAGTATCAATGAAGGAAAAAAATTAAAGTAGCTTCTAATGGTATCACTAACTAGAAGAGCAAGTCAGCAGTAGTGCTCTGTATATATGTGTCAGAGTATATGTTTGCCTCCTGTCAGTACCTTGCTACTTAGCTTGAAGGATGCTATTAGGCAAGGAGTTAGATAATTCAATAGAAATATTTACATTATTAAACAATTACCATTACTGAAATAAGGACTGGGGCTGTCTCCTAAAAAGCTCCTTTTTCCTTACCCTTCCAAGAATAGATTTAGTAGATGTGACAGAATTATAGAACAGCTCAAGCTGAAAGGGACCTGAAAAGATCATCTGGTCCAACTGTCTGTGAAGAAGAGAACCTAGATGAGACTATCTAGCAGTGCCATGTTCAACTGGGTCTTTGGTTGTTCTATTGAATGACTGTTGTCACTATCTTGCTTATATTGTGATGAAACCAAATTTGTACCCATTCCTCCATGTTTCTCCATGTGGTTCCTTGTGAAAAGAGAGTCTATCCTTTTGGTAGTTACTCTTTAACTACTGGATTACTCTGACGATGTCCCCCCTAAGCTTTGTCTTCTCCAGGGAAAAAGAGGTATTTCATTCAGTCTTTTCTCTCAGTGCAGGTTCTTCATCCCTTTGATCATCTTCATGGCCCTCCTTTGGATCCTCTCCAGTCTTTCTTTGTGTTTCTTGAATTCTGGGGACCAGAACTGGACACAGGACTCCATGTGAAACCTGAGAAGAGCTGAGTAGATTGGGATGATGCTGTCTCTATCTTTGCTAGTAATGCCCCTGCAGATGCAGCCCAAGATCCAATTTGTCTTCAGCTTCTTGTCTACCTGGACCTCCAGATCCCTTTCAGATCCCCAACCACACATATCCTAGCCTGGACTGGGGCCTTTGGTGGTGTTATACCTAAATGCAGGACTTATCTTTGTTAAACTTCATACTTCCAGACAGGTCTTTCTGTAATATGGCTCTCCCTTCTGGCATTTCCACCTCATCAACCTGTCTAGTCATCAAGACACTTGGTGAGGATATTCTCAATTCCATCATCCAGATTATTTATAGAATCATAGGATTATAGAATACGTTAGGTTGGAAGGGACAGTTAAAGGTCACCTAGTTCAACTCCCTTGCAGTAAGTGTGGACATCTTCACTAGATCAGGTAGCTTAGAGCCCCATCAAGCCTGACCTTGAATATATCTAATGATGGGGTCTCCACTTTATCTCTGAGCAACGTGTTCCACTGATCTACAACCCCCATATTGAAGCACATTTTCCTAATATCCAACCAAAATCTTCCCTTTTTTCGTTTAAAACCATTAGCCCTTGTCCTACTGCTATATGCCCTTGTGAACAGTTCTTCCCCAGTATTCATATAGGCACCATTCAGGTATTGGAAGGCCACTATAAATCTCTCCCCTGGAGCCTTATCGTCTCCAAGCTGAACAAGCCCAACTCTCTCAGCCTGTCTTCATAGGAGAGGTTCTCCAGCCCTTTGATCATTTTTGTGGCCCTCCTCTGGAAAAGCTCCAACAGGTCCATGTCCTTCTTCTGTTGAGGGCTCCAAAGCTGGACACAGTACTCCAGGTGAGGTCTCACCAGAGCAGAATAGAGGGGCAGGATCACCTCTCTCAATCTGCTGGCCACACTTCTTTTGATGCAGCCCAGGATGCAGTTGGCCTTCTGGGCTGCAGATGCACTTTGGTGGCTCTTGTCCAGCTTTTCATCCACAAGTACTTCCATGCCATTTTCCTCAGGGCTGCTTTCAAGCACATCATCTCCTAACCTGTATGGATAGCAGGGGTTGTCCCAACCCAGGTGCAGGACCCTGCCCTTGGCTTTGTTGAACCTCATGGGGTTCCACTGGGCCCACTTCTCCAGCCTGCCCAAGTTCTTCTGGATGGCATCCCGTCCCTCCAGCACATTAACTTGCCCACTCAGCTTGGTGTCATCAGCAAATTTTCTGTGTGTGCACTCAGTCCCACCGCCAATATCATCATATTAAACAGCATCTGTCCCAGTACAGACCTTCGAGGGACTCCACTTGTCACCGTCTTCCATCTGGACTTGGAGTGATTGACCACCGCCCGCTACATGCAACCATCCATCCAGTTCCTTATCCACTGAACAGTCTGCCCATCAAATCCATATTGCTCCAACTTAGAGAGAAGGATGTTGTGGGGGACCATGTCAAAGGCCTTGCAGAAATCCAGATAGAAGATTATGAAAAAGATTTTGAAAAGTGTGGAGCCCAGTATTAACCCCAGGGGTCCACAGTTGTGACAGGTTACTAGCCTAAGTAAAAACTGCTGATCACTATGAAATCACCAAGAAGTATTACCTTATTACATACTGAAAATTGGTAGCAAGTGATGGGGAAAGTATAAATCTGTAGGCTGGATAGCACATTACAAGAAAGGTTAATTTACAGGAACCTCCATCTTTAAAATGTCTGTCGGGTATGTTGAGCAAATCATAATTTTTTCTAAAGATACAGCACTTTTTCCTCACTGCAGCACTAAGAAGTGCTACAGCAGCAATAGAGTAGTGACCTGATTTAAGATACATAAGGCACTTTTAAAAAATTTTATTGAAACAGAACATTTGAAGACAGTATTTAGTAGTACTGTTTGTTGGTTTTTCGTTTGTTTGGGGTTTTTTTCCTGAAATTAGCCAAATTCAGAAGCCTGGTGGTGTAAATTTAAAAGTTAAATAAACTTTTTTATTATTATTTTTAATCCATCTTCAGGCTTCTTATAATTCTGTGTTATTCAACATAAAGCATATGCACAGCTCCCATTTCCCCCAGTTCCCTCAGGTCTTCATTTGGAGCAGGAAGGCAGAGCTAAATTTAAATGGAACTTTGTGCTTTCGATGTTCAGAGGCTGATAGAGGTTGCCCATCTTTCTTAGAAACTCACAGCATCCTTGGGGTTCTGTTTGCCATTCTAATAGCAGAATTAAGAGAAGACAGATGGTAAGAGAAAGAATTAGAACTGGAAGCAGCTGTTATGAAATCTGCTTCAAGAATAAAATTGCTTATATAGACTTATTCAGACAAAGCCAAAAAAGGAAAACATATTTTTCACCACGGCACACCAGCTGGTGTCGCTGGTAAAGTCAAAGTAACTGTACTGCTTGGAACAACACACATTAGAAATTTCGTCATCATTGAGAGCATTAAAGAGGATGGAAATACAAATTAAAAGTCTTACTCATGCTGCCAAAAATCTTGAGGAAACTGGATTTATGTAAATGAAACATAATATGGTTATAGAAAAAGTTTTTAGCTTTCAGAATGTTTAACCCTTGAGCATTCTCATTGGTATGCTATTTCACAGTGTTGCTGGGGATAGGTGATGAGGGCACTGATTAATCCAGGACAAAAAAAGCAGTATTGTCTATATCAGATAAAGCTATATTTCCAAACCACTATCCAGCTTCTTTCTACATTACATATGAGCATGAACCATAGAGCTGTTCCCACGTGTAGCAGTGCAATTAGTGACATATCATGCAGGCAAGCACTTTGGCATGCACAGATGTGATAGAAATTATATATAGTCATAGAACTGTGCCCATAGGAAAGATTTGATTTGTGGACCATTGGCTGGGCCACTCTGATTTACCTGGGCATTAGCAATACGTCCTGACCTAAACATTAACACGATCAGCAGGGTAAAATTTTCCACAGTCAGCTACATCACAGACGTGACTAGAAGCAGAGACACAAGGGTGAGATTCAGTTGTCAAAACAGCACAACATCATCCGTAATGTTTCTATATATCCTGCCTGGGTTCCTACTGCTGCCACAGACAAAAGCAAGTCTGCCACCGGTCATGTGTTATATCCACCAGCACCATGTAGATGGCTGAGAGCAACTAAAATAAGAGCAAATTACTGTTTTCAGGGAACTATGTGCTAAATAACTCTCCCTTAACTAATCTTGAGTTTCAAGAGCTACTAGAAAATCTCTAAGTTTAGCTCAAGTAAATTAAATTTGGCCAGGAAGAGTCCTGGTTATGCATGCTAATAGGCATTGAATGACCTGCATCCGTACTGATGTCTAACTAGCCCGGCACTCAAAACTAGGGTTGTCACAGTTAAACCACTTGCTGGCTTTGTCCTAGTTCTCTTTGGGAAGGTCGTGAGACAAGCTAAAAGCATGCAAGGAGTATTCAGTGCATTTGATAATGTAGGTGATCATATTCCACTGTCCAGGACTCACATTTATTGTGTACTTCTTTGTGAGCCACCAATTTACTAAAGCAGGGACGTGGGGAGAGTTAAATATCTCTAATGAGATTTTCCTTAGGTGCCCATGGAAAGTCTAGTATTTTACTCTCTCGTGACCAGAAAAAGACTCCCAAAACCGTAACTTTTATAAAGAAGATTGTATGATGACCATAAGAGATTGCAAGCATCAAAACATCTGACTGATAAAAGCCCAAGTTTAAGGGTAAGTAGCAAGTGATTTTCTGCTCCATTATGCTCATCTGAACAAGGACTTTTTGAATGCAAAAAGGGATAATAAATAAGGGGTCAAGCATTAAACAAGAACTCACAGAAATGCAAAACCCAGCTGACAAGGGATTACAGAAAATACCTAAGACCAAAAATCTCCAGTCACTAACTAATGGGCTGTTAAGAAACTATGGGCATTGCTTTGGCCAGGGCTGACTTGGAATTTGTGACTGACAAGAGGCTGGGAACAAGATGAACCTGTGGATTTGGGATATTTGAGTGGGTTCAGTGGGACTATGCAAAACTTAGAAAAGAAAGTACAGGAGCAGGAGATCAGGATGGAACAAAGCAGGGAATACACAGGGGGTTATAAAAGGAGTTGGTCGTCTGTAAGCTGCAGCCTATCAGCATTCCTGTCTGACCCAGTCCTGTGCCTGATCACTGCAGTCTGTCTTGTCTTCTTATTAAATATCACCTGTCTTTCTGTGTGTTCTTATTTTAGCTGGGATAGAGTTAATTTCCTTACTAGCAGCTGTTATAGTGCTGTATTTTGGATTTAGGATGAGAGCAATGTTGACACACGGATGGCTTCAGTTGTTGTCACACAGTCAGTGAGTTTCCAGCTTCTCATACAACCCTGTTAACAAGAAGGCAGGTGGCACTCAAGAAGCTGGGAGGGGAAACAGCCAGGACAGGTTACCCAAACTGGCCAAAGGGATATTGCATACCATATGACATCATGCTCAGAATACAACCAGGGGAGTTGGCAAAGAGGAAGCACAGCCCAGGAACTAGCTGAGCATCAGTTCCAAGTGGTGAGCAATTGTTTTGTATACCACTTGTTTTACATACATACGTCTTTCTTTTTGGTGCTATTAAATTGTCTTTATCTCAACCCATGAGTTTTACCATTTCCTTTTTGATTGTGTCCCCTAGCCCACTGAACAGGGGAAGTGAGCGAACAGCTGCGTGACTGTTTTACCTGCTGTTGTGGTTTAAACTCAGCGGAAAACTGAGGCCACAAAGGTCAGACCAAAAAGCCCCCCTACCTCTTTAAGAGGTGGAGGATGGGCGAACGAAGGAGCTGCAGAGCCAGAGGAAAAAAACCCAAGGCCTGCAAGGTTAGGATAAGGATAGTTTACTAAACAACAGGGAAAAGAATGAAAACAACTAACTACAGTGCTATTATATACAGTGCAAACCTCTCCCCACACTATGTCATTTGAGCCGTGCCCGAACCGATTCAGATTCAGATTCCCAAACGCAGCACTCCCCGAGCCCAGCACCCCCGAGCACCCCCCTCACCACCGCCTGCCACGCCGATCCCCAAAAGAGCGAGAGCACAACCGGAACTCCCACACGCCTGCTCAGACCAGCACTTCCCGAGCCCAGCAGTTTCTGATAGGTCTGGAGTCTCCCCCGGAACTGGCACTGCGGCTGCCCAGACCGGGACTTCCCGTGCCTGGGTCCGAAGTCGCCCCTGCAAGGGGGGGGGGGGGGGGCAGCCTGTCGGATCATGATGCAATTGGTATGGAATACTCTCAGGGCTAACACAGCCTGCTGCTGGGCTGAACCCAGGACACCTGCCTGCTGGGTTAAACCACAACACTGTCATCTTACTCACTATCCCACATGTATATAGTGGCTGGAAAGGACCAGTGGTGACTGAAGGGTTGGTGAAGTGGGCTGGTGACTGAAGGGACCAGTGTGACTGGATTCAGGGCCAACAATTAGTCAGACTAGGGGTGCAGACACCCCTATGCCCATGGTAAAAGCAAGTGGAATAAATATTGGTCTTGGCTGCCAGCCACTGGGGCAGGAATGGTGCATGTCCCTGAAAAATACCTACTCAGGGTTGTGCATGAGCGAGGCAAGTGAAGGACTCCATGCTGGTGGCTGGAGTGGGATCATAAATCCATCCATGTGCCTGGTGCTGGCTGCTGAAGGTGCAAGCATCTTCGCCGAACTGGGTGTGGGGGGTATGCTTGTGCAAATACCAGGTTGGATCAGCTGGGTGAGCAGGCCACAGTTGGCCCATATTCATTTGCCAGAGCGCATGTATTCAGGGGAATGTGTGGTGTGCCTGTGAGTGCTGCCTGTTTGCAGCAAGCATGAGCTTGGGATGGCTGGTAGGGCCTCATGGGATGTGTAAGAGTGTTCCAGGAAGGGGTGCCAGGTGGGCAGAGGGATTGTGCTGTCATTCGGGGTATCTGCAAATGTGCCTGTGCTTGTGAACCTAATGAGCGTTGTGTGCACACGCGCTGTCCCTAGCAAGCTACAGCACTAGTGAGCTCTACAAGGTAGGTGCTGCTTAAGGCAGTGCCTTGTCTGCCTGCGGGGGTCAGTGCAACCAGACTTGTCAGAGTCCCATTTGCATCACTGTGTCTGTACCTCTGTGATATGCATTTATCTCCTCTACTGGTTGAACTGGATAACAGTAAAGCAGCAGGCTGGGACTGAGCCCCTGGGTCTCTTGAGTCCCCAGGCTGGGCTCCGATGACCGGGTTCGAGGAAACCCTGGGCTTAGAGATGCTGGAGGCAGCAAACACTTGTATCATTAGCACACAGAGGCCCAGAAACCTCTTCTGTGATCTGAAAGAGCATCTAACTTGAAATGTTGTTTCCCATACCACAAACTGACCAAGAACGAGCTACAGAGCCTCTTACTGAGCTGCAAAAAGTTTTGGAAACAAACAGCAGAGGGAGTGAGGTGGTTAATTCAGTAAATCTCTTTCTCAGTAAGTCTCATTAAAAAATGAGAGTTCTTGGCAATTTAAAGCTTCAGATCTTTTTTTCACTTGGTTAGCTAATGAAATAGAGGTTGAAGCCAGAGTTTGACGGGTCATCCAAAATACAATCCCTTCCATACCGTGAACCTGCTGCAAATTTCCTGCTGTCAAGGAAGCACAGATTCAAGCCTAATTCATATAGAATGTGTATGCATTCATTTTCATGGAAATATTACCCTTTGTTCTGTTTTTTGTATGGAATAGAG
The DNA here is from genome assembly GCA_022605575.1 of Laterallus jamaicensis coturniculus. Classification (NCBI taxonomy): domain Eukaryota; kingdom Metazoa; phylum Chordata; class Aves; order Gruiformes; family Rallidae; genus Laterallus; species Laterallus jamaicensis. Next base: position 1,043,478 of record JAKCOX010000027.1, read on the forward strand.
TTATTTTAACAAGAAGCTGGGAGGGGACACAGCCAGGACAGGCTGGGCATCAGGCTCCAAGTCATGACTAAATTTCATTGGGTATCACCCACTTTGTGTGTTCTTCTTTAAGTATTGTTATTTTCCTCTCCCCTTTGCTGTGCCAATAAACTGTCCTTACACAACCCACGAGTTTTACCTTTGTCTTCCCATTCTCCAAGCAGCACATGGTGCTCAGCTGTCAGCTGGGGCTAAACCACATCTTTAATTCGACAGATTCTCCTCTGACCTTTTGCCATACTATTCCAAGATATTTACAGACAACATAAATATCCTGTATCAGATTAATTATGCTGTTCTAAACAAATTTATTTTTTCTACTCCCCTTTTGTAGGTTGCCTAATCTCCTGGGAGATTTGTCAGTCCTGTCTTGAACTCAGAGGTTTAATTTATCTTTCTTGAATGTAACTGACTAGACAATGTCATAACAGTACAGTGCCTTCTTCCTTCTTTACTGTAAATATCTCTCCTGAGACAATTTAGATTTTAATTGGCCATTTGCATGGTTGAATCACAGCATATACTCTCAGTTACTAATCTACAAATTTAGTCTATACTTTATACTCACTTTTATTTTCCCTTGAGGACCTTACTGCATAAATGTTTCTATTCATGCTGAAGTGCATCACCTTGCACTCTGTAGTACAACTTTTCATCTCACATCCTTCAAACAGGTTTTAAAGTTAACATTTAAAATTGTGTGTAGCATAGGGTCTGAGTCCTTTGTGGCTGAAGACATTTGATGAGATTTTCAACTCCCTGGAAAAACTCTCTAATTATCCCCTAATCATTAATGAGAGAGAAAATCCACAATATCAACTACTTCTGAGGTTCCACTTTTGGTACTCTAGCTTGAGTAGGTGAAGCTGCGTTTCTGAGGAGTTGGGTCAGGTACACAAGCTCCAGAGGGGAATGATATCAGAAATACTCAGCATTTCCTTTCTTCAAAGGCACACCCCACTCTTAGACTTACGATTCAGGTTCTCTCTGGAGGCTGGATAATATGAACTAAGCCTTGCTGAGTATCAGTTGCAGGTAATCTTTACTGAATCTAAAATCCCTGAGAACGACTGTAGCCAGAACTATGGCATCTTGATATCTTAAGTAGGCATTAAACCTCAGAGGAGGGGTAAGATGGTGGTTTCAGCACCACAGAAGTACAAAAGTATTTCATAGTCCTGAAAAGGACTTGAAGGCTCACACAATGGGAAAACAACTTTTACTTCATATAGCTAGTTCAATAAATTAAAACTTTTGAAGACACTATTTTTGCTGTCAGCCTTAGGCTGAGGTTAGTAGGATGTCAGAACTGGAACCACGGAATGTCATGTAATAGCTGCAGGTAAAATGAAGGGAAAAGGTTTTCTTCAGAAATAACTGCACTGTGGTTCTAAAAACATTTTAGGTTGGCTGAAATTCCTACCACGATGCAAGAATATCTCTAGGGGATGCCATTTTTCCTACCACTGACACTATAGTAAAAATGCTAGCATAGCAAACTGGAACAAAACTCTCCCTAAACATGATGGATTGATGTTTTCAGGCTATTTTTCAGAAGCTGTTTATCTTCTATCTAGTTATTCATATGACATGGATATAAAATTTGGAAATATAATTTTAGTCTTTATTAACCTACAGTAAATGTTCCCCAGGGAATATTTTAATGCTCTAGTATAATTTATGAGAGAAAGATAAACTAAAATAAAATCAAGTTTAATCTGTTCTTCTATTTACAACACTTGCTTTGGCTGGAATAATTTAATTATTTTTAATTGCAGCTCAAATTGCCATAATAATATAATTTTCAATATTCAATACATGATTTAGACTATTTGCAATAGAATTTTGAACATTAACACCAGCTGATTAATCTATTTAACAATCAACAACTGCTGAGCATATTATAGCATATGATAGCATTTCATAAGATTCATGGTTCTCCTTCTGAAGAACAAAACAGACATATAATTTTCATTTTTGATTCAATGCTTATTTTTCTAATAAAAAGGAAAAAAATGACACTTTTGTGCTGTTAAAATATGCACAAAGAACACAACATATTATTATGCTAGAATTGCAAGTAGGAACTAAGGGAACCAATTTTGGGGAAAAATAAAACAAAATCAAAAATCCTCACCACAGTTTCTGTCATGTAAATTTTAGGAGAAAAAACGCTTTGATTCAAAAAAGCCTGGTTACATTTTTCAGCTCTAAGCCAGCCTGTCCAAAATAAATTCTTTGGATATTACCTTTGACTTTAGTGCAGCATTAACAGAGGCCTTGCAGATCTTCTGATCTCTGGGTCATTGAAGTTTCTTCTGGTCCAGCTTTGGAGACTTGGATCCCTGACTCCATGGAGAGCAAGCAGTGATACTGACAAGATAAATGCCCCTCCTCTTGGGGAGTGCTTCCAAAGGTGTAATTCATTTCACAGCCACTACAATTTAACATCCTCTCCTATTACCACGTATTTTAAGTCGTAATTTATAAGAAGGGATTCGTAAATGAGTGACATGAGGTGCTGGGACACAGAAATGTCTCACTCAGTCCTTGCTCCAGGGGCAGAAGCCTTCCAGCCTTCCATAGGAGGGCAGAGCAAACAGCTCTGGGCAATAGCAGCTACTCTGGACCCTCCAAGTCTGCTTGCAGTTCCAGAGAGAGACCTCGGTCCTGCCAGGTGATGACATTTTCTAACTGCACGGTTCCAAAGTTTCCTTACATCTGTACAAAAAGCAACAACCCCTCGCCCTCCCCCTTCCACTTCCCTAAACAAAACAGAGCAAAACAACCACAGGAAATCAGAGAACTGGCTACAGAGAAAATAAAATAAAATTAAGTAATTTAAGTAATAAATTTAAGACCAATGCATTATTTCCTCTTTAATCCTGACACACACCCTTTTTATCCTTACTCTTCTAGCCATCCTTATTTTACAATTTCTGCTAATGTTTAGGAAGTTTTAGTACTAAAAATAAAAATCCTTCTTTAAATAAGCTAGAGAAACTTTCTCTGAGCTTGATACAAGTCTCCCAGCTACCTAAGCAGAGTCCCCTTAAACCATAGAAACTCCTAACCCAGCTTTCTCACAAGTCATTCCATAGTTGTCGGACCCACAGCCTTTATTCTTCAGGACTTCAGCACCTAAAAGCCTCAGAAAATTTTTTCTTACTTGGTGGCCCTCCTGTCCTGTGTGTAGACCGGTGCTCTATATCACACTATGAAAAGAACTCCCTAATTTTTTTTTTCTGGGAAATTTTCATAATTATCATCTAATTGGGATTTTCTATTAAAATACTAATATTTCAAAAAGTAGGAGTGTTTTGGGTGTCCTCTTCATTTTAGAGTAGAGGAAAAGGCTTTAATAAATATGTATTTACAGAGAAATGTCTTGCAAGTAAAAATAAATCACTGGAAAGCAGAGTCTGACATTTTCATTTACTGCAGTTAGCAAAAATAAAAGGTACTTTTTTTTTTTGCAAAAATATTTGTGTCAATGGAAATTTGTCTGGTTCTGATGTAAGAAAAAATTCTATTATAGTTTAGTTTCACTTGTGGGTCTCAAGCATCACATAAATCATGCTAACTCTAATCCATTTGGTATCAATCCTTCTGTGGTTCTTTTCAGGGATTAGTTAAAATAAACATTTTGGTATCCATGTAGCAGGGAACTAGAAAAGCATTAATCTATTAACCTTTCTTACACCAATCAGGAAATACTTTAATTCACAGGTGCAATGAAACTTTATATTGAAGTTGACTTTTTTGTAATATCTCCTAAATGTTTATTTTTAGCTTGGCTTGAACAGAACTGTCACGAATAGCACGTATATTTAATCTCAAATGGTGCTGTACCAAGCGCGTTAATTATGACTCCTGGTTATCTTTCAGGAGAACACTACATAATTTATGCAATATTGTTCCTCCTCTACACAGCTCCAAATAAATTGAGGGTGCCAAAATGCCATTCACTTCAGAAGAACTTCATATAATAAAAAATGCATGGAAATACTGCAGCAGAAATCCAGTATTGTTGAGTCCCAAGAATTAAAATATAAATGGTACCACTTCGTCTGATACTCCCAGAACACCAAAACACGTGGCAGTGGCTCTTAGAATAAACCTGAAATGAGTCTCTTTATGCATAACATATGGCCCAAATGAGCATAATTTGATCATTGTTACAAAATCAAAGACAATTTTGCAGCAGAAATATATGCTGCCCTATCAAACACATTACAGCTCTGGTTATTATACAGTCATCTTTGTTTTGTTTGATAAATCAGGAAACAACATTATTCATAATGCCCATAAAGCGTCCCTGTTTTGAAGTAAGGATGCACATCAAAGCAAAACCTTTGCAGACTAATTTCCCTGATGCTCCTTTCAAATTGAAAGGCAGTGATTTTTAACTTCCTATCAGCAACCTGTGTGAGTAAAATATACCCCAGACTCAAGGACACTGTAACAAAAGGTGGATTATTAAAGGTGCATTCCTGGGTGCAGACACAAAAGAAAAACATTCCCATCATTAAAAAAATAATCTTAAAATTAATTGGTTTGGGTTTTGTTGGTTTGGGGCTTTTTAGCTCCACGCCATATCTAAGTGCAGTCTGATGAATTTGGGTGCACAGTTTAAAAATTGAAATCAACACACACACACACACACCCGCCACACACACACAGACACAGACACACACACCTCCAGGCATTCCTAGGTGAAGAAATAGGGTTTTCCAGAACATTTTGTTCCCGAGAGAAACCACTAGAGGGCAAAATGTCCATTGCTAAGAGCATAAATGAGTCCTGCATCTCTAGATGAAATAAAAGTAATAGAGGGGTGAAAACACTCCAAAATAGGATTGGATTTTTTTTTTTCCCTTTACCACACCCCCTTGAAATAAAAAGAAGCTCGCAATCAAAATATCAATGATTATTGTCCCTTAGCCTCTATGTCTGAAAGGAGATCATTAGGTGACACTTCTCATGAGGTCAAATCTATGCTGTAATTTCCTTTTAGTTTCTACAAATTGCTACTTTCTGCAACATCTAGGTGTTCTCAGCAGTAAAGCTTTTGGTTTAGGATATCTGGAAATAACAGAAACTTGAACTTGCTTAGGTCTGTGTATTTACCAGAATGGGGCGGGGGGGAGGAGGGGGGGGAAGAATAACTAGAAAGACACAGGCGTGACACCTTTATTTAGCACGAACTTTCATACCTTCATTTGGCAAGCTGTAGGAGTAAACATGAATTGCACTTCTGTTTAAGACCCAGCTGTATAGCTAAATTACATTTATGCTCTTTATTACTTTAGTAATAGAGCTCTTCACAGTCATTGGTGTGCTTATGCACAAAATCCTTTATTGAGCAAGTATTCCAAATATGTTCCAAATGACACATTAAAATATTAGACTAAAGTGATACTAGCACAGAGGTATTAAAGCTACCACAAATGTCAAGTTGTAGGTGTCTTTGTCTCCAGATGAACTATAGTCATGAGTTGAGAGGTCAGTAGTGACACAGAACACATGGGAATGGTAGAACCATGCACCAGCACATGCTGGGGGCCGCCTGGCTGCAAAGCAGTGTCACAGAAAAGGACCTGGGGGTCCTGGTGCGGTTAGAAATGTTCCCTTGACACACAGAAGGTGAATATTGTCCTGGGCTGCAGCAGACAGAGCACTGCCAGCAATTTGAGGGAGGTGAATCTTCCCTTCTACTCAGTATTGGTGAGGCCACACCTGAAGAACTGTGTGATCAATTCTCAGTTCTGCAGCACAAGAAAGATACACTCTTACTGCATTGAGTCCAGAGAAGGGCCAGTATGAGGATTAAGTGGCTAGAACATCTGTGAGGAAAGTCTGAGACAGCTGAGACTGTTCAGCCTGGAGAAGGGAAAGCTCAGGGAGGCTTCATCATTGTATGTAAACACTGCAGGGAGAGCACAAAGCAGATAGAGCCAGGCTCTTTTCAGTGGTGCCCAGTGACAGGAACAGAGAGCAGGCACAACTGAAACACAGGGAGCTCTTCCTGAACATAAGGACGGTGGTACATGTTGACCAGAGAGGTGGTAGATTCTTCATCTTTTGAGATATTCTAAAGGTGCCTGGACATGACCCTAGGCAACCAGGCCTAGGAGCTCCAGCTTGAGCGGGGGAGCTGTACCTCCAGAGGTCCCTTCCAGCCTTAAGCAGTCAATGATTCTATGAGCAATACCGAGAGGCACAGATGTATATAGAGACTGTGTTCTCAGCTGGCTAGCCACAAATGATCTTGGGTTATGAAGATACACATAACCTTATTTTTAAGAGATCTAGAAGGCACTGTAAAGTACAAATGATGAAGTAGAGACTGAGTATCATGAATGGCTTCATAACTACATAGGTAGTTTTCTTCAGTTTTTAACAGAGCGTGACATTGGCTTTGCAGATAGCAGGAAGGCAAATAAAAGGGCACTGTAAAAAAAAACCAACACTGTAACAGAAGTGAAAGCAGCTCTTGAGGAATTAAACATTTCAAAGCCATATGCATCCGGTAAACTCCATCCCAGGATTGTGGGAGGACTGAAAAATGAAGTTACAGGCCAGATAGGACATATTTTAAGATAGTTCCCATAAGGGGAGAGAACAAATATTAAGAACAGCAAAACATATTACTTGTATTCAAGAGAAAACATTAGTCCAATAAATATATACTTTTTCATAGGATCCAAATAACACGCAAGGTTCTTGGACACATTTTTCCACCTAATTTTGGGGTTTTTTAAATAAAAAGGGAAAATGAGCTCTTAAAGAATGAAAATATTTCCCAGAATGGGATAATCAAGTAAGAGTTCATCCATTTGGGCTCTGACACACCGAAATCACATAGTTTAGCTAAAGAAGATAAAGATTAATAGAAGTCTAACCTGAACAAGGAATTGGCCCTACCGGTAGCAACACTGGACATGATTAAACAGGAAACTCCTGGGCAGGAGTGATTGATTGGGAAAGTAAAAATTGCCTTTGAGCCTGATCTCTACAAATTTCCATTGCTAGAAAAGGAGCTCTTATCACAAATACAGGAGACACTATTAACAAAACACAGGGTCAAAAGACCTGAAGGACTCTGTTAGTGGATAATCAGCAATACCAAATGCATGGCCATGCAGTAATAAGTTAAAGTATTTCAATTAAAATTAATTTTTAATTTCAAATCTATTTTTATAGCGTGAAAACAGAAGGAGTTGATAATATTTATTGATCATACATTCACTAATGTGATATTTCTGGGGGCCCTGGTCAACGACAGGTTAGCTATGAGTCAGAAGTGTGCCCTGGTGGCTAAGAGTGCCAATGGGATCCTGGGGTGCATCAGGAATTGTGTGGCCAGCAGGTCAAAGGAGGTGATCCTCCCCCTCTACTCTGCCCTGGTCAGGCCCTACCTGGAGTATTGTGTCCAGTTCTGGGCTCCCTGGTATAAAATAGACAGACATCTCCTAGAGAGAGTCCAGAGGAGGGCTATGAAGATGATTAAGGGCCTAGGGCATGTCTCCTATGAGGAAAGGCTGGGTGAGCTGGGACTGTTCAGCCTGGAGAAAAGAAGACTGAGGGGGGACCTAATCAACATTTATAAATATCTTAAGTACAGGATGCAGAGGGAATCGGCCAGCCCCTTTTCAGTGGTCTGTGGGGACAGGACAAGGGGCAATGGCTGCAAACCGGAACATAGGAAGTTCTGCACCAACATGCAGAAGAACTTTTTCACAGTGAGGGTCACAGAGCACCGGAATAGGCTGCCCAGGGAGGTGGTGGAGTCTCCTTCTCTGGAGATATTCAAGACTCATCTGGATGCCTATCTGTGCAGTATGAGCTAGGGAGCCTGCTTTGGCAGGAGGGTGGACCTGATGACCTCTCGAGGTCCCTTCCAACCCCTACAATTCTGTGATTCTCTGATATTAATGGGATATAACTATCTAAAAGCCAAATACGATACTGGCACATCATCATCAAGAATCTAATGCCTGTTGAGCTTAAGATGTGTTAAATAAAAAGGAAGAGAATTAGGGAAGAGCTATTAAGATAATGACAATGAAAAGCCAATCATAGGAGAGAGGACTAAAAGAGCTCTGATTTTTTAATCTACCAAAATGAAGGCTAAGATACAGTGTAACTCTTCTTTCTAAAATACTTCAGGAATACTTCTAGAAACACTAAGGAGGAGGAAGAGCCACTTCAACTAAGGAACAGTGCTGGCACAAATACTGCTATGAGTAAATTGTCAAAAGTAAGTTAGTAGTAGCTCTCAAGAAGCTTTCAATGGGACCTGGGCAGAATTGTAGGGCAAAGAACATGCAAAAAGCCTACTATTGAGATCAGCTTTGAATGAAAATAGAGTCCAGATCTCTGATATTACAGGCACAAGAAGTCCTTTCTAGTCCTGGTCTTCTCTCATGAGCTTGATCTGAGAGCAGAAGTATAAAAATTTTACTGAGAGGTGAGCTACCACCCTGGTACATACCCCTGCTTTTACAGTCTTCATGAACATTTGAATAGTTAGTCAATACTTGTACCAGCACACTGAGGAAATTTAGACATTTTAAGTAAGGCAGCAACTGAGAGATCTGAAGATCTCAAGTGATGAATAAATTTCACTCATTGGCCCGTCAGGGGCTCTAGCCCACAGTGAACTATGCATATGCACAATAAACTATGTGGCACTATACAGCTCCATCACGATAAATCATTTAAATTGCTTTTCTGTTCCACTAGCCAAGCTAGCTAGAGTTCCCTATATTGAAGTCTGCACCATACACACACCAAAAATATCTTGCCTGTAATGAGAAAAGAATCTGCAGCAGTAGACAGCTATAGTAATTTTTGAATATAATTATAAAGTAGTACACATGGAAAGCCACATTTCTCTCCGAGTGATCTTTAAAAAAAAAACTAGCTCCTTGATAAGGGATTAATAAAACTAAACAAAAAACACATGAAAAAAACCCCACAAACCCAAACAGGTTGAGGAGGTTGTGGGTTTAGAAAACTTTGGGAAGGAAAAGTCAGTCAGACACACCTACTGGACCAAGCAAATGACTGCCCCTTATACTGTGCTCATCTCTTTAGTACTCAGGCTTAGGAGACATAAGAACTACACCTTTGAGTAATGGCATTTAAAAAGTAACTAGGAGAGAAAACAAGCCTATGAACACAATGAAAATATTCCGCTCTTAACAGAAGAGTCAAGCAACTTCTAGGGATTTGGAATAGAAATTGATTGAGAATCAAGAAGGATGAAAACAAAGCATCAAGTTATTGCATTTGTGACAGATGAAATCAAGCCTTAGCAAGTGTAATAAAACCCAAAAAGATTTTAAAAATTATTATAAGTAAAATTATTATAAGTAAAAAGGGCGACAAAGATGATTAGGGGTCTGGAACATCTCCCCTATGAGGAAAGGCTGAGTGAGCTGGGTCTGTTCAGCCTAGAAAAAAGAAGACTTAGGGGGGACCTAATTAGTGTTTACAAATACCTTAGACATGGGTGGCAGGGGGAATTGGCCAGCCCCTTTTCAGTGGTTTTTGGGGACAGGACTAGGGGCAATGGCTGTAAGCTGGAGCACAGGAAGTTCCGCACCAACATGCGGAAGAACTTTTTCACAGTGAGGGTGACAGAGCACTGGAATAGGCTGCCCAGGGAGGTGGTGGAGTCTCCTTCTCTGGAGATATTCAAGTCTTGTCTGGACGCCTATCTATGTAATATGAGATAGGGAGCCTGCTTTGGCAGGGGGGTTGGACCCGATGATCTCTTGAGGTCCCTTCCAACCCCTAAGATTCTGTGATTCTGTGTTTCTGTGTGATTCCTATATCGACATCTGTTCAATAGAACTGTAAAAGATACAAAGGAGGTGAATTTTGGGGAAAAAACCCAACTGTATACCAAAATCTCCCAAGGGGCAATAGCTCTTCATTACCAGGACACAGAAGTACATATTAAAAGACAATAGCAGGGTGAAGTGAGGAAGCAACTGCAATAAGGAAAAGATATTATTCAATGAACAAAATGAATTTATATTGATTTAAACGAAACTATTCCATTAATTTCATATAAATTAAGAAAAGCTACAACAAAATATCTGGCATTTTGTGATTTTTTTAATGAAAGCTGAAACACATGCAACTTCATGCATCAGCTTAATAGATAGAATGTAATACAGAAGCACTTAAACTGATCTGGTTATACATTACAAATAAGGTCTCTTTAAATATATCAGCATTTTGGAACTCTGTTTTATTTTATCAGTAACAGAAAGAAAGACATTTCCTGATGAATGCAAAATAAGTAGTATTTAATGACTTCTCACTTTGCATTGCACATAAAATAGAATACTGCCATAGTGAAAAAGAAAAGTGCTTTGTAAGTCCTGTGGCTGGTAAAAGAGGGGGAGCAAAAAGGAAACTGTGCTCTGTACAAAAAAAAAATCTCAGCAGTGGCTTTAATCTGAAATGCTGAATTTATGCTCTGGAGAACACCTAGATCCAAAAGAGAGATGGGGATCTCTCTCTCTCTCCTATGTTGGAAGATATTTGCTTCCACTTTTGGACCATGGTAACAAAAATTCAGCCCAATGGCTGTTTCACATTGCTTTCTTCTCTTCAGTGAAACTTTGGTGTCCATATAAAAATCTTAATTTATGGGAAAAAAAACCCCAACGCATTTGAATACTCTTCTGCAGTTCCACACAAATCCTTCTTTTGAGAAGGTGAGGATGTTAAATTAAGTTGAACATCCATCCTTATAAAGCAACACAAAATGATGAGCTGCAGTCACCTGTGCAATTACAAGTATTCATGTTACAGGGCTTAGCAGATAATGTTTCATTAGCAGAGCTGTAGTCTGTTGTATTGGAAAGTAAAATGTTTTAGCAATTTACTGTGAAAGTAAGGTAAAATAAAATTTGTAGGAAATACTTTTTTAAACAGATATCCTTTTTACATACTCAATATTTACAAATAAGAGAACTTTCATTTCCTCAATATAATTTAACCACATGCTCATGCTAGAGGTTTTAGTATGTATTCTTCTAAGAGTTCTTCTGGTGGGTTTTGGTTGTTTGGGATTTTGGGTTGGTTTTTTAAATAATGCCCTCACTGAGTCACTACTCTTTTTCTTTAGGGAGATATTTGACACAGTAATTTCCAGGTCCACTGAAAACAACTTTGTAATTATCCTTGACAAGGGTCTTACAAAAAAGTCGAACTGTGAATGATCTTCAGGAGATCTGGATGGCAGATTGGAAGTCATTCATTTGAAATCAATGCTCTCAGCAAAGTCAAATATTTTTGTAATGCCTTGGGAACATTATTAAACTTCATCACTGGCATAATTGCAACATAGTACTATGTCTCCCTGAGAAAAATATTTATTCAGAAATCCTTTGAATCTCTCTCCCTCCCTGTTTCTTTACTTCTTTTATTCCTTCCTAGTTTCAACTATTCCAGGTGCAACCTTTTGCCCACACATTGTCTATTTCCTCACTCCTCCACCTCCATTGCTAACATGCCTTTATGGAATAGTTTTCCACCTCTCTCATTAATCTTATTTGTTTTATCTGAAGCTTTCAGACTCTTATTGTTTGCCAAACTTCCATTAGCCACTGGAATCATCTCACTCAGCAGAATAAGCCAGCCCAGGTGGACTGCTTTTACATTATAGCATCATGAAATTCTGCAAGAAATAAGTGAAAAAAAAATAAATTTTATTGCAGTATTACATTTCAGAAGTTGTAGCAAAAATTTGCACCTTTTTTGTTTAAGAAGAAAATTGTAGTTATTAAGTCAGCTGCAATTAGTTTGTATTACAATTGGACATACATGTAAGTTTGAAATGTATATTATTTTCACAGAATCACAGAATCACAGAATCTTAGGGGTTGGAAGGGACCTCAAGAGATCTTCGGGTCCAACCCCCCTGCCAAAGCAGGCTCCCTATCTCATATTACATAGATAGGCGTCCAGACGAGACTTGAATATCTCCAGAGAAGGAGACTCCACCACCTCCCTGGGCAGCCTATTCCACTGCTCTGTCACCCTCACTGTGAAAAAGTTCTTCCGCATGTTGGTGCGGAACTTCCTGTGCTCCAGCTTACAGCCATTGCCCCTAGTCCTGTCCCCACTGACCACTGAAAAGGGGCTGGCCAATTCCCCCTGCCACCCATGTCTAAGATACTTGTAAACACTAATTAGGTCCCCCCTAAGTCTTCTTTTTTCCAGGCTGAACAGACCCAGCTCACTCAACCTTTCCTCATAGGGGAGATGTTCCAGACCCCTAATCATCTTTGTCGCCCTTCTCTGGACTCTCTCCAGAAGGTCCCTGTCTTTTCTATACCAGGGAGCCCAGAACTGGACACAGTATTCCAGGTGGGGCCTGACCAATGCAGAGTAGAGGGGGAGGATCACCTCCTTCGACCTGCTGGACACACTCTTCCTGATGCATCCCAGGATCCCATTGGCTCTCTTGGCCACCAGGGCACACTGCTGGCTCATAGCCAACCTGTCATCAACCAGGACCCCTAGGTCCTTCTCCATAGAGCTCTTCTCCAACAGGTCATCCCCCAGCCTGTACTGATACAGTCGGTTATTCCTCCCCAGGTGCAAGACTTTACACTTGCTTTTGTTGAATTTCATTAGATTTCTCCCTGCCCAGCTCTCCAGTCTGTCCAGGTCTCGCTGGAGACCTTTGCATCAAAGTAGTTTAAAATGGCTAAAATTTAAGATTTAGCAGTTAAGGCTAATATTCTTTATAATAATATTCTTAATAATAATAAAAACCTAATTTGATAGTTTGCCCTTTCTCTTTATTCTCAGCAACACTTCTCCCTTCCTTTTTCTACTACCGAAAAGCTAGCAAAGATTGGTGAGTCCCAAAAAGCTGTGCTTCTGCCATGCTGCTGTGCACATAAAATCAGAAACAGAAGAAGAGCCAAAGCTAGCTGGGAGGTAGCCTTTATACCCTGAGCAGCTTTGAACTTTAATTTCATAGAGTTTTAGTTGAAATTTCTATAGCAAGCCTGTGAGTAACTGAGATTCCTTGTTCTTGAATGTGAATGTTAAGCTGGTGCAGTAAGAGTGCATATGAGCTAAGCAGCTGAAGTAAACCATCAAATCATTAAAAAAAAAAAAGAGAAAGAAGGGTCTAATTCTCTCAAGAGAATCCTTAAGGTCAGAGCAATGATGGACGGTGGTAGTCCATTCAAAAAATACAAGCTTTCACGAATGTTCAACTAGAACACATGCCTCTTAATCTGATGATCTGGCGTTGCATAAAAAACCTTGCTAAAGTTTAAAGAAGAAACATTTTTCCAAACCTGTTTTCCTTTATAGGCTTTTCTCCATCTCACTATTTTTGAACTCTATCTGAAGGTGGACTTAAATATTGTCAACTTTGGGTAGGTTACCTAATGGACTCTTTCAGATGCTTCTGGATTCCACTGTGATCATCACCACCTGTAAAGTGGAAACAAGAACCTAATAGACTTCCAATTATCAAGAACCTTCATGAGTACATGCTGTGGTGCACTATTAGAGAAGTACAGTGGAAAAGAGGCTGATGAATTCTGCAAGAACAATAGATGGGAAATTAAAGCTTTATTTTTTTGCATAAAAACTGCTTCAGATAAGCAGTCTCCATTTCTATCGGAACTCATCTGTATCCTTTCAAATGCCCTCCAGACAGATAAAAAAAAACCAAGACAAAACCAAAAATTCCAGTACTCTTCAGCCATACTGAGCTCCTTTTGTTTAATCAATTTCCACTAACAACATAGAGCTGCCACAGAACTGCACTCTGAGCAGTGGTTACATCAAATGACCTTCAAAGGTACTTTCCAACCTGAATTATTCCATAATTCTGTAATAGACTCCTTTATTTTTTCTTCATGAAAATAGCAAGAAACTACTAAACTTGCTGTTTTCAACTTAATGCCTAAGACAAAGTGTCTAATAATAAACTATAATTCCTTGAAGACACATAAGCTTGAAATCTCTTTGGTGTCTCAACACACATCCAAGCCCTCTCAATAAAAATAGGTGGCAAGAACAGAAAGAGATGTTGCTGAAGTTTGCTTTAAAAATAAACTTCAATTATATATGAGTTCTCAGTCTGAGGGCATTTAATTTGACAATAAACAAGCAGCAATTTTTTTGACATCTAAATGCCAAGCATCATATTTTCAGCAATTCAAGGCACTTACGTGCATTGTTTTCATCCCCCCTGCTTCCAGCTGGCAGTCCCACATGGATTTCTAGCACAAAATTAACTATGACTGGCACAAAGCATATGCCTGTAGGCAAGGAGATTGGAAGAGGCGTATATATTTTGCCTCGCTTGAAGCTTGTATTGGTTGGTAACTTCAGTTTCCTTCCAAGCTGTCCTTTCATAGAATGTATTGCTTTATATCGGAAATCTGACCCTTGAGTTTTAAATAAATTAGTGTAATGTTTTTTTAATTATCTTTCTGCCTGTTTTGTCTAGCTGCATCAAATGCTGTGTATTTTGTCAGCATTATTCTTTTTAATCAAATTCATGTTTCACAGAATTATATATATTTTACAGTAGCTTTTATTGTTTGTATTGTTATAAACTAAATCAACTGTTTCATTTTACATATAGAGCATGAAGTTTATGGTCTTATTAAAAATCCAATAACATCCTGCTCAATTTATTCTTGGGCATAAAAAGGAGTGTATCTTAAAAAGGGAAGAATTTTATGATTTGGGGGGTTTCCTCCCTGAATTTCAGCCCGATAGTCTCCATCCTCATGTCTACCAAAATATTAATGCTGCAGGCTGAAGGAAATGAGGATAAGTAATAGTTGAACCAACTTTGAATGCTCCCATAATTGCTCAATTGCTGAATTACCATATGGGACTAGGTATATTTAAGGATATTACAGTCCTTGTATGTAGAAACATACAGCTATCTGCTCTAAGAAATCAGACCTCTATAACCTAACCTCCTGATAATTCACTTCACACCTTATTTCTCCTTACTTTCCCTTTCCTTTTTCTTGAACCGATGCCCTCAGAAAGACAACTGCTCCTTTGCAAGAGTAAGTTCCCCCACAAGTGGAACTGGCACAGGTCCTCTCTCTGCTCTAAGCTTGTGGGACAACAAATTTATGTGTCAGAAGAAAGGAAGCTGAATTCCTGCTACCGATTCTCTGTCTGGCCATATTTGTCACTGCTTTTTGTCATAGGGCATTGAGCACTGGCACTCCCTATTGCCTGAAACAGTCTATTAAACCAAAATACACATACGCACAAAGAAGAATTAAAAACAAAGAGGTCTGAAGAAGAAGAAATCTGTCATAGACTTTTTGGTATCAAGTAAATGTGAAGGTGCTTCCACCACTTGAAAAATTAATATTGCTGTGACCCTCTCTACAACCATCCCTTGAAGCAGTGCAGCCTATGAGAAATCTCACTACCATGTCACATGCTCCCAATCTGACTCTGCCTACCCAGACTTGTATGCCCATACTGCCATAGAGACAAAGTCACAACCTTGTCCCCTATGGTCAAACCATTGCAGTATCAGTCTGACCTTGCAATATATGTTGCTGAGAACTCTGTAGAAAGGATTCAGCTGACTTATACGTTGTGGGACACGTGATGGCAGATGTAGCCTGTTTAAAATGGTTTCCTTCAAGTAAGTTGAGAGATATCTATACTGAAAACAATGACTTGATGAATCACAGGTCATCCAAATTTCTGCCTTTACTTGCAACTAAAATTTTCCTTTCTTTTATTCTTCAGCCTTTATAAAGTTAAAAAAAAATCACAACTATTCTTCGAGTGGATTCTGTAGTTCATAGGGGCATGCCAAAATTTTCTCTTATGCTGTAGATAATGCAGAGCACTTTCTGAAGTGTAAACACTTTTGCCAACCTGTTTGCCTCCACTCCATCACAAAGCAAAGAACATTTCACTAGAAGATTTGAACCTGATGGTAAAGCTGACAAAACAGACAAATCTGTTTCTACAGGTTCTGGGAAGTTTTCAGGTAAGGGCTCAATATCTCACAGAATTGAGGACCAGACTATTGACATCTACTTGCCCCATAACTCCCACTCTGCCATCCTCCTGCTTACACTTTGAGCACAAAGCCATCTAAGCTGCATGAATTTTTTTCATAGCTACTGAACAGCCACATCTTTCTTAGATGTGCAGAATTTCCAGAGTGGCAGATCATTCATCCCACACCATTTGTTCCACATCCCCCTCCTCCACCCCTCCATTGGCTATGTCATAACATTTCAAAAAATAAAAATTTAGACTAAAACTGCTGACAGTCCCTCACCTACAGTACCTGGCATGATTACACTGCAATACAGTATGAGAGATTAACATTTCAAGTTTAGTACTGTTGATGACTCCATAAATTTCTGAATTAAGCCTGGAATTTCTTGGTCTACATTTTAAATTAAGTTGGTTCTGAGTGTGGTCCTTAGAGGAGGAACCAGTAAGTTACACTAGCACATGCACACAAAATGTTATGCAAGACAAAGCTGTACTATTAGTTTCATTATGTTCTTAGATCACCAGAAATACAGGGAAAACTGTAGTACCTGTTATTAAACCAGATTATATATATACACTGAGAGATAACTAAAGAAGAAATACCTAAAAGCCATGATCATAAATAATTTTACTTGATGTGTAAATCAATTGTCTCAATATAAATCAAGAAATTGTATTCAATCATTGGAAAAAGAGTGACTGAGCAGGGTTGGTTTTGTAGGTTTTTCCCCCCCCACTCCCATTAGTTTTGTTTGGGAAAAGCCACTGATTCCATAACTCAAGCTTCAATACTCTGTTTCACTCTTTCCCCCTACAAAAGATCAAAATGAGCATGGGATGTCAGGCACTTAGCACTGGACATTGCAAAGACATGAGGTCTTTAGACAGAGTATTACAAGTTCGTATCAGTACCACCATATGCTATGAGACAGAACACACATAAACCTGTCAACACTCATAATTCTTGTTTTCCGATTAAAGAAAACCTTGCAGATAAACCACACACACTTGTTTCCTCCAGCACTATGATCCTGTTTCAAGGTATAAGAATGTGATTAATCTGCCAGAGAAAATAACAAACCAAACAGCAAGGTATCTGAAGCAGAGGACTTAATTTGCTTGTGAATTATTTCAAGTCACTTTTCTTTATGTAATTGCAGTGTCAGACTTGTGGAAATGCTTCTACCCAAACATATATAAGTAGTTGCAGTAATGGAATATCAAAGAAATCAAAATTTCTAGGTTTATGTATTTCCAGTTACTTTTTTTATAAATTTTTTGTCTGCGATTATGTGAGTGAAATCTTTCTGGGTTTTTCAGCAGTAGTGTTTGCCATCAGTCCAACAGAAATCTTCCAAAGAAAAGAAATCCTGTTTGCTGTATGTGACAAAAAATGTACATTTCCCAAGTAGCTTATGGTTTGTGTTTGGGAAAAAAAGAAAACAAAAAACCCCAGCCTTTGTATACATCATTTACAAAAATATTAATTTAACTTTCTTTGAGGTGGTAAATATAATCAAGTGGTAAATATAATTAAAAAATTTTCAACAACAAAGGTTTGAGTACAATTGCTAGAGCAGGTATGTTAAACATTGAAACTTATTTTTCAATTAGTAGAGCTTGGAAAACAATATACAAACTCACAACACAGAAAAGATACAAATGTCCAGGCCTAGAGACAGCATAGTGGTTTACCAGTCACGAATTAATCAACAGCAATGCAAAACTACTCTGTAGCTCCAATTCCTAAATTAGTTTGGATAGTTATCATGGTAAGTTCCTAAACCCAATGGATCTTGATAAATAGAGATATTTATGTTTTGCATACCTGTTGTGCATATATTTTGCCTGGGGGAACATTTGCACATTCAAGAAGAAACAGCTTCTGACCTGGTAGGTACACATTCCAGCAACAAGCAAAATCAGGCATGAGATTAATTAGGTGTTAGTGAAGCAATTAAAAAAAAAAAAAGAAAAAAAAGAGACTATATTAATTGAACAAGATTGCATACAGGCAGCATGACAAAGAATCTTTGAAGTGACAAGACACTTTTCAAAGAGATATTGTGTTTGACAATAAAACCCTAAATTATTATGCAAATAATGTGTGCATGCACTGGGCTTGCCAAAAGTTCATTTGACCTGTATTTCCCTTCTTCAGTCCAGGAATAAAAACTAGTTACAGCACCTAAGGACAAATTAACATATTCAAACTTTCTGCTACTGTTGTCTTCAAATTCACCTTTGGCACTCCCTGTATTAACATCTGTTCCACTATTAATAAATCGAGTTCTTACAGATCAAGTATGCTTAAAGTTATCTTTTCTACACTACTAGTAATAAAGATGGGAGTTGTAGTAGCTGATGACAGAAGCACAGAATGACTAGGTTGGAAAAAACCTTTAAAATCATCAAGTCCAACTGTACCCATCCTCTACTAAACCATATCTCTAAGTACCTGATCTACCCTTTTTTTAACACATCCAGGGATGTTAACTCAACCACCTCCCTAGGCAGCCTGTTCCACATCCCGACAATTCTTTCAGTGAAGATTTTTTTCCTAATATCTACTCTGAACCTGCCCTGGCACAGCTTTGTGCCATTTGCCCTAGTTCTGTCACCTGTCACTTGGTAGAAGAGACCATCTCCCACCTCTTTACAACCTCCCTTCAGGTAATTGTAAGTGGTGATAAGGTCTCCCCCTCAGCCTTCTCTTCTCCTGACTAAACAACCACAGCTGCCTCAGCTACTCCTGGTAAGATCTGCAAATATGGACAAAGACGGATAAACCACCAAGCTCCAGACCAGCATTTACAAGAGGAAGTTGCTCATTGTCCCAGGAATTTAAGAAGTTAGACCTACAGCCATTTGCACTATAGTGCATGATAAAAGAGCAACAAATGGTCTTGCCTGCAGCATGCTATCACTGGTATAAGTGGTTCAGTGGCAACCTGCCCACACAATCTCAATACCAGATACACTGCAGTAAGTTACTTTCAAGGTCATCTTCTTTAAATTGCTCATTGATTACTCACAAGATTTTACAGTGGGAATCTCTGAGTTTAATTGCAATCAATGCTGACAAATGATATATGGTCTCAAACCCTTACTACTGACTTAATTGGAGAGGTATACACTTCCAGTTTTAATTGTAAGTATGAATTGTTACCTCATTTGTTTTGCTATCCTGCTTACAGCAACACCCCCAGGACGTTTATGGTGTTGTCAGATGTTTGGCATTTCACGAGGCTCAGAACTGCATCACTTCAAAAAGGTTTGGGTTTGTTCATTTGCTTTTTAATAGCGTTCTCCTATCATCCAGAACTCATCTGCACCTCCTACCTGAGAAGGTCCTTATTCCACCTTTCACATGCACTACTCAGTTTCAGTATCACAGCTAACTAGCACCTATTTTCAGTGTTCAGCAAAAGCAGCAGGCCTCATCTACACCAAGCTTCCATCATGCATGTCCATATTACTGTCTAGCCTAGGAAAGGTTAATATAAAACGTACTGTAGTTTGAGCTGCAAGACATCCAATTATGAGGAAAGAGCAGATTGTTAGACTAGATAGATCCATGCACATCACTAAAGGCAAATACATTTTTAGACAGGTGTGCACTGAAGGAATATTATTCTAATTATATATCCTGCAAATTTTTTTTTCACACTTAATTTAACACGATGGAATCTATTATAAAGGAATACAGTTATTAGAATTTTAGTCCTGGGTTACTACTATGAAATAAGTATTTTTGTACTGGATCTATACATGATTTTAAGGTTATTTTTACACTCATCTATGAAAAGTAAAAGAGAACTCATGGAAGGGTAAATTGGGTGAAACAAAATAATACCAGTTAAAGTAACCAGGATCCCAAATTATGTCAGAAAATTAATATCTACCTTTTAAAATTATAATAAACAATACATGAGTTTAAGCTATATGTGATATGTGTCTCCTTGGAAAATAATGCCAAATGAAACAAACTTAATTGACACAAACCAGAGAGCTAAGATACAGCAGTGGCTTAGTTTAATAAACACAATGACTTTGAAAGACCCTTCTCAGCTTAATAGTTCCCTTAGATTGATTATGCTGAGATTTCCTTTTTAGACACTAATTCAGGTAGTAGATATAACATTTTGACTGTTTACTGCTTTGAATTGTTCAGGAAAGGGGGTACAAGGGCAAACAGATGGGTACATCGCCTTCCCATCCCTGCTTGCTTTCTTCCTCTCTGAATTAGAGAAAGACGAGTGATATATACAAGTGATAAAGAAATGCAGGACACAATAAGAGATCTTGGAATTTCTGATCCAGGAAATTGAATTTATGTCAGGAATTTACCTTCCTTAGTCAAAATGAGGGTTGGATCTTTATAATGTAGCATCTTGCAGGTAAGAAAGCTGCAGGTTTGTAATATTGTTACATAGGATAAAATATATCAGAAAAATAGTACATTCTAAAATGTCATTATCATAGTTTACATTAGCAGTGAATTCTAGATATTATTTAGGGTGACAAGT
This sequence comes from Laterallus jamaicensis coturniculus, assembly GCA_022605575.1. Lineage (NCBI taxonomy): Eukaryota > Metazoa > Chordata > Aves > Gruiformes > Rallidae > Laterallus > Laterallus jamaicensis. Next base: position 1,064,102 of record JAKCOX010000027.1, read on the forward strand.
TTATGCACAGTAAATATGCAGACATTTGTCTTCTCTGCTGACTGTTGTGCATTGAAAAAAACTTGCAAATTAATAATGAATATGTTTAAGACCCTGAATTTTCCTTTTAAGAGATTTTTTGAATGTGTCTACATCGTGGTACCTACAAGTGACAGCCAGACTCTATATATGCACAAGATAAACAAAAATCTTCCTCATTACTCTATTTGCTCTGATAATGAAGTCAAAAGATCTACACTCACCATGTCGACCCTTGCTTAATACTGCACAAGGCTGAAGACCTGCTGCAGAAGTAAGAGTTTTTGCTCCCATGTTTATACTATCCACTTGATTGAATAAAGCTTATTCCCATTTCATTTTGTGACAATGTCATCTTCTCTTTCATGCACCTTCTTGTGAGACATATGGGCTACTTAGGGTCTACTTCAGAAGAATGTTAGGGAATGTAAAACCAGAATAAAACACAGCCTATGTTCCCTCCATTTCACTTCAGCCACTTAACAGGAGGAATATGCTGTTCTTACCATATGTCCATATGAAGCTTGTGCTTCATTCTATGTTTTGACAGTGGGAACCTCTGACAAAATGTTAAACAATTCAATGGAGTGATTGTCTTTTATTATATACACACACAGATCACCTCTGTGAGGAAGTTCAGAAGTCCCAAATTCTTTTATGAGATACTGCATCAACAAGAAAAACTACTACAGTACCATTTTCTCAGTGCAGGCAGTTGAAATTATCAGCTAACATTTGTTAATTAAAAGTTGAGATATAACTAAGTTGTTGGGTTTGGGTTGTGGTTTGTTTTTTCTGTAAGCATTTTTAGACACAGATTATTAGCCTAATTGCAAATGTAATTTCTAAATAGGGAATTTTCTCATTCTGAATAATTCTCAGTTTCAAATGACATTTAAACATTGAATTTTGCAGGTTGGTATTTTGAGATCTACTGCATACATCAAGACATGTTAATGTAGCTAGTCAATTGAGCGTGGGGCTAGGAGGTCTGGAAACTTGACTTCTAATCACCTTGTACTAGAAAAAGCTATACAGCACCACAAGGATTTATGAGAACAGTGATTTATGGGAATTATATTACATCTCATGGAACTATAGTAAGTCACATATTTACAGTAGTCTTTGAATGTTAAACTGTAGCGTATCCTCATTATCTTGAAAGACATTTAAAAGCTCAGACAAGTTACTGGGTCCACAAACAAAGATGGGGGTTGTGATGGTGAGTCTTCTAGCACTTTTATTTCCCTACCCTTCCAAGAGTCCCTGCTTCTGTGGCAGAAACACACAGCACCAAATTAGACACCATTCATAAAATTCAGAGAGCCTAAATTCCATGCAAGTTTTTATACTTGTTCTTACAGGCTTGGCTTAACTCACAGTTCTTGCATACAGAAAACACAAAGTTGAATTTGGTCCATCCAAATCTGGAATTCAGATTAATTTTTCTTCAGCATTCCTTAGAGACACTTCAGTGGTGATCTATAGCAGCCTGGAGAGCATCCAGGGCAAGGCAGTGAGAGACTACTTTGGTTTACTAAATAGAATTAAAAGGAGTTCTGAGAATGTACTTTCAATTTCAGCATCCAGTTAGTACGAGATCCTAATTCAAGAATGGGAAAAATAACTCAATATTGTTACATTCAAAACCTCTCCTATGGAAGCAAAAAGTGATCAAAACCCCTATATAATTACATTTAAAGGTAACTTCTAATATAGCAGATACATTTTTCTATGATAGTGTAGAACTCTATCAAACCCAAAGGAATCTTCAGCAATATTTAGTGATGTTTATATTTAAATGCATCCAACATTTAATAATTTCCTTCATCATCCAGCTAAAAAAACCCCACAAAAACATCATAAATGAACATCAATACTGAATCATATCTTCCTGCTGGAACAATGTGAAACAATGGCTGTCTTCCTAACAGAATCATCAGTGAAATGGGAAATAAAAAGTTACAGAGTTTTGGTTTGGGTTTTTTTTTGGTTGGTTTTAGTTTGTTGGGGTTTTTTTAAGAGAGAAAGCCATTATTTGGCAGTGATACAGGAGAACTTGAAAGAAAAAGTATCTTGTCCCAGAAAACTTGTTATTAATTTGGAAAACCATTTACAGTATTACAAAAAAGACTAGATCCTGCCACTATGTAGGCAAGGCCAACATTCTTAGTTCTCTGCAAACAAGCTGATTACACTCTGAAGCAGGTTGGAATATGGGCAAAACATTCAGGTTTGACACCACCTTCATCCCTGATAAAAAGGAATGAATCTGTAAAAATATCACTTAATAAACCCATCATTCCTATGTTTCACAGTTTGCACCATTAATAGCATTCATGCAAGAGATTAAAAAAATTAATAAGAATATTGGTTTGCAACTATTTTGGACTTGACAACTCTTGCCATGAACAAAGTATGTAAATTAAGTGAGGGCCCCAAGTCAGAATTGAGGCATCTGTATTTTCCACATAGCAACTCTGCAGAGATGCTTAAGATAGAATTTTTTATACATAATTTAGAAGTTACTTTAAAAATTATTATAGGCACTCAAGTGATTCTAGAACTGGACATAAACAAGCAAGTTATCAACCCTCCAAGTGCTATGCAAATGTTTATTTTCATCTTTTTGAATTCTGTCACATTCATAACTGTTTCCACAGTCTTGATTTGCATTGCTGGCAGAAGTTAACACAATTGTCATCAGTCAACACCACATCTTCAGGACTACCTATCTGTTAACCTACATAAATTTTCTGACCCCATTATGTGTAACAGCCACAGGAGCAAGACACAGTCATTTGAAGCTAGTGACGTTATCTAACAACACATGCTGAACATCTACCAAAATTCATCATGTGTCATCTCATTGAACAGTTGAGACTTCTTTAACATGAATTATTTGAATTTTCCATCCCCGGATCCCCTTCTGCCAAACACTATGTTTTCAGAAGTGGTCAACCAAAAAGTGATTTAGTTAGCAACACTTCTATTCAGAGATTTGGAAAATGAGATTAACTTCACACAAAAAACCCAAAACAAAACCAGAAAACCAAAAAATCACATTACATTGAGCTCTAATAGAATACTGGGGATCCATAGTTAAATGTGATATTTTTATGAATAACAGTGGTACTGAAACTTGATCAAGAACTTTGTAGACAGATCAGACATGATAGGCCTTATATAAAAATCTCAATAAGGCAGCATGAACACAATAGGAGGCACTGATGTGTTTAGACAACCTTGGGTCAGGCCTACCCAAGTTCCAAAGAAACCTAGCATTTTCTATCAAACCAATTATTTAGACTGCATAATAATCCCAGGATGACAGGCTTGTTTTCTCCTATACGTTTTTATAATTTACCCACTAAACATTGATAATAGGAAAACATATACTTTATCCTATTGAATGCATTCATTTTAACCTATCCATCCATATGCTTCCTTGTTGGTAGCAACAGCTCAGCAATTACGAGTATGTTTATTATTTTGTTGCCTGAAAGGAACATTTTTTAAAGGTCCATTACCTCTAGTGTTATACCTTTTAAAAAAATAATCAAGCTAACAGATGCAAAAGACTGGATACAGAGAGATAAGAAACGTACAGCTGGAAGAATGAAAAGGGTAACCAAGTGTAGCATGAAGAGGTTTAATAATTTCAGAAGGTGGATTTTACTTCAAAGACTAATTGGACTGTGGCAGCGTAGGAAAGTAAAATTAAACAATTTTAGGCGCCAGATATTCTTTCACAGAAGAACAGGTTCCTAAATGATATGTTATCTAGATTGATGACAAAGAACAAAACTAAATCCCTAGAGATTTTTTTAATGCAAATTATCCCCAAAGGTAGAATTATATGTGCAAACTTGAACTCTAAAGTTTTTACATGTGGAGATAAGGAAACATGAGATGGAAAAAGAGGAGGAACAAAAAGCTTAAATTCGTTACAGCAGATATTGGGGACTGTTTAGTTGGAGCAGTCGCAGAACTGTAGCATGTGTGAAAGGGACTGAAGTCAAATTACAGGTAAATAAAGGGAATGTGGTAAAAGGATGTAGTAAGAAAGAACTGGTGAGACAGGAGAGAAAACAAAAATGGTTATCTCGGGATACTTGCTTTGTCAATCTGGGCTGCTTGTTAAATCTATGGTTTATTCTATTACATACATTTATTATAGCAGAAAGACAGATCTTCCAGCAAGGATAAAAGAGGAGAGCAATCCATAGTTAAATATGAATCCAGTGACAGACTTTCTTTCTTACTGAATACAAGGTAACACTCCACGACCAAGGAAATTTTAAGTTTATTTTTATAACTAATAGCTGCCCTATATTTCTACAAGGCTCAAATTATCAAGAAGATAACATCATCACTTTCAGCGCAGGTAACAAATATTCTTACTGTCATCCACTAAAATCTTATTCAAGATTATCACAAATCTCAGGAGTTACAACTTAAGTCAGTCAATAGAACATTTTCAGCAACATTGAACACTCGCCATACCCACAAAAAGAGTTAAGTGTAAAATCAAGCTCCAAACATCAACTTGTACACTCTAGTTATTTCCAAATCAAAGGTTTGTGATACAGAAGGGGTAACTCACATTTATGTCATTTGTCACATGCATAGAATACCTTAGAAAGCGTTATTCATCCTGTTCCTAGGTATTAGTCTTTATACACTTAAAGAATGACCAAAAAAGCTCAAGATATTTTAACCTTTAACAAAGCTTCTAATTTGAAATAAAGAATTTGTATTGCATGCACTATGATTTAAAGAATAAAGAATACAAACTGAGATGAATATGAGAGAATTATGACGGAAAGGTCAGCCTCCTGGTATTTTACATATAAATTTCAAAAGACAGAATGCAGAAAACAAACATAACATTCAAAGAGACAATAAAAGGCATAGCAGTAACACTAATTGAATCACATTTTAAATGTACTTTAAAAAAATACTAAATCCCACCACCATATAGCTATTCAAATTTGGAAAAAAATCTCCTAACCCACTTTCTCTCATTTATCAAGCCCTTCAGGTATTTCCAGTGACAAGAAATATGGTCCACCTGCATGGTATGATATGACATTTATAGAATATCAGGAACAGCACCTTCAAAGTTATATCACTAAATTACTTTCTGAGAACACAAAATTGAACACACTACAAAGGCAATTATATACATATAAATTTTTTTAAAAAATCAGTTCATGGCAAGAAAGGCTCCCTTTTACAAGAAACATAGCTTCAGGCTAATGATGTTTTCTACCATTACGAACCAAAAAAAGGCAAATCAGGCTAATTGTCCTCTGTGATAAGCTGGCTATTATCCAACAGCTTTAGTGATTCTAATAGAATCTTTTTAAATCAGAACACCTGAGGCTGATCAGGCAGGTTTGACTTTCTCCGCTGAAAAGGAATGAATCTGTAAAACTACATATTTGTTTACATCATTGCTTGCATTTAGAAAAAAGGGATCTAAAGTACTATTAATGAGGATATTGGTTTGCATCTCTTTTGGTTTCTCACTCCTAACTGCATAAACAAGGCAACATTCCAAAATCAAGTTTCTTGTTGTGTAATTCAGGACCCAGCCAGGACTCTGAGGCAAATTATACACCTGGTTGAATAATTTAGAAGTTCAGCCCCTCAGGAAGCATTCTGTCTGAGGTTTTAATTTGTCCTCTCTCATCTGCAAAGTACTTTTCCTCCAAAACACATGGACATCAGATATTGAAGACATTTCTGAGATCTCTTGAGTGACCTGAAAGATTTTCCTCCTTTACAGTGGCTCTAAATCCTCTATGGCTATTCTCTCACATAATTCAGCAAATAGTCAGAAGTGATCCATAACATTCAAATATCAAAGAAAAAAATTAGTAAACATTTAGAAAAAAAATTGCCCAGTTATCTTGTTTATAGAAAATGTGTTACAGTGAAATGGATAATAAGTATAAAATTTGAAACTTTCTAGTCTTGATTTTGGCCTTGCCCTCTACTATATGGTGCACACTGTCCCTATGCCTTTTCAGGACAGGATAATATAGGTTATAACCAAAATTCTTTTCCCTGTAAAAAAGCCAATTATTTTTGAAAAGTGTAAAAATATTCAATGTTAGGTGGTTATTTATTTATAAATTCATTTGAATCAGCCACATTTGTAATGTCTCATGTTTATGTCCCAGGAGGTAAATAAGCCCCACACAGCCACTTACTCATTCTCTACCCCACAACAGGACGGGGGAGAAGATTAGAGGGGTAAAAGTGAGAAACCTCATGGGTTGAGATAAAGACAGTTTAACAGTCAAAGCAAAAGCTGCACAGACAAGCAAAGCAAAACAAGAAATTAATTCTCCACTTCCCGTGGGTAGCCAGGTGTTCAACCATCCCCAGGAAAGTAGGGCTCCATCACATAAAAAGGTTGACTGGGAAGACAATGCCAGCACTCCAAAGGTCCCCACTTTTCTTCTTCTTCACCCAGCTTTATATGCTGAATATGACCTCATATGGTATAGAATGTCCCTCTTGTCAGTTGGGATCAGCAGTCCCAGCTGTGTCCCCTCCCAACTCTTTGCCCACCCCTAGCCTCCTCGCTGGTGGGGTGAGGAGCAGAGAAGGCCTTGGCTCTGTATAAGCCCTACTCAGCAGTTCCTGCACCATCCCTGTGTTACCAACATCGTTTCCAGCACAAATCCAAAAACACAGCCCCTTACTGGCTACTGTGAAGAAAATTAACTCTACCCTATCCAAAACCAGCATATAATGAAAAAAAAAAAATAAAGAAACCAGATTTAATAAGTGCAGCAGTTTAAACTTTGGTATATAAAATGTAACTTTACCAGACAGCATAATCACTGGTAGTAATTTGTGAATTAAACTGGTTTTGTAGTTTAGGAGCTAAACTGAAAGGTATCCAATGGAAATGTAATTTCCAGTTTACCTTTTGGAATCTCTGTATTCAATTATTGGTAATCAAAATAGTGATTAAGCCACTTTCAAAACTAATTATTCTTAAATTATCAGTTGGCTGTTCCAACTGTGTTAATTAAAGTAAACAGTAAGCAGCTGCTCTTCACTATCACTACCTGCTTCTTGTAACTGAAGGCCTTTTATATTTGATCTTGATAGAAATTAAAATGCACTTTTGCTAATTCAGTCCAATTATTTTTTATCCTCTAATATAGATTTCCATTAAATTTCAAATAGCTTCAAAGGCAAATGAGGGAGTACACAAAGAGGATGCGCATTAATAAATTCCTAAAATCTGAAATTAAATGGACAGGATCAGAGTATTTAGTAAGAAGAAATCATAAAATCATTTAAAATTTAATTGTCTCCATTAAGTTAAAAAAAAAAAAGAAAATATAGCCCTCTAAATTAATCTTATCTGATGCCTAGCTTTCTGAACCAAGTTTTCATTCTTATTTCCTTTGGGAATTCACTGTGTAATAGAATGAGGAGCAAGAAAGAAAATTCTTATGACCCTTCCAGTCTTTGAGAAGCTCCCATAGGGAAAGGTATGATGTATTTTTAATAAAGTTTGTGAATTTTAATGAGAGGAGTTAAAGCATTGAAGTAATAACTCATTGAAATCAAAACATGGTGAGAAATTCTGCCCCATCCTAAATGGTAGATGAGATTTTTTTTCTTGTTTTAACATCACCTCCAGAGATTTAATTTCTTTTTCAGTTATGCTGTTCAAAAACTTCAAAGAAGATACATGTGCCTCTTTGATTTTAATTTAGAAATTACTCTTGTTATTTAAGACCGTTTCAGCATTTTTCCCCGAGCATTGTAAACACTATGCTGTCTAAAGGTTTTGCTGATTTTTTTCGGCTGTATGTGCAGAAGGGAGACTTCTGTGGTAGGAGAAATACTTATACACACAGACAGAATTAGTAGAGAGTCCAAAAGAATTCAGCTGATAGTCTGGATCTGTCTGTCATTTCCTCAGTTCTTAGAAAAATATATGCTGTCAGATGCCATGCTGTATTCATTTAAAATATTGCCGACAAGATTTCTACTGTAGCGACAATTATTTCTTGAAAATTCAGAGAATGTGGAGAAAAAGCCCTGTTGCCTGAAAGTGGCTTTTGCTGGTGTCATTAGAATGAATCTTTTTGTTTGCAGAATATTGTATTAGGAAAGAAAACCTTCGTGTCAGAAGTTACCTCAGAAAAATATATGTTGTATAGCCAGCATATACACAGCATTGAACTTGTTTCTCCCTTCTATCCCATGGCTATGAATTTTTCACACCCAGCATACACATACATATCCTGTAAAGCACTGAGCATCACCATTACTGATTGTGTTAAGGACAGAATTTAGGGCAAGGAGGCATTCCCCACTCTGAAACAGGCATCTGGTGCAATTTTATACATCTAAGGAGATCTGAATTACTGCTTTACCCACCCTCTCCCCCTCCCTCCCAATCAAGTTTAATTCCCCAGGCTACCCTTGGTGGCATTGATGATGTCTTGGGAAGAACACTAGCAAGCACCTTTAGGTGAAGTGATACAGGCTGGTTAGTACCCATCCTGCTGAAGTCCCCATGTTTTTATAATGACAGTCAGTCATATCTAAGTTATAACCAAGTGTCTCGCATATTTGGTTACATCTATATCGCATATTTAAACTTGGTTTGACCCTCAGTTTGTACCTAACTTTATTCATCTCCATGCTGTTAAACAAGTCTGAATATTCTATTGGATCTTGCATCTCATGCATACCTACCCACCATGCCTATCTGATACCTGAGCAAGACAACATTTCAAAGCAAGTTGGGAACATTACCTTACAGCTGTTAGATCCTGTCTCCTAAAATCATGAGAATGGAGAATGTCTTGTGTCAGCTCGGGACAGACTAAGGAGAGAATCATAGAATCATAGGGGTTGGAAGGGACCTCCAGAGATCCAACCGCCCTGCCAAAGCAGCTCCCTAGCTCAGAAGGAGTCTGTCATAGGGCTCTGTCGCCCTCACTGTGAAAAAGTTCTTCAGCATGTTGGTGCAGAACTTCCTATGCTCCAATTTGCAGCCATTGCCCCTTGTCCTGTCTCCACAGATGACTGAAAAGGGGCCGACCATTTCCCCCTGCATCCCATACTTAAGATATTTATAGACATTAATAAGGTCCCCCCCTTAGTCTTCTTTTCTTTAGGCTGAACAGTCCCAGCTCACCCAGCCTCTCCTCATAAGAGAGATGCTCCAGGCCCTCAATCATCTTTGTAGCCCTTCTCTGGACTCTCTCTAGGAGATGTCTGTCTATTTTATACCAGGGAGCCCAGAAGTGAACACAATACTCCAGGTGGGGCCTGACCAGGGCAGAGTAGAGGGGCAGGATCACCTCCTTAGACCTGCTGGCCACACTCTTCCTGATGCACCCCAGGATCCATTGGATCTCTTAGCCACCAGGGCACACTGCTGGCTCACGGCCAACCTGTCACCAACCAGGACCTCCAGGTCCTTCCCCACAGAGCTTTTCTCCAGCAGGTCATAGAATCATAGAATCATAGAATGGCAAGGGTTGGAAGGGACCCCAAGGATCATAAAGCTCCAACCCCCCTGCCACAGGCACGGCCACCAACCTCAGGCCTGGAGCTACACAAGGTTGCCCAGGGCCCCATCCAACCTGGCCTTGAACACTTCCAGGGATGGGGCATCCACCACCTCTCTGGGCAGCCTGTTCCAGCACATCACCACTCTTTCCATAAAAAACTTCCCCCTAATATTCAATCTAAACCTTCCCTCCATTGCACATGGGGAAGTACAGATCTGTAGAAAGGAGTATGTCTGATGCTAGTGGTCTCTCAGTTCAGACCTCTGCCCAGTGTGGGCCAGCAGGTAGACTCCCAGTGCTCAAACCAAGATAAAATGCTTCATGCGGCTGTTACTCTATTTCTGAGGAGGCTTTGTAGCCACAGTAGAGAAAAAAAGAACCACTGATTTCACCTGTTCTTTTGTTACATTGTTACTTTCACATTTTGGTATTTTGCATCAGACAGGGAAGTATTTTGGTTATGGTCATATGCAGGATATGATGCTTAATGTGTCAGTCTAATGGTCCCAGATGTCTTTCTGCTCTCCTCTTCCTTAGAAAATTCACAAACATAGTAAGCAGCATGATAAAACTCTAAAAAACTGGCATTGTGTACTTAGAGAATTCTAGAATATATATATATAATTTCCACAATATGTAGTATTACATAATACATAATTGATGTATAATATATACTATAATATGTTCATATTATAGATTGATACAATATGTGTAAATTTTACAATGAACAGAAGCCTGGGCTTTCGCATATTATAAACATTCCTGCTTAGGCCTCCTCCTTCATTAACTTTTTCAGCTTCTTATTTTTCTTTTTGTTGTGTAAAATAATGACAGGGCTTTATCTTTAGCCCATAATATTTGTGTCAGAAGCCTGAGAGGCAAGTCACAACTTATAAGTCTGAACCCTTCCAGGACAATGCCTTCAGGAAGTCTGAATATACATCAGTAGTCAAGCTTTCTAGTTACAATTTAAGCATTCAAATCCATTAATGTAAGTGAGCTTTCCTAAATTCTGAGTTTGCTGACAGGTAAAAAAGGTGAAGAGGTTGTGATACTGGCTGTGACCTTATCACTGCTCCATTAAAATTATATAGCAAGCTTCTTTCTCTTTTGTTGGTCGAGGGGGGAAATAAATCAGTGCTGCTCTGCTTTCACTACTACCAAATCAAACAAAATCTATGGACACCAGAAAGTTACAATAAATTCCATCCTCACAAAGTCTCAATGAATACTGCGAAGAGCACAATATGAGAAACTTCTAATGCACCTAAATGATTTCCCATGAGGAAAGAGCAAGGATAAAAGCCTGTGGTCCAATGAACAGGACACTGATCAAGGAATAGAAGAATTTTTATTCCCTTTCTAGCTTCACTGCAAATCTGATCTGCAGTCATATTCAAGTCACCTTAATTCCTCTTGACTCAGATTTCCCATGTTGGCAATAAATGCACTAGCCCTTTGCAAATAGTTTTTATATTTGTGTATAACTGTTGCCTCAGACTTGAAATCCAAAGATTTTAATCCTGGTTTTTATAGGTAGGATTTCTCTTTAGATTAAAGCTGATCAAAATTAATAAGAAACAAACCACTGTCAATTTTTACTGGGCTTTGCAGGAATAGAATGTCAGTCTCCACCAAGAATCGGGTGTCCTTCAAACCCAAAATGCAAATATAGGAAACAAGGATTACCTGCCCAGATGTGAAGATTTCATTTCAAAACTTTTCATCTTAAATTATCAAACTGTAGTCTTTTTGTTTTCCCATTTTTCTTTATACTTGTTAAATAATGGTATTCCAACATCGGATTCAGTGAAAACAGTTAATCCTCTAATTTGCATCAGTGAGGCTCAACAGGGCTCTTGACATTTTTTTACTGAACTTAAAACATTATTAACATCATTACTAAATTTGCAACAAGTGTAGTGAAACATCTATTTTTATATATCCTTGAATGGAATGGTTCCGTTTTCTCTGTACTGGAACCATTAGTTCAGTTAAACACAAAAATCATAGAACAGCAGAGTTTAACTGCCCAAATTAAATGTTTGTGGGTCTGGGGGTTTTTTTTATGTACAAATCCCTTGGAATGCATCCATGTTCACTTCATTGTTCTCATTTGCAATGGCAATCTGAATTAACTCTGCTGTTTTCTCCTCTCTCAACATTTAGAAAAATTATAGCAAATGCATTAGCAACCAACAAGTTGCTGTTCAAAAGCTTTAAGGAATGTCTTTGCTTTTAACATGTTCCATATTTGTTAATGAAGCATAATTCAGATAAGTGCACGTCTACTACAAACCATGACAGCAATCATTTTTCCAAAGATGGAATCGTTTAATTTATAATTTGTGCTAAAACACATGCTGTTTTCTAGGGCTTGAAAAACTCATGTAAGGGACACAAAAGACCTGTATTTAGCTACAAAAATTATTGTGGAGGCCTTATTCCTTTTGAAGATGCCTACCATCTTGCAGGTACCATTTCTAATCACAGCAATAACAAAAACATCTATGCATATACAGAAAAATACCAATGCATCCAGGAAAAAAAAGAAAAAAAAAAGACAGAATACTGGAATGTTTTGGGTTGGAAGGGACCTTAAAAATCATCTAGTTCCAAACCCCCTGCAGCTCCCTCCAACCTGGTCTTCAACGTTTCCATGGAAGGGGCATCCACAAATTTTCTGGACAATCTGTTCCAATGCCTCACAATAAAGAATTTCTTCCTTATATCTAATTTAAATCTGTTCTCTTTTAATTAAAGACTATTACCCCTTGTCCTGTCACTACAGTCCCTCATAAAGAGCCCCTTTCCATCTTCCCTGTAGGCCCCCTTTATATACTGGAAGGCTGCAATAAGGTCTCCTTGGAGCCTTCTCTTCTCTAGGCTGAGCAATCCCAATTCTCTCAGTCTGCCTTCACAGAAGAGGTCCTCCAGCCCTCTAAACATCTTTGTGGCCCTCCTCTGGACTCACTCCAATAGGTCCATTTCCTTCATATTTCTGGAGCCCCAGAGCTGGATGCAGAACTCCAGGTAGGATCTCATGAGAGCAGAGGGGAAGGATCATTTCCCTTGACCTGCTGGGGGGTTATTATTTCCCATTTCTTCCATGCATGATTCTAAATTGATCATACATAGATACTTTAAACCACCATTTACAATATTTATAATATTTATTAAAAACTGTAGAAGTAAGCATCTAATAAAAGTTAATTTGCTGATGCCTATACCTGTGTAGATAATGCAAGTCTGGCCATAAAATGGGTGAATGTAACTTATAGTAAATCTATACCAACAGAGCGAAACATAGGACTAATGGCCTTGTGCATGAAAGCTCTGGCTTAATGGACAAGAAACAAAAAGTATCCATCTTACTCTTCTCTCAGCTCAATCTGGCTTCTCACAGGGAAAGTATCATTATTTAAATAACTTCATCTGGATGATGAAATAGCTGATTTTATTCCAGTCTAAGTTACTTCAGAGACTTACAGTAAGCAGTTAATTCTGCTTACTGTCAGTGTACTGCACCCCGGAATATAAAGGAGATCAAGAAACTTCATTACCTAAGCCAGGGACGGAACTGATGTCTTATACAGTGAAATATCTAATGTTTCAATGTGGTGTTACTGCTAGGGGAGATTAATAAACGTCATCACAGAGTACTTGTAGCTTCCAGCCTAAAGGATTTTTTTTAATGTATAGATCAAATGTATAGGCTGAGCCATCAGTAACTCTTTCTGAAAGTAGGTACAGCAAAGGCCCTATGAATTTTTAATGCCTAGATTTTATTAGAATACAAATTAGAGTTAAGCTATCTTTTAAATGGAGAAAACGTGACTTTCCTAGTTGAGACCAACAAAAGGTTTGATAACAAACTTTTACAGGCCTCTCTGAAAGTTTGAAGTCAGTTCTTATCCTAGGAACTTCCAATGACTTTGAAGGATGTATCAAACTCTGTTTACCCAATTGCCTTCCACGCCTTCAGAAGATTTGACTTCGAAGCATCTGAGACCCATCTATGTCCACTTTCTGTTCAAACTAAACAGTATAGATAAATATGTAGGGTTTTAGTATTGTCTAAACACCTAGGATAGTATCAATGACAGTCATTTGTTATTAATTCAGAAACAATATTAATGAAATATTTAGTTGGTATATGTAGAGTGCATAACAGTTATGTTAATTTGCAACGTGACATTTATGTCTCATAACAATGACTCCCTGAAGTGATTAGTGAGGGAACACACAAGAAGGGAGATTAGTACTACACGAGATCTGGTAGAGAATGCTATACCTGGGTATCATAATATGCTCAAATTCAATATAATCTAAGAAAATTAAGAAATTACAGAAATGCACTGTATTAACATTTTCATTTTTAAAAATAAATATAAAAATATTTTTTAAAATATAAACATTAAAAAGGAAACAAATGTAGCTGATACAGAGATTGTTCAATACACATTTAAAAGCTGACACTAAGTGACTATAGTATCAATACAGCCTTTAAAGGTTAAGATTATAGACCTTATTTTAGGAGTTTGGTTAAATAGCAAAGTGTATTAGAATTCAAAAGGCATACTTTAGAAATTTTTATCACGTAATTATGAGTACGTGAGATACAGCACAGCATAAATTCTGACAAATTAAAAGAAAGCTACAATAGACATGACAAAAAATATCTTTAGTAACAATTTGCTAAGGTGACAAAATATTCAAATGCATCAGAAACTGAATATCATGAGCATGTTTATAATGAAAAAGACATTAGAAAACAGATTATGAGTGAATGGTACAGTATACCTGAATTTCTAGAAGGTTTTGCTCAAGTCCCACATCAGTAGCTTTTAAAGAAACCATGCCAGGGATAACCAATGAGGCTTCTCATTGATTACTAACCAGTTACAAGATTAAAAGTGAAAGGTGAAAACAATTGTGCATGTGCCACAATGGAAGAGGAACAGATTGCTAAAAACAAAGCTGACCAAAAAGAGTTTGGGGTTGGAACTCAATGATCTTTAAAGTCCCTTGCAACCCTAACTGCTCTATGATTCCATTATTATAATTGCCTATAGTAACAGCTGATTATATCTGATGAAAGTTTATATCAGTATATGTAGAATGAAACAACAGAAAAGAAAATCTGAAAATGGAATTTAAAAAACATAAAACAAAAAATCCCCTCAACTATAAGTACCAGGTATGCTTAGTAGCTATTTAATGCTAGGGAAAGAGGCAGCAGACACAACCTTATGAAAAAAATTAACTTGTTGCTCAAGCGAGGTCAGCAAGTCAAACAAAATGCTAGAAAAAAATAGAGATCAAAACACAAAACCAGTATCGTGACATGGTGTAAACTCGTGATGAGTACCTACGTGTGCTTGTCTTGATCTCCCCATCTCCGAAAAGGTACAGTAGAAATATAAAAAGTATGTTGTTGACAGGGATGATCTAAGAAATTAAATTGCTTCTTTACATGGAGAATTCAATTGATCATAATTCCTATAGGAAGAGAGATGCCTGGTGATAAGTTGTTATAAAATCATGAATGGCATATAAAAGAAATAGGTACCCTCCATTTTCTCACAATGCAAGAATGAAAAAAAGACCCCTGAATTATCAGGCAACAGTTTTAAAAAAATAAATAATGTGATTTTCATCCAACATACAGTTAAAGTGTAGAACCACATAATCATAGAAGGTTGCAGAAGTCAGTGGTATAAAAATTATAAAAGAGTTCAAGACATAAGTAGACAAATTAATGGTGGTCAAGCTGTGAATACAGTCTCTGGTTCATACCTGACTGCTGGAAGCAAGCAGGATGCTCAGCATAGGCTTGGTCTATTCAAGTACTTAACTGGTTACTGACAGAAGAGAATACGGGTTGAATAAGAGCTTTTGTCTGTCCCAATTAAAAAAAACAAGAAAACAAGGTAAAGAATACCAAAAGTTTTCATGGGCTTGATCCTTGATGAGATAATGCCTCCTCAAACTCTTCTGAAGTTCTGGAGAAAGGACTGATGTCAACAGTGCTGTCTTTCCACACGGAGGTCGTACGTGTTCACAAAACTCACAACTCAGATCTGCAAAAATTAATTTTCCCCAGCAGCTAAAATCATTGCAAAACTTGGCAGCTATACAAGCACCTTCTTCTGACCTTATTTTTTCCCAAATTAGTACAAAGCGAAATTGCACTGAACAGTAGCACAGCTGCAATATAAACAGCAAAAAACTGCCTCCTGCCATACACTCTTTCTTCTAATAAAAAAAAAAAAGGTGAATCAAGCAGCATATGATATTGTCCACAAGTTCAGTGAAACATTGGATGATAGATGTTACAGTGATAAATACTGAATAACTTCTTACATAAAACAGAATTGACTTGGTATTTCATACTATAATGATAGTGCGAATAAAAACGTAAGAAAAAAAGAGCAATCAACTTATAGGATACCTTATTTGCTTTTACTTTTTATAAAAATCCATTATGTGAAACTAAAGGAAAATGTAAAGCCTTTCTTTACTCAAGTCAATGGCCTAGAAAATCTTTCTGGAACTACTATAAAATAGATTTTCTGCTGTAGGGTATTGAAGCTTCTCAGGGGACTATGACTTCGTTAAACTCTGACTTTACTTATGTCTTATGAAATAACAGTAATTATAGATTTGAATTGTATTTTTCTTAGCAAATGACAGTTATAATTTCAACAGAGATGTTCAAGTTTATCTTTCAGGAAATTATAGACAATGCAATACTGTACTTTTCACCTTTCAAGCTGTCAGAGTAAATACCATGTTAAAGAAATTTAAATACTACAATGAGCAAACATGCAAATTATTTGCTTACATGAACTATTTATTATTCTAGTACTCACACTGTTTTATACCATGTCAGGGGTTTACATATGTTTGGAGAAATTTGTAATGGTTTAAGTTGCTATTCATTAGGACAGTCAGTTGAAACAGAGGTAACACAGAATGTTTGAAGACTGTCACACATGTTTATTAATTAATAGCATGCTTATTTGAAGATAATGAACAGAAAATAGTTCAGTTCCTATTTCTCTCTTTTCCTGCTGAAATATTCTTCTTTCTATTTATATATTATCTCACATTAGAAATCCCAACAGACTCAGATCCTTGAATTCATTGTTTAGTTTCTAATCCATTTTACTCTCACTTCCTATTCATTATTCTTACACTGCTTCTCAACCACTGATCCTCCTATAGTAACTATTTCCACGTTTTGTCTCACTTTTTAGCTGGCTTTGTGTGTCATATGCTTTCAAGAAGCCCATTTTTCTGGTGACATGTAAGTGGTACTGTCACACAGCAACAGTACTTCCCCCAGTTGAAGCTCTTTTACCCTATAATCACTATCTGTCTGCCTCAGAACATCAGTATCCCAGCTGAGAATTCAAATAACCCACTTCTTGATGTTCCTCAAAGTCCATCGCTCTAGTTTGCATCAGCAAATAGCCACCAGTATCCACTTGTCTTTGCAGGTGTCCAAGCCTTTCTCACTTATCAGAATCAAATCTTAGCTCCTACTCAGAAGATTTAAGAAACCTAGTCACAATCAATACTTTCTAAAATTCTGCCCAAATGGCCATAAGAAGTGAGTTTCCCAAAGAAATAATGATGCCTATTTTCTTTATCTATTCATTTATTTATTTGAAACTTTCTTACTGTACATATTATATATAATTTTAAAAGTTGCTGCTAAAAAAAAGAGGGCAGTCTGTCTGTTTTGCTGTGAGTGATTATGTCCCTTTGGGAGTACCATCTGGAGTTCAGAGAAAGGCAATAGGGATACCTAAAAATATCCAAAAGCACTTATGTCCAAAACATAGACAACCTGGAACACAAGTGAAAAAAAGTGCTACTATTAATGCAGACAGGAAGCCGTCATTGCCAAGTCATCTGAGGGATGAAAAGAGAGAGGCTTAGCCAAGAGTTTGAAAGTGGATTGTCAAGGGTTTGTTGCAACACAGAGAACAAAGTCACTTTACAAGTAGTAAGCTGGAAGAAATTGTTCTGCAAATTAGTATGTGGCATGCAAACTTTTTTGTAAACTCACTTTTTAAAGTCTAACAGTGAGTTTTCAAGATACCTTTTTCTGGTTTGTATTAAAAAAACACCCCCAATTTAGAAATTGAACCCTCTCTCCCTTTTTAAATGTAAATAATCTCAGGAAAAACAAGTGGTCCTATCTTGAAGATTTAACTTGGGATTTTTTTGAAGTCCACATTATTAAATTAAATTCAGAATTTACAGGGGAAAGTCTGTATCCTTTGATCATTAGATACAGGAAGAAATGCAGACAAGAAATACACATCAGTCCTCTTTCTCAGTCTTGTGCAAAAGAGATGTGGATTCTACAGTGCTGAGGATATTGTATGAAACTACTCATAGCTGGCATAGTATTTTACAAATAAGAACACCAAAACATTAATTTATTTTTCTCATATTTATTATAATGACAGAAAAGGGCAACATGATACATTTCCTGGTTTTTAGACATTTTTTTAAGTAGATTTACTATACAGTAAAAGTTATTTAAGGTCTTTCTGGATTAAATGAACCATGGAAAACACATCTAAGAAGACAAAAAAAAACCCTTGAATTTTCCTCCTTTGGGAGAAGGTATTTGTCAGTGTGGAAAATAGATTATTTGAACTAATTTTATATATTTTCTACTTCTTGGTGATAGACAATTTATTGTGCTTTTAGGAATATTCTTGATTGATCATTTTGGACAGTCCTCTATCTGACCATACATACCACATACTAATCCTCCAAGAGCAATCTGCATCTGTGGGACTACTCACTGAATGAGGACTACCAAATTTGGACCAGTAGGAGAAACAGGGAAACACAATCCTGCTTGTGGAAATGAAGGAAGGGAATTGCTGTCTCCTCCCTTGTTACAGTAGGAAATAATTCTAAGCATGTCACAATCCTCGACATTATAGTCCTTGACATAGTCCTGGTACAGAACAAGAGTTACAAATGCCTGATTTGCCTTTCACATGGAAAGATGAAAGCTGAGTGCTCTCACCTAAGATGTGAAAATGCTGCAGCTCTCTGCTGCAGAAGGAACTGTTAGAGAGCAGCTCTTTCAGGAGGGCTAACCCAAGGAGAGCTCAAATGAAATGGAAATGGATTGCCTTAGACTGAACCAATACATTATGATTCTTCCACAAAGAATTGCCAGTGCATTTGATTAGCATCATGGTCCTGCAGTTAATCTCGTGTTGAAAGAGGATCATGATCCCAAGCATGAAATGGCTTGGTTGTTTTGTGGGTTGTTTTGGTTTTTTTTTTTTGGGGGGGGTCCTATTTTTTATGATTCCTTTTTTTCCCCCACAGCTCACCAGAGAAGATATGAACTGGAAAAGATAATGAGATGCAGGGTTGGTTCTCTGTAGACATACTAGAAGCTGCTTAGATTTCACGGGTCAATAAAAGAACCTGGAAAGAGAATATGCTTGACTTCCTCCTGGAATTCTAGTGAATGGGAAAAATAACTGCATAGAACATACAGGAGGACCGCTTTGTAGGAAAACATTCCTTCTCTGTCACGTGAATTAGCAAGTTGCACACTTAAGTAATTATAAATTCCATTTTAAAGAAAGCAGTATGTCCCAGCTCACTCTGACCTTTGTTACTTCATACCTCAAATAGTTTTCAAGACTAGGAAATATGATGAAGTTATTGCTAGCAAAATCTGTTCTGCTTTCACTAATCATTTACACAGAGTGGTAGATTGTTTTTGTTGGAAAACAAAATTAAATGGGATGTAACGGTTCTTGCAGAACTCTTGGGGGAATAGGAACAAGTGGAATATAATGATAATATTTAGAAAATATAAGAGATTTCAAAAAGCACCTGAAGTGGCTCATGCATTTTTAGATAATAGTACAAAGGAAGAAGCCCCAAGATAAAATCTTAGTGCTAAGTCAAGTCAGAGAATATTAATATCCTTAACTTCAACAAGAGAAGTTCACTTCATATGACAAGAGATCAGATAACAATGTTCCATCTAGTTTAGACAGTGCAGCATATGAAAACTTGTAGGGATATTAGTATGCTTGATACAAATCAATTTTGTTACAGTTGCAATAATAATTATCTATAATGATCCTTCCTTGAAGGAAATAAATGGTGTGGTTCATCTCACCAATAAAAGGAATTGCAGTACACACACCCTCTCCTGCCTTGAGCCATCTCTCTTCCAGGCTAAATAACTCCACCTCTCTCAGCATCCCCTTATATCATCTTTGCAGCCCTTCACTGCACTCACTTTAGTCAGTTTTTCTCATTCTTGTTGTGGGGAGCCCAGAACTGGACATGTACTCCATGTGTGGTCTCACCAGTGCTGAGTAGAAGGGAAGGGTCACCTCCCACAACCTGCCTGCAATGCTCTGCCTAAATCAGCACATGATGATGTTTTCTTGGGATCCTGCATTCCACCATCTCATCATCACTGAAGCCAAGGCTGCATCTATGATGAGTTCTTCCTTGTGTAAGTACTGTTAGATCAATTTTGCTTGTTGGCTCCCCAGTTACACAGGAAAGAAAGTTTTCATTGCTGTGCTCAAGAAATTTATTCAATTGCTTGAGCACTGCTATATTGTCCTTCCAGCAGATACCAGATTGGTTCAAGTTTACCATAAAGACCAGGGCCTGTGAACATAAGGCTTTTTCCAGTTGTCTGGAGAAGACCTCACCAGCTTCTTCCTGATCAGATACAGCAGAGCACATGAAACCAGCCACCACACTGTTCTGCCCAATAATCCTCACCCATAAGCTCTTGACTGACTCCAGAGATATCACAAGGCTGCACTGCATGCATCCCAGCTGCCCTCTCATATAAATGGCAACTCCCCAACTTCATCTCCCCAGATGATACTTCCTAAGGAGCCTGTGAACTTCTCTCTATGGCATCACTCCAGTCGTGACCTATCCCATCAGTCACCCCACGACCCCAGCAAGGCATAGCCCTCACAGACTACTAATTCCTTCTGCTTATTCCCCACGTTGCATGCATTAGTGCAGAGACATTTCAGAGATGCACTTCAGAAGACAAAGGCTTAAACTGTTGAGAAGAAGAAAGCAAGGATTTCTGTTTATTTTTTAGGTTCCTGTGCCTAGGCAATACAGCTTATTCTAATGCAAAGTACCAGAAAGCTTTCAATGTCAAAGAAGAGTCAAACCTAGAATCTATGATTAAAATAACAAGTTCACTTAAATAAAAGCACCTCTTCAAGCTTTTCATTACATAAAACATGTATTTATTCTGGGATTTACAGAAAATATTCTTAGACTTCATTTAGATAACAAGAAATTTGATTTCTTCCTACAGAATTTCTGGTACTTACCAGTACAGTTGGAATACCAGACTAGACAGACATTAGTGTAATCATCTGTGATAACTACTTGTATTATTAAAACCTCCTCACATGCTGATGAATAAAACAGAACCCACATCCTAAACAGAACTCACCTCCTAGCTTCTACAGTCAGATAAAGCTTTACTGTAATGATATCATAAATCTATCAAAGTAGCAGCAAACTAAGAGAATTAAAAATAATAATGAAATACTATGCATTTAGCACAAAGTTAAGATGTCAAGTAAAAAACTAATGTAGTTACTAGTTAGCATTGAGAGAAAATATTTTCCAACTACTTAGATACCAATTGTACAAGTTGAAGTAATTAAGGGAGACTATTAAGGGACCATTTATTTTCCAACCAATGTCTTTTTTGAGTGGAAAATGCAATTTATTTTTTTTTTGAAACAGATACCATTTTGTTGAAACTGTGATTTCTTTTCACAATTCATTTTAGGAAGAAACAAAATACATGATGCATTAACCTGAATATCATATTATTTTGGCCTTTCCAGAAAAAAAAAATAAAGTTACTACATAAAACACAGATCTTCTATATTTGGCTTTAAACAAAATTCAGGGGCTTTTTTTGTTTTCATTGGAAGGAAAGACCAACATAATTTTAAAATACCAATGATTATAAATTAAAGAACAATATATAATTGTTAATCTGATTTTTGAAAAATACCTTGTCATACTAGTTTTACAAATTTCTAATGACATTACTTGCTTTGATGCTAAATCACAGAGCTTGTATTAACATGGCACATGGCACTTGACTTCTGATATTGATATTTTGATTCTGGACTCAAAAATATTGCTAAATGCTACATTATAAAAAACAATTGCACCAAATACATTCACATTAGATCTATTGAGAAAAGATCCTAGGGAGCTCTAGAAACAATATGCATTTGAATCTACAGTTTTCAGCTTTAAAATAAACAGATAAGGACCTAAAAAACCTGTCAATACTGTTAGCCTGCTGGTGGACAAGGTATTCTCCAGTCTGATCACCAGTAAAGTAGCAGGTGGTATCATGTTAGATAACAAAAAGAAAAGCAACCTCAACTATTTGCTAAAGAAGAATGCAAGTCTAGACTGGATAGCCATCAGTACAGCAGAAAGGGATTTAATGTTACACTAAACAGGTTAACAATATCATTTTGAAGTGGTAAAGATCAAACATAATTCCAGGATTCATATCCAAGAGTAGTGCATTAAAAACTTTTTTTTAGTCATTTTTTGGTACTCCTGAAGCATCTGCTGACATTTTTTTGCATTTTGAAGGACAGTGGCACAGGAAGGATCTGGAATTTAAAACAGTGCAAAAGAGGCAAAGAAAAATGATCATGGGTACACATGGTTTGACCTACAACATAGATGATCAGTCTTAAGGAATATAGATGGGGCTTTAGAGAAAAATCATCCATCTTTATGTGGTCTGAATACAAAATAAAAAGCAATGAGCTAAAATTCCAGAAGACAATATTTAAGTTAGAAAGCATGAAAATAAGTTTAAGAGTGAGGACAGTGAAACATTATACCAGGTTGCTTAGGAATGCTGTGCAATCTTTTGAAGGAATTTTTTTTACAACCTTCCCTTAAGAACAAGATTATAACATATACTGTCTTTATGCAAGAAATGTATCCAAGGACTAGATAACCTCTTGCAGTCCTATTTATGACTCCAATGATCAAAGATACCTGCAAATATATCCTTATATATTTGCCTTTTCCCTGGAAAGAAATGCCACTGGAAAAAATGTTTTAAGTTGCCACAGTGTATCTAGTTCTTATGCCTTGAGTTCACACTAGACATAAACAGAGAAGATTTGAGAAAGATTCATGAGAATGATCAAAGCCTTGTGGAGCAAATCTTCTAGAGGTATGAATTAAACTGAACCTGTCAAATGAAAGAACAAAGAGTGATTTAGTCTCTCTACCTCCATAAGAGCAGAAATTTAAAAAATAAGTGGATATTCAAAGCAGCAGACTAGGATATAAGGCAGTATAACAGCTAATGAATACAGAACACAATTAACCACCAAAGCAATTCACCAAGGACTATGATAGGACATATATATCTATAGAAAAAATTTGAAAGTGATGCTTTAGTTTAACTATAGAACAAGAATTTTTCACTGACCCACTGAAAGCTAAACTTTCATTCTATGCCACAGGTGCAGGAGCTATGCAGCAGGCAGGAGCTGAGGTGCTGAATTATTCAAAGCACCTGGTGAACTCAGGTTCGGGAAGAAACATGCCATAATATAGAGCTATCTTTGGTTTATCCAGAGTGTGAACCTGCATTTTCATGATTACATAAAAATCTACATCACCCTTGAAAGGGGAACTGAAACCCTGGAGTTCTATGTAGAAGGTAGAAAGCCAATGGATGTGGAATTTTGTTGTCTAAACATACATATCCATTGGGTTTTTTACGTTACTCAGGATATCTCCTCTAAAAGGAGAAGGGCAAAAGTCTCCTGCAGTTCTGTGAAAATTTTCAGTACCAAATAGATGGGTTCTTTTAATGATAGTTTAGTGAATCTTATACAGCACTGAGTGTCATTTGAGTAACTAAATCCAAACCTTGAGCATTCAGTCACCTCACAAGGCAGTAAATTCATAATTGTTATTTTTTATCTGTTCTTCGGAAAGGATTGGTAACATTTTAGTCCACCACACTGGATTCATACTGTCTCCTTCTGGTAAAAGATCATTGTCTCAATACTGAAAGTACTGAACAAAAAGGCATCACAAGGCTATGCAGTAATAATTTACTTTAAAAAATCTTTCCATGAATTTTTTATTATGGAATCAGTGTCATTTAGACTGGAAAGGACCTTTAAGAACATTAAGTCTAATCATTAATGCCCAACCTGTCGTAGATATGATGTAAAGTAATCCAGTAAAGGTAAAATAATTTCTGAAAACTGAATGACTTGGGTCTTGAAAGCAGTATTTTTTGCCTCAGCCTCAAAACAGGAGTAATGAAGGGAAATACTCCAAGATAAAATATGCTTGTACAGCACACTGTTTTAATTTCAGTAGTCTGTACAAGTTATAATCAAGATTAACTCTTACTTATTCTACATGTTTGCATGTGCAGAACAAAAATAACTTCTACTCCCTAAAATTTTAATACTTACAGTCTATCAGGCTTCTCTGATAAATAATGTATCACAAGTTAAAAAAAATGAGAGGCCTTTTTCACTGGGCTATTTTTTAATGCACTGTTATGTAACTTAGTTTGCCAGCATGTTGCTAATGACTCCTAAAGAAAATGGTCGTATTGTGCATTTGACCTCTGTTTCCACTAGGTATACAAAGAACCACCATCTACAAAATATCTCATGTTTCATATATAAACTTTTTACATTTTTTTCTTCTTTTCTTCTTTCAGAATCAACAGGAAATCTCGTCACTTCAAACCCCATTAAGAAAAAGCAAGTATGGTGAGTTATCACTTGCTTTTCTTTTCCTCCTCCATCCTTCCCGCAAGGCTTAGGCAAACAATTGTTTCCAGGCATCTGTTGCTTTTACTCACAAACTAATAAAAGACTACAAGGTCAAAAAAATCTCAAAGTTAACTTTCAGAAAGTCACAACTGAAATGTATCTGTGCTAACATTATACTGTTCCTTTCATCTTCCCTTTGTTTCCCATTGTTTCTGTTTTGCATGGTATCGTTTTGCAAGACAGATTATAAATTATCATCTTTGATTCAATTCTTTTTGTGCTAATTAAATGTGACTGTTTGGGTTTTAAAAGCATATTCTAAAACATCCCTGGAAAGGAAACGAACAATTCCATATGCATATTATGATGCCCATCCATGGCTCTGTTTCAAAAGTAGTATAATCCCTAATATACCTGCTAAGTAGTAGAATTCATCAGCTGTGAAGATCTACAAGCTTATGTACAGCAATGTCCTTGAACCAGCAGAGGCTGAAATACATCTAAAGCTTATTTGAACACTTTTACAGCTGTGTTAGCTTTTCATAACATACCTAACCCTCTGCTGACTCCTGTGGATAAAATGCCTTTCATAATGGTTTCTGCCTTAGCAAAACAGAAAGAGTAATTTCTCATGATCTTCTACTTATTTGCATGAACATTGCAAAAGTTATGAAATGTACTGAATTGTTTTTAATCAAGGGGTATGTTTATTGCCTAAGATGTGTTTGCCATGTCCCCAGTGACTTCCTGGAAGGAATTCAGCCCTACAGCAGAGTTGCCAATCAACCTCCATATTGCCTGCAACGTAATACTCTATCATTAGGCAGGACTAACTACTTTTACAATAGAAAATCAGTAACTATAAAATGATTTTCAAGTCATCGTCTATGTTGTGAACTGTATTTTGATTAAGTTCCTGGCTCACGTAAGCTGATTTTTAAGAAGTGGGTGGAAAGTGAGTCATACAGTAACTATTAAGAATGAACAGTCTGGATACAGATATTGGAGAAAGGTATTCTTCCCCCAAGAAGGACACTCCATTCCTAAAAAAAACAAGTCATCTAAATATTTCCAAGTGACAACCAACTGGCATATCACCTCTTGACCATATAGCTCTCTGAGAGTAAGCTAGGGATAACTACATAACTGACTACTGCACTTGTTTTAGTAGAACAAAAATTTGGTCAGAATCTCTTACTTGGCGTTTTGCTACCAGCTTCCACACTCGTACATGCAGTTGCCTACACTTTCCAGTATTCTACATATGTTTTCTCTGGAGCTGATCTGCAGTGCCACTAAGGCCCACACTCAGACCAACTTATTTTCCAGGACCTACAAAAAGTCAACCAATTAAAACTTGGTGTTAATTGCATTTTTTGAAATACTAATAGTAGAATGACAGTAAGACAAGATACATCCGTTAATAGCTTACAACTAAGCCTCAATCTAACACTGCCCTGAATCATGCTTGAGAAGTTTCTAAATCCTCAGGATAAGCAGTATCTCTTTTCATCTATTTTGAGAAGCACTTTCATCCAATTAGGTGCTACAGAAGATAAATTATTATTGTTATTATAGAGGTACTGACCAATGGAGAATCACACTCTGTCAGTAACCTAATGTCAAAAACTGTTAGGGAATGTAATAATGAAAGCTGCAGTGCTTGATTATTTGATAGCTCAAGTGAGGTTTCCTTTCCTCTTCATGATAAATCAGCAGCCAGGTTTGCCTACAGTCTTGAGTACAAAAGTAACTGCCTCATCACATAAAACAATAAGATTTTCAAATTAATTAGATGCCTTCATGATGCTGAGAGTTTTAACTTTATAATTAGGGAAATTACTGCACTCACTTGGCAACTTTCCAGACCCTAATGTTTGGCTATATAGTACAAACAGATATTTTTGTGAGCTGATGTACCTTCTTTATGTATTCTGATCTCCACGATTTTTCTTGGCTACTTCAAATTCTAATAATGTTCCAAAATAAAACCCCCAATGAAAGAAAAGTTTCTCGTAAGTTGAGTAACTCTTCAGGTGCAGTTTGTGTACAGAATGGCCAAAAGAATGATACAGATTTTATGTCAGTAACAGGCACCTAAGTTTTATGTATCTCAATTACACCCACACAGATACACAGATGGAAACAATGTTGTTTTATAAAGAATGATGTAATAAAAATAGTAAAACAGTTCCCCAATCTAATTTATGAGCTCAAACTAACTGGAATGGAAGGCAGGAATACTTTTAACTCATATATATCTTTTTTCTTTTTTTTATGAGGCAAATTTGTGCTGCATAGTACTTCCACTATTCTAAGTTCTCATTCCATTGTGATTCCTTCACTGCCAGTGCTTTCACAGTGCAGCCTGATTAAGCTGTTGCCTTTTGTCATCACAGCTCCACTACTATCAGGCCACCCAATAATTTCTGGTGGTTTAAGATACTGCATTTGGCTTACTTTAAGCCAATATTTATGACTCACATATGATTACATATTTTTAAATTATGCTTTACTGTGCAATGAGAAAAATAATTTCTTTCGACCAGCAATCCTTTTAAAAAAAAATTACAAATTGTACCTTTGTTATTATTCATTCACCTCTACAGTTCCCATGTACCTAGAGGTCAAAAAGAAAATGTAGTAGCCTTTGTGTGGCAGTGACATGTCTTGATGCAAAATGTATTACTGCTTCACTTATTCCTATAATAGAAGCTAGCAAAAAGTTGGAATTGCAAAAATAGTACATTGTTTGATACTTGCACATCCTCATCACTGAAGTTCCACCAAAATAGTCATACTACTAATGATGATACTCATGTATACAGGCAGTAATTAAGCACCTAGTCCCTCTGAACCTCACCGTTTTCAACACTGGTGGTAGGTTATGCAATCTCAATCTTTGCTGGGTTCCTTACAAGACTAGAAGAACTAGTAAGAACTCATGCACAGGTATCCTGACCTCAAACCAAAAAAAATCACTAGGCTGCTAGTTGTTGAGAAACTTAATGGGTACTCTAAAATGGAGTCTCTTAAAAATGCAAGACTAAGCTGCCTGTCCAAACATGCAATAAGGGGCGTGTGTTTGCATTTTATATATAAGTTGTTTTGTATGACAGTAAGAACAGTACTTTTTTTTTTTTCTTCTGAAAGTTTGTATGCATTGGACTAGCAACTGAAATGCTTTATTACTCTTAGAAGTGTGATAAAATACTATTCAGCTAATTTATTTCCTCTATTAATACCAACCCAAGTACGGATGCTTAAATGTCATTAGAACACTGTGATCCCAAACAGCTATGCATTTAAAAGAGTATCAGCAGGCCAAATGTTTCACACTTCTTTCTTTTTTTTAAACCCTCCCTTCCTTTGGCTCCTTCTCTTGACATTATCATTTCACCCAGATATTTTAAAGCATCACCCTGTCACATAGGCATTCATCTTGCTTTGAAGAAGTTTCCTCTGCTGCAATTGCTGAAAAGAAGAAAAAAAACCCAACAAAACACCAAAAAACCGCAGTGTATAAGACTACCTAGGCTGAATTACATTTTCTGCCAGGAGAAAACAACATCATTGTCTCATCACAGTTCATTTAATCTGAGAGGAAGCACAAATGAAGTTTCTAATTTCTGAAGGAGATGAGATTCCAAATCAAATATATCTGTAGATTGATAAGTACTCCAGGGAAAATCTTGAAAACAATATGTAAATTCTTTCTGTAACATTTTCTTTATGGGCAGAGAGAAGCAATTGTTTCCCCTCACCGCTTGAAATATTATGTAACTTTACACTGAACAAAAGAGTATCAGAAAGAGTTATGTTTTATCTGGCTATACCTTTCCAGAAAAGCTCTTAAAAAGAAAGAAATGAAAGAAAAAGCACATCCAAATACATACTAACATAAGAGATGTGCTGAATATATTCTGTATTGATTGCCCAATGAATAACCTTCAGACAAATCCAGTGCATATACCACCACACAGTTCAATAAACTTGTTAGACACTCCTATATCAACAAGGTAGACATTTTGCCCTCATAAAATTATAGATTATTTCCCTCTGTAAGTAAAGGACATTTCTACTTGCATACATTGCCTAAACATACAAAAAGTAAATGGAGCTTTCTGAAGCAAGCCCCAGTTTTCAAAAGAAAAACACCAGGCTGAAGAAATCTCTAATACATCCAACAGTTTAGTGAGCCATTCAATAAATACAGGGATTAGTTTCATCCCAGAAAAACAGTATAAGCTTTAATAAGGCTTGTTTATATTCACAGCTTGAAGTTCTACAGTTGTCCATGGCCTATAGTCAAGTAATCTGCCAGAGAACTAACAAAAGTCTTTAGCATCAAAACTTTCATTGCCCCAAACAGACTGCACATTCTCTTTTTACTGTTTAAAAATGACCTTTCCAAACTTCTAAGAAGCAGGTGTATAGCTATCCAAATCCACCAAACATTACCGTATCTCTGCTGCTGTTGAAAACTTTAGATGAAAAATGAAGCAGGTCCTTGCCACTTTTTGTGGCACAAAAGCAAGGCTGTCTTCACCTTCTGCCCAGGAAAGTGTGGGATGCAGCAGTAAGAGGCTCTGAGAAGGATTCAAAAAGGGGTTTATGCATCAGATAAAGTGGCAAAGGTTCACAAAACTTCAAATATGAACCTCTAGAGTAAAAATTACTACCACAAGGAAAATATTTCTTTACTCTCTCTCAGTGTCCAGAGATAGGATTTTATCAAATACTGAGAAGAGCAGGATTAAAAATGAAGCGTCAACATTAGAGTACTGATGCCACATTTTCAGTACTAAGAGTATAAGAAGTACAAGGAAGAGGGATGTATGCTCCACATTCAAGGCAGTATTACCTGATTACCTGTATTCTGACTCTGTAGATGGGAATACAGCTCAGAATTCAACTTCAAGATTAGATTTCCTTCGATTCCTGAAATTAAAAACCTCGTTTGTGTTTTCATTACATATATTGTGATGGAAGAATGAGGTTTCCAGCCCATGACTTCTAACATAGCTTATTCTCAAGGGAATTTCTTTTTCATACTTAGCTCTGAGAATTGCCTGCTAAACATACTAAGAGAAAAATTGATCATAGTAAGGATTTGAAGAAGTAAGAAATCACAGAACATTAGGAGTTGGAAGAGACCTTGAAAGACCATCTAGTCCAACCCCCCTACCAGAGCAGGATCACCTAGACTAAATCACACATGAATGCATCCAGGCAGGTTTTGAATGTCTCCAGAGAAGGAGACTCCACACACAACCTCTCTGGACAACCTGTGCCAGTGCTCCATCACCCTCACAGTGAAAGAGTTCCTCCTTATATTGACATGGAACTTCCTATGCTCCAGCTTGCACACATTACTTGCCATCACTGAGAAGAGCCTGGCTCCGTCCTCCTGACTTTCACACTTCACATAAACATTTGCAAGATCACCGTTCAGTGTCCTCTTCTCCAAGCTGAAGAGGCCAGGCTCCCTCAGCCTGTCCTTATAAGGTATTCCACTCCCTCAATCATCTTGGTGGCCCTGCACTGGACTCTTTCAAGGAGTTCTATGTCCTTCTTGAACTGAGGGGCCCAAAACTGGACACAAACAACAGGAAGTGTATTTAAAAAAAAAAAAAGGAAGTGTAAGAAATGGAGACATTCATGATATTGAGGATTTTGAGTCAGATAGGACCATTCAGAATAAAATGAAAGGCTGTAAGTACAGGTTATTCCCTCTTCTGTGTTTGTTCTGATGCCAGAACACCCTATTTCAGCAATTATATTCATAAATAAAGAGCAAGACAAAATACAGGACATCATAGAATCCCAAAATGGTTTGGGATGGAAGGACCTCAAAGCCTGTCTAGTTCCAATCCCCCCTGCCCATGGGCAGGGTGTCACGATCCACAACCTAGACAAGACTTTGGTTTGGCAGAGGCTAAACCCCCTTGCGTTCCAGCCGAACCTCAGATCGCTCTGGGTGGCTGGGCTTAACCCCTGAGTGATGTCCAATCACTAGGTGTTTTATCATGATAAGTTCTTAATTAAATTCTCGGAGAACAGAATTGAGACTCGAAACGGAGTCAAGGTGAAGGTTGTTTTATTTGGAAAGAAATGTGCAGGGAAAGGGGGGAAGAAAGAAAACGGGGATGAAAAAGAGAGATAGAAAGAGAGAGAGAATGGAAAAAAGGAAGAGGGGTGAGGGGAGGCTATATCTACCACCACGAGGCTACGGCATTCCATCCGATGGCAGAGTATTCTCTGGGTCCGATGGGATGGGAGAGCGCTCCCTTCCTTGTCCCTCCATGATGAAGTATGAAGATAAAGAGAGAGAGATTTCTCTCATTGCACCCCTTTCTGTAGGGATACTACTCTCACTACAAGCTTCCACCTGGCCTGTGGGAATGCTCCAGGGTGGATGACGGAATGTCCAATGTGTGAATGGCTCCCGATGTGTGCTTCTGATAGTGGAACAATTGCTCCTGATGTGTGAATGGTTCCTGATGTCTCGCTTCTGGGTGGCTTGTTGAATAGTCACTAGATTCTCAGAAGCCTGGGCCTGACCAGTGGTGATGTAGTGTCTTAGGAATGAGGTTTGGTAAGGTGAGAGGAGAAGAGAGGGGGGTCGGTTCTGTTGGCAATTGGTAAGGCATAATTCTGGTACCTTACACAGGGACACCCTCCACTAGAATAGGTTGTCCAAAACCCCATCTAATCTGGTCTTGAACACTGCTAGGGAGGGAACAGCCACAATTTCTCTGGGGCAAACTGTGCCAGGGCCTCACCACCCCCAAGGAAAAGATTTTTTTCCTTTTATCTAATATAAACCTGCCCTCCCTGAGCTAAAGGCCATTACCCCTTGTCCTATCATTCCATGCCCTTGCAAACAGTCCCTCTCCAGATTTCCTGTAGGCTCCCTTCAGGTACTGAAAGGCCCCTTGGAGATTTTCTCTTCTCCAGGTTGAACAAATTCTCTCAGCCTGTCTTCATAGTGGAGATACTCCAGAGTAGCTGAGCAGAGACAGGCTGAGAGATCATGCTGGATTTACTCCAACAGCTACACATCTTTCTTGTACTGGGGCCCCAGAGCTGGACACAATACTCTGTGTGGGGTCTCATGAAAGCAGAGGAGCAGAATCACCTCCCTTGACCTGCTGGTCATGTTTCTTTTGATGCAGTCCAGGACATGACTGGCTTTCTGGGCTCCAAGTGCACACTGCCGGCTCATGTTGAGCTTTTTAACAATCAACACGCCAAGTCCTTCATCTCAGGGCTGCTCTCAATCCATTCTCTGCCCAGCCTGTAGTTGTGCTTGGGATTGCAACAAACCATGTGCAGGACCTTGCACCTGGCTTTGTTGAACTTCATGTGGTTTGCATGGGGCCAGCTCTCCAGTCTGTCGAGGTCCCTCTGCATGGCATCCCTTCCCTCCAGCATATCTACCGTACCAAACAGCTCGGTGTCATCAGCAAACTTGCTACGGGTACACTCAATCCCACTGTCCATGTTGCTGACAAATACAAACAGTGTTAGTCCTCATTTTGACCCCTGAAGAAGACCACTCATCACTGTTTTCTATTTGGTGATCAAGCCATTCACTGCATCACTGAGTGTGACCATGCAGCCGATTCCTTATCCACCAAGTGGTTCAGCCATCAAATACATACCTCTCCAGTTCCTAGGGGTTTGGGGAGTTGTTGCATGTGGCAAAGAGAAAGTGAAAATTAAAGTTATGTCCTCCATAAAATAGAACTGCAGAGCACCATTATGCTATCTTTTCTTTTGAAAGACAGAAGAAGGAAAGAAGAAGGAAGAAAACAGGGAAAAAGCAAGAAAGAAGATAATGAAAGACAGAAAATTCAGTGAAGGAAAAATTTTGTAAGACTGTGAGAAAATTATATGGATATCAAGCTTTCAAATTACAGTCTCCAGTCTACTCATGTGCCAAGACATTTATTACTAATGCATGACATAAATGAATCACAACATATTCCTTGTTAATGAAATTATTCAGATATACAAGAAATAATATTAGAAATACACATTACTGCAAATGTATTTCCCACCTAAGCACTCAGACAGCATAGAGAAAACATTGTACAACAATTGTGCCTGTCAATTTTCTCAGAACTCAAGAATAGCCACAGGAGCTGTTGATTTACTTGTTTATCTTGTTTATATCTACAGTGCGAGACACTCATTCCCAGTCTTTTCATCCACATACAAGGTGAAATACTGCCTCTGTTGAAACTGATGAGAGTTTTGCTATTGATTTCAATGAAACCACAATTCTGGTCACTGTTTGTTTCTCTCAGGGCTTGGAGTGGTTCTTAAAAAAAAATACTAGGGAAGCTACACCACAGGGATCCAACTCATTATAGTCACTTTTCAAAAGGCAAAGGGAAGAAGTATTTTCATTCTCTGGGAGAACCATGCTGTTTACCTAGTGCAACAATTTGTATCAAGACAACCTGAAGTGCTCCTGGATGAGAGAGCAGCCCTGAGGAAAAGGACTTGGGAGTGTTGATTGATGAAAAGCTCAGCCTTACTGAAGTCTTCCAGTACCTGAAGGGACCTACAGGAAATCTGGAAAGGGATTGGTTACAAGGGCATGGAGATGACAGGACATGGTGATGGCCTTAAACTAAAAGGTAGGTTCAAAATAAAGGGGAAAAAAAGTCCCTGTGAGGGAGGTGAGGGTTGCCGTAGAGTGGCTTTATTTTTTGACAAGACTTCTGATGTTAAATTCAAAAATTAGTATATACTTTAATTGATTTAATTACTAACCTCATTATGGCAACTATTGATAGCCCATATTCACTCTTTTGCAGGAAAGAGTAAAGTAGACCTGAAATGTTAGTGTATGAAACATCAGTGAAACTATTTCCACATTACTGCAATTACAACCGTATAATAGCAGTATTTATCAAACTTCCATCCACATATTTTCTTCCTGAGTTACTCACATCTGACATGGCATAAGTGTAACTTTATGTACCTCACTCTGATGCAGTGTAAACCACCACCCTTAAGCAACACAAAACACTGCTCCTGTATACAGAATCACCCATCGCTCAGAGATTCCAGCCACACGCTTAATCCAACCCTTAACACTGAGCAAGCTCACCCCCAATTGAAAAGCAAGCAACGACCCAAAAAAGCACTTGAAAGAACTTCAGTTTCCAGGCCTTTAAAGAAGGGTGTTTCAAAACTCAAGGGGACCAAACACACTATTGCTCACGTCATTTCCTCACAGAAGGAAAAGACAGGGAGCAACAGTGAGCACCCGAGCGTAGGCAGGCTGCTGAGCTCAGGGTCCCTCCCGCAAACCCGCAAGAACCAGCTCTGAGGCCTTGCAAGGCGGGTTAAACCCGCACGGGCCGCCATACTGCCCACAGAGCCGCTTCCCCGGCCCCACGCATGCGCAGTTGCCGACGCATGCGCATACTCGCCCCCCGCCTCGGCAAAGCGGTGCGGAGCAGCCTCAGAGCTCTTCCCGGGCCTGCCCGGCAGCTGCTGCCGCGCCGGGGTCCTTTACGAGTGTGTCCCTCTTTCCGCCCGCTGGCCGACCGCCGGGCAGTGCCGCTACTTCGGGTTGGTGAGTAATAGCAGCGTCCCGCGGAGCACCTGTTCTGGTCGCCCGCCCCGGGGACTGGGGATGGGGTAGGCAAGGAGACGGCCGGGCCGGGCGCGGCGTGTGGGTCGGACCTGTGCTTATAGGAGTCAGGGAGGACTAGGAGAGGCCGGGGGAGGAGGGGTACGCTGTCGGAGGGGCAGCGGGCGCCCCTCGGGCGGTGCCTTCCATCCTCGCTCCTGGCCGTATCCCTCGTCCCGCTTCCCGCCCGCAGCAGGTGCTCAGCCTGTGGCCGTGGGCAGCTGCTTGGCTGAACGCTCCGGCACTTGTCTCCTCAGCGTTAGTGGGAAGGTGGCTTGCGCAGGGAAGGGGTGTAAGGCGGCAGGCTGGCTTCGCTCCCCTCTCTAGCTCCCATCTCCTGTCAAAGAGCCTTGCTGCGCAGCTGCCCACGCTGTGAAATGTCCCGGGAGGGAAGGCGGCTCGCAGGCGCCTCCCGGTGAGGGAGCAGGCCGAGGACCGCTTGCTTTTAGCAGCCGCTCGAAGTTAGGTGCGTGTTCTGATATCCTGTTAAAGCAGGAGAATGATGGCATGTTGAAATCAAATACTTGAATATATTCAAGATAATTTAACGCTAGAGACTGTCTTGTCACGTTTAGAACAACAACAAAAAACCAACAGTAGAATCGGGTTTTTTTTTGTTCTTGAATCTGCCTTCCTTAACTTCCCATCTGGTTAGCTGAACGATTTCACATTCCCTGTTCTGTGAAGCAGAGTGGTTTCACTTGGAACACACCTTCAAGATCGAGTCCAACCATTTATCCAACCCTACTAGGTCCAACAATAGACCATGTCACCACGTATGATACCTGCTCTTCTTTTAAACACCTTCAGGGGTGGTGACTCAGCCACCTCCCTGGGCAGCCTGTGCCAATATCTGACAACCCTTTCAGTAAAGAAATTTTTCCTAATGATATAGTTACCCATGTTAGAATTGTCATATTTTAAATGCCTCTTTCTGAATTGGGTGGACTAAAAAGAAAGCTTATATTATTGGAATTGCCTACAAAATATTTTTATTTAGTAAGTAAGCACAGGTATAAAGCATCTGTATGTCATGTATAATGTCTTGTTTCACTTTGAGTGATTTTTAAGGACTTTAAAAAAAGTTTTCTGAACAAAGATTTTTACTATGCAGATGCTTTTTTGAGAAAGTTCCCTTTTTTTTAATTTTTTTTAAATATTGGAAAGAATCTCAAGGCTCTCACACCGATGTTGTCAACCTCTGTTGCTTCTTTTTGTTATCTGTGTAAGCCCAGAATTTGCTATGTAAATGCTATGGTTTGGGCAGATTTGTATCAGCCCTTGGGGAATTTTACTAATACACACCTGGCCAGTCTTTTGATAACCGAAGTACTGTTTCTAGGTGCACGTCTGCACTGTAGCTCCAGAATAAAGAGCTTTGAAGACCTAGAAGTTACAGTTCTGTCTCAACCTGATCTGTCACTTCAGAGTTTTCAGGTTCTTTGAGCTGGGGAATCTTAGCAGAAGCTAAGTTGAGGAAACTTATCTGAGAAGCCTTAATTCCAACCATGAGATACCAACATCAGTGACTTTTCAATGACATTGCCTTTGCATTAAAAAAATCAAATTTTCTGAGCTCTCTTCTATATTGCCCTTTCATTTGTTACGTTTAAACAACCTCAGAACAAATAAATTGCAGTACTTACTGATTCTTACTAAACTAGATGCATCTGCTTTATCTGAACAGAGTTTTTTTGCCTTGTGTATTTCTCTTTTGTAATCAGTAAAACTGTAAGAAATAGCTCGTAGAGCAGTGTATTGAAAGTTGAGTTGTCACATGGCCAAAATGATCTAGAGTAATTAACCTCTTCCTCCTCCCTCCCTTCCGCCCCCCTCCTCCATCCCCAAACTATCATATTTATTTTGGGAAACATCATGTGGAACAATAAGCTCTGTCACCTGTCTGTACCTTTTTTCTTCACATAGTGGAAAGGATAAATAGAAGGTTTGCCTGTAGGATGTCTTAAGGCTATAAAAGACAATAGGGAGGGAGAAGAAACCATGTCACTGTCAAGTGTGAACTTGGATGGGAGAGGATACCCTTGAGACAGGCTTGCTGCTAGCTTTGGGTAAGAGTTAAGAAAATACCTCAACTTTTTTCACAGATTACTTTTTTTTTTTTTAATGGAGTTAATAGCTGTTTTAGGAAGAATAGGTGGAGGATTTTGTTACTACTCTGAGAAGTTTCATACTATTTATTCCCACATAAGAAACAAATTAATTTGGAACAGATACAGCTTTAGAGGGATAAATAGACTTGCATTTATTTTGTGCTTTTAAGTCTATATAGCAGCTTACAAACTCAAATTACTCTGTAATACAGATTTTTTTATTATTTTTTTGAGAAGAGTACCCAGTGTTATGGCAGTATAGGTTCTAACCTTTCATGGGTGGGAAGTGTAGTATCTGTAATCATAAAAGGAGAGTCTGAAAGACATCATTTGATTTCTGCACTTTTGGTCCGGATATGAAGGTAACAGTTCATAGTTAGGAAGAGTGTGTGTGTGCTTGTGAAGGGTACATTGACAGTGTTGCTGAAGATGCTAACTTCTCCAGACACCTTTCAGTGGAAAATTTGACACAGAACTTTCTACTATGGAATGACTTGGTGATTAAAAAATTTTAAAAAACCCAAAAAATATGTAATGTAATGCACAAAGTGAAAAAAAAGATGTCACAAATTACCTCTCAGCTCATTTTTACCACTAGATTTAGGCACAATAATAATTATGTAGTCAAGTAGCATG
The DNA here is from genome assembly GCA_022605575.1 of Laterallus jamaicensis coturniculus. NCBI lineage: Eukaryota > Metazoa > Chordata > Aves > Gruiformes > Rallidae > Laterallus > Laterallus jamaicensis. The sequence continues at coordinate 1,100,949 of JAKCOX010000027.1, forward strand.
AATTAGCTGGGAACTGAATTGATAGAAAGCAGAAGTGCTTGGAAAAGTGATAAGGAACAAAATTTTTTTAAGGACTTGGAAAATAAAGGGGGGGTTGTTCTTTGGTTTTTTTTGGGGGTGTTGTTGTTGCTTTTTTTGTCCAGGATATGTGTTAAAAATCACATTGTATTCAATTATGTTCCCTTAATCTCAGAAGGGAAGCATTTAATGTTGAAACAGTACAGAAAAGAAACATTTACTTTTTTAAATGCATCCAGTGACATGGTTGCAATATACAAAATAGAAATTTCTCTAAAGGAAAACTCAGAGAACCTGATAGAATCAAATAATTAGTCAAGCAGGAAATGTAAACAATAATTGCAAACAAATATTTCCTTTACCCTCCCTTCTAATTTGAGAATAAGGGGCATCAAATTAAACTAGCAGGTGAGTTTCTAAAGGAGAAGTGTTTTTTCATTTTCTACCAAGAAATGACCCTTTGTTCAGGAAGTCACTCATCCACAAATAGCTGTAGATGCGGAACCCTTCTGGTAATACATTGCTACATATTGGACCTGATCTTTACCCATAGACAGGGGCTGGTGATCTAAATTAAATTGTTCATGCTTCTGACCTGTTACAGATGGATTTTTTTTGTTCTTTTAAAATGAATTCACCAGGCTGGAGAAGGAGCTTGAACTATTTACACTTTCAACTGGTGCACCAACATGGGTCAACAAATTTGAGGTTATAATCCAAGAGTTGCTAACAAGTCACTGTACAAGTTAGGGCAACTGACTGCATGTGAGATTTTAATCTGCACAAATCTGAAGATATTCAGGCTGGCTTTTTCCTGTTGAGAAGGGGAGTTGCTGTTAGATCCAGATGCACCAAATGTGCTGTGTACCTCAGTAAATTGAAGTCAGATTTTGAAATTTGATTGTCCATGACAGAAAGACAAGATCACAGCTATGCTACCTCTAATGGCTGAGGAATCAGGAATGTATTCTAATATTTTTTTGCATTTCCAAAGATAGACATAACTTCAGGTAGGTGTTTAGTATGTTTCCTCAGTCTGCACCCCAGGTGTTACTGTCCCATTGTGGCACTAGTGTTGATGACCACAACGTAACTGTCAGTTGTTCAGAGTACCACTGAACAAGATGAAATGATACAATGCAAGCATTGCCAACATGTAGCTCTTCAATGCAGCCTTTAAAGTAGAGGTATCTGTACCATGGCTGAATTATGTCGTCATTAAGACTGATGCCTCCCTAAAACACAAGACCTTTACCATAGGTATCGCTTACTTGTTGTGGAAGTTTTGTACCGTAATGCTGAACCTTTATATAAGCAAACTAGAGATTCCTAATACGCTATAGTAGACCAAGGTCTGCCCTGATGCTAGTCAAATTTTAGTAAGCATGCTGCTCGTTTCTAATATATTTGAATGATAAACATTCTATTGAAAAATATATTCATTTAAAGAAGATGAAGGAGCACTAAGATCAATTTCTGACACTTCAGAAAAAGCACTTTATGCTAGCTAAATCTTGATGCAGTAGAGGAGGACTTTAGTTGCTAATAGGAAAGCCCCAATGAAAGACTCTATGAACATTCTAACTGTAGACATCAGAGTCATTCTTTTTTACAGAAGAGATAATAATTGCCAAAGTAATTTATCACTGGCAGCCTTGCATGTTGTTCGATGAAGATCAATAGTGTCTGGGTTAAATTAAAGAAACTGAATATAATAAATTAGACAGGTGAATAACACCGTTGCCTTTAAAAAAAAAAGTGTAAAAAACTTCGATTTGTCTGATCCCAAAATTTAGTTAAACTCACAGGAGGGGTAGCATGGTAGAGTGGAAAGAAGTCTGAAAAGGTCAGGAAAAATAGAAGTAGTAGTTTGAATGTATTGAAAGTTCATTTCTTAGAAGAAGAAAAATGTTCAGCACTCCAAAAAATCTCTTTGACAAAATTCTAAGCTCCTGGGATGGACTGTGAGTTTTAGAAAAACACCGTTGTTTTATGTAAAGTGATGTGAAATCTGTTAATGAAAAGCCTTTGAAATACTGTAAGCATATATATGTAATAAAACGATTTTTCCCTGCCAGCAGCCAAAGGTATGGTTTCACAATCCAGTTGGGCCAAATGAGCAGCCTCATTTTCATTTTCTTCCGTTACCCAATCTGTGCTATAAACTTGTTTGCTGTTATTAGGGCTGTGGTAAACATTCAGCTGAGTCAGCTCTCTAACAAGGTAAAAGTGCATAGGGTTGTTTACTTGTTCGTTTTTGAGATGTTAACAGGGATTTGTTGTCCAAGTGTATGAGTTACCTTACTGTGAAAACCAGGTGAATCCCAGAGGAACTAAAGGCAGACAGAAGGGTGAATGATTAAGGTTGGAAATGGAAACAGAACTTGCTTTTTTTGGCAGTGTCATACTGCTAATCCATTCCAGTCTGTATTGTTAAAAAGTATATTCTAAAATTCCTTATCTAAAGTTGACACAGCAGTAACAGATAGTGTTGTGGTAGCTGAGCTATAGGTTAATGCACTTTAGCAGTAGTAAAGAACATTGGTAGAAAACTAAGGTGAGTTACTTTATGAGTATTTTAAGGTAGCATTCTAAAATTTGGAGGTCAGTGACAAATACAAAATTGCAGCTATGCTATTTCTAATAGCTGTTGAATCAAAGCTTTATGCTAATATTTTCCAGTTTAGTGTTGTCAGCTTTATGCCTAATTTTGTTCCATATAATTCTGTGGTAACCTAAATTTTGTTAATCCTTTTTTCTGGCTCTCCTGTCTTTAATGTTGAACAGATATTAAAGTTATATGTGAGTATTCAGGCACTCTGTTATACTGATTTTCATCCAGGGCTCAAATCTTGCTGTGTGCAGTTGGTCTTTTTTTATTTTAAATTTAGTCCTGGAATTCTACATGAAGTGTCACACAGCTATGAAATTGCACTAGCAGAATTCCAGCAGCTAACTTTCTTTCTGGTTTCTTGTTTATATAATTCAGGCAACAAATTTTAGATCTGTAAAGTTGCAAAGTATTGCTGTGTTGAGTTTTATTTGCCTAAGTGTTTAGGCAATGTGTTAGTTAACTAAATATAAAGTAGTTACACTGAAGACACTAAATAGGTTAGTAAAGGAATTCTGCATTCTGAACATAAACTGGATTTCAGGTGCATTCTTTTTTGTCCTTTACTCTTGTTTAGCCTTATTACTGACCTTTCATGGCTTCTACTTTTCTGTTCTTTGCTATTTCTGTCAGACTTGTCAAAACATGATAGTACTGAAATAATGTAACTTGAATTTCCTTTTAATCGGATTTATTTGTGTTGGGGAAACAATGAAGTTCAAAGGTAAGATGGTTTATAAAATAGGTGATACCTTGGTGATAGAACCTCAGAGCCTGCCACACATTCTCAAATGAAGAAATGTTTCTTTGTTGGGTTTTTTTTTCTTTCTCCCCTCCTCAGAAAGGGTTGTTGAGTAGGCAGTCAGTGTTTGTATCACATTTGTCACCATGCTATTTGTGTTATTTAGAAACTTTATGAAGCATTTAATATTGTTGAATTAGGTAATAAGAATTCTGACTGTAAAATATTTGTCTTTTGATCAGTTGCGGCCAAAATCCTTCTGTTTGGATTCTGAACTATGACATCATGGCAAGATTTCGCAGAAGAACATGCATCATTTTGTTGCTTTTTATTTTGTTTATTTGCTCCATAATGATGGCTTTGAAGACTCTGAGACCTGACAGAGCTGGCTTTGGGGATCCATTTGGACTTGGTTTGTTGCCTGAGCTTCAACAACGGACAGTGATTTTAGACAATAACAAGAATTCACTAAATAGGGTTCAAGGAGATACTGTAACACGTGTCAGTAATTTGCACAGTATCGCAGTCAATACTATGAAAGCATCTGTGCCTCCTGTAAACAAGCTGGAAGAAGAGCTGTCTTCTCCTAATTATAACTTTCATATATTCTACTATAGTTGGTTTGGGAATCCACAGTTTGATGGTAAATACATTCACTGGAACCATCCATTGCTGCCACATTGGGATCCCAAAATTGCCAACAACTATCCAAAGGGAAGGCATAATCCTCCTGAGGACATTGGGGCCAACTTTTACCCTGAACTAGGATCTTACAGTTCCAAAGACCCTTCTGTCATAGAAGCCCACATGAAACAAATGCGTTCAGCTGCAACTGGTAATGAATGTTAACATTTCAGCATGCTGTTCATTTATCCAGCCTTACATATGTGAATGAACACAACTGACCAGTTCATTTCTTCTGTGTAATTCTGAAAAATATCTGAAACTATTAATGTCTTTATATTTCTGAGTGTTAATCCTCAACTGAAACCTACATCTTAAAAGCTCTGACTGATGAGTGTAACGGCACAGAAACTTACGTGTTTGTAATTCTTTAGGTGCATGTGTTTCATGACTTACTGTTAAGCACTGATAACATGTAGAAAATACAGAAAATATTGCTAGAATATATTGTCTGTGTACTTCTGGTTTTGGAGATGAACCCTTCAGTTTTTACAGGTTTCAGTAAATCATGTTAATATGGTTATAGAGCAGTCCATTCAAATAGGAGCATAACGGTTTTTTCCCTGTACACATCAATGTTTCCTTTCTTTAAAAAGGTGGACTCTATGTACATAAGAAGGTATTTGTGGTGTCATTCTTTGTTGGGCTTTACAGTGCTTTTTATGTTAATTTTTAAAAATAAGTAATCATACAGCTTAATAGTAAACTCTGAACAGCATCTCTTAAGTGTAGCTGGAAGAACATGACAAGACCTTAGAGCATTATTTGGAAGCCTGGAACTTTGGATTTAATCTTAAGGTTTGATGTTATATTCCCATTAGTAGGAATTACTTGTATAATGTTTACTTCTTGGTTATTGTATCCTTTTTTTTTTTTTTAAAACCTGACCTGAGTTTTGTGCAACGGCTAATACAAGCGTAGGAAATTTCTCACCCTTTTCAGTTATATGATAACTGCATTAACAGGAATGCCAGCAACAGTGGGAAATGGTTTACACAGAAATCACAGGTACTACTTGCAAGAAAGGACTTTTTTAGTCTTACCTAAGCAAAATATTGCACCATAGTGTAATGAAAACAGAGAGGGTGGAGAGGGATGTTTCTCCTTCTCTTAATACAAATCTCTAATAAAGCTGAACTGCTGGGAGAAAAGGTGCAAAGTACTAGGAGAAACAGCTTGCAACATAAACTACTAAAAACCCCCTTATGTTGGTTTTCCTTTTAAAAATCAGTGATGTCAAGGTGCATGCTTCCTGCAGCAGATACTTTGTAACATTACTGATACTTGTGAAAAGTGATTTTTTTTTTCTTCTGCTGCTGTTACAATTTACGGATTTAAGTACACTTGAATTTCTTTTCCTCCACCCAGATTAGACCAACATAAATCATCCACTTTTTTCCTGTAGGTTATTGCTTCAAATATTGCATCTTTTTAAATAAGAGTTATACTTTTTTCATGTTTTGGTGTACTGAGAGGTTGACTATTAACAGCTGCTTCTTTTTGTGTCTTAGCCACTGTCTAATCCATGACAGTATTTTATATTATATCAAATATTACTTCTAGCCTTTCTTGAGGCTTGTTCAAGGATCTTAGAAAAGGAGAAAAATGTAAGTCGTTTGTTCGGCTAATGTTGTGTAATGATCAAAGGCATATAAGAGGAGGAGCAGCAGGAGTCTTAGTGCTTCCTTGTATTCTTATATTTTGTAATTTCCTGATTTTTAGAAGATTCATGAGGTAATCATGTTCCTCTGCTTACTGAAATGTATTTGCTTGTAGCAGCCTGCCATTGTACTAGTCCAATTTCAATTCTTCCATTTGTCTTGAATGACTCTACTGTGGTTTAAGACATAATCATGCTACTGATTTTTGCATCAAGCCCATCCTCTAGTGATATATAACTTCTTTTGTAATCACAGGGGAAGAAAATATTAAGCAGACTTTCTGGGAGAAAGACAAATGCAAATGTGAACTTAGGTTCTCTGAACGATTCTGTCTCATGAAGTTTTCCTTGTTTCCTAATTGTATAGAAGAGGGTATTGACAAATGTTGTGTACAAGAAACATTGTGTGGCCAGAGTTTGTTGGTGCTCTACTTGCCTTTGCAGCTTACTCATTTGAATTTTGTCCTTTTCTTTTGTATGGAATAAGAGATGGGGTGATAAAATGCAGAGAAATACTGCATTTTTTTTCTTGACCTTGAGCAGACTATCTCTTATGACAGTCTATTATTTGTGATTCTCTTTTTAATTAAATGTGGAGAGAGTATGTTGAGGGTCGTTGAACTAACTTCACTGTATAATGAACTCCAGTCTCTGCTTTTGATGTTAGATGTGTATTCACTCTAGTCTGTGTTTTCTCTTTCATTATTTTGGACCTGTTTGGAAATGTTAGTCAAAAATGTTATAACTTTAGTAAAGAATTGACGGAATTTAGAGTATATACTTCCCTATCTCAGTGACCTGTATTGTGTATGTAAGTCTTCACTTAAAATCACACTGCCTTCTTCCATATGTTTTAAACAGTACTGTTAGGAAAATATTCCTACACCAGATTTTGTGTATTTGTGCATTTCTTTCTGTCTTGATGTTAGTTCCAGCTACACACATAAAAGGTTTGACTTACTTATCTGACAAGGTTTTATTTTAGGAGGAAAGGGTTTAGCCTTTCTGAAGAGGTATGTCTTCTGTTGCTTTTGTGGAGAGCATCAGGGATGCTTTACAGTACAGGGATGTGATTTTGCCCAAGCTGAGAGCTGAGCACCGTGCAGCCACTTGTTCTTTAAGCACGGGCGGGGTGGGGGGGACGACCATCAGAAGAGGGGTGGCCGGCAGGGACAGGCAGGTGATTGTCCCTCTCTACTCTGCCTTCTTGAGGCCCCATCTGGAGTACTGTGTCCATATCTGGGGCCCACAATACAAGAAAGATGCAGAACTGTTGGAGAGGGTTCAGAGGAGGGCCACAAAGATGATTAGAGGGCTGGAGCACCTGCCCTACGAAGAGGGGCTGAGGGAGTTGGGTTTGTTCAGCCTGGAGAAGAGAAGGCTGCGGGAGGACCTCATTGCAGCCTTCAGTACCTGAAGTGAGCATATAAACAGGAGGGGATTCAACTTTTTTAAAGGGTAGACAATGGCAGGACAAGGGGGAATGGATTAAAGCTAAAGGAGGGAAGGTTTAGATTCGATATTAGGGGGGAGTTTTTTACAGAAAGAGTGGTGAGGTGCTGGAACAGGCTGCCCAGAGAGGCAGTGGATGCCCTGTCCCTGGAAGTGTTCAAGGCCAGGTTGGATGGGGCCCTGGGCAACCTTGTGTAGATCCAGGCCTGAGGTTGGTGGCCCTGCCTGTGGCAGGGGGGTTGGAGCTCTGTGATCCTTGGGGTCCCTTCCAACCCAGACCATTCTGTGGTTATATGATGAGGACAATATGGAATTGAGGGAGAGGGAAAAGGGGGGGGGAGAAGAAAACCCAAGAAACCAAAACCTCATAGGTTAGTTTACTGGGATAGCAGAAAGATAGATATAATAATAACAAGATTTTATAGCAACATATATGAAACTGATGATACACAATGCAGTTTCTTGCCAAACTGCACAACTCAGGCCATACAGCTCAGAGCCATCCTGAAACTGGATTGTCCCCAAAACTGTGTGTCCTGGAACTACCTGCTCCTCCCCTCACCAGCCCCACCTTTAGGCTGAGCATGACCTATTTGGCATGGAATACCCACTTTGGGTCACCTGTCCTGGCTGTATCCTCTTTCCTTCATGTTAGCAGGGAAATATGAACAACTGAAAAGTCCTTGATTGCTTGGCAACAACTAGAAATATCGGTGTGTTATCAGCACTGCTCTCACGCTGACTCCCAAGCATTGCATTCCATCTGCTGCTAGAAAGAAATTAACTCCTAGCCAAAACTTGGACAAGGGGCATTGTCAAAAAACACTACAGCAAATACAAGAATAGCAGCGTCCTCAATATTGAGACTTTCTGAAGCATTTCTTGAGTTAATAAATTTAAAACCTAATTTCAAGTGGTTGGAATGTAGACTACAGCATGATAACTGCTTTCAGTAAGAAGGAAGGTTGTGGCATTAAAGTCACTGCTTCTAGTATAAAATAGTTGTTTTATATTAGAGGAGAGGTACAATGCAGAAATACAGTGGGGAATGAAGCGTCATAAAATAAGAATTGCTTTCATCACATGCATAGCCTTCATCTCTAGTGTTCTCTAACCCTATGTATCTTGAATGTGCGCTGGTGTGGCTATAATGCCTTGGTTGGCAGTGTTCTCCTCTTAGAACAACATGGAAGCTAGGATGCTGGGCTGAATAGTGTTAGTCTTGGGACACTGAGCAGAGATTTGTTCCCTTGACAAATGATCTTACTACTGGTTTTATTGTAAACAAGGAGAAGAGTTGAAATCGTGCTGAGAATACTGAGATTTCATTACTGGTTAAAATGTAATTTGAACTCCTCATTTATATTATGATTTCACAGCAAACTTGAATTTTAACTCATGCCAGTTACAGCGTGTATGTTTTTGAAAACTTAAGTTTTGTGTTTCCAGGTGTAATAGTACTTTCATGGTACCCACCGGGTATGGCTGATGAAAATGGAGAACCAACTGATGATTTGGTGCCTGTTATTTTGGATTACGCACACAAATATAATCTAAAGGTAAAGTATTTCTAAGATGAATAAGATAGGTCTACTTAGGAAAGTAGACCTTGGTAAGAGTTTATTGCGTTTGACTCATGGTATATAGAGCAGGGAGGCTTATCATGTAATGGTAGCTTCCATTTCTGTCTCTTACAACACTCCACTTTCGGGTCATAGAAGCTGGTATAAGTGCCTTTGAATTACACTGAATTTTTAGACTACCTAAGGAATATTGCCTTATAACTTGAATGTCATACTCTGCCTTTTTTCTGTTTTGGTTCACATCTAAAGCTTACAGAGTGAAAGGTATGGTGTTGTGGATGTTTTTTCCTTCTTAGGAAACTGTCTTTAAAATTACTATGTTGTCAAATGAGTCTTAGGAGTTGAGAGGAGTATCAAGTATTTCAAAATATTATGGATTACAATGATCTATAAACTAAAGAACTTGGAGAAAAAAGACTAGCCTCTTTCTTTGGAATACTGCATAACTTACTGGATCATAGAGGTCAGCAGCAAGCATCTATTAGTAATAAAGAAGGATTTAGAAATTCTCATTTGAAAGAATAGCTTGTAGAAGGTATCAGGAACACTTGCCTTGGACAGTGAGGTGCTGCTCTGACTTCAGGTTATTCCAAGGCATGACAGGTTAAAAGTGCTAAATTACCAGCTTTCTGAAATAGATGAAATATCAAATCAGTTAAAGAATATGTGGATTGAACAGTAGAATCTCAAATTGCTGTTTAATTTTATTTATTTTTGGAGTAAAACTTGAATTATTCTTTGGGATAAAGAAAACATGTATTGCCTTTTAGTCTTACTGAGTAATAAATTGAGTTTCTAAATTATCTAAGTAGTGGTATATGTTTCATCTCTTGAGGGTGTTGTCTATACTGGGGATTAAAAATAGAGCCGGTTAATCTGCTCTGGTTTTAGTTGGTCGTGCAAGTTACAGATTCTCAGAGAAACCTCCTGTCACTAGTAGGAACTGTAGTTTCTTTGGCAAGCAGGAGGAAAGCTGGATGTAAGTAAGATATAGAATTAATTTTGAAACCATTAAAAATGTGTGAGTTGTATTATGTGGTGTCAGTTGCACATACGTACTAGTAAATTGTTGAAAAGCTTTAGATCACCAGGTGGAGATTACTCTAGTTTAAAAGAACTTGTTAACATTCAAGTCTCTTAGAGGAGCCAAGGCAAAATAAATAAGCTACCAAGGAAGATGCATGTAATAGTATGGTAATCATTGGAATATGGGTGGTACTTGTAATTTCTTTGAATTCTTACTGGAATACGGATACTAAGTATGGTTACTACTAGGGAATTCTGTCCTCACTGTAATGTTTTTAAACATTCTTGCTTAACTGCAATAGCTTATGAGTGTGTTAGGAATGTCAGTAGAACAAAGCCAGCATATGCTAAATATAAGTCTTCTAAAAGATACGTCCTTTCTAATTGCCTGGTTTTGATAGTTGGAAATTAAATACAAAATTACAGTGTTCTTCAACATACCCTGTTATTCTATCACTGTATTTTTCTATACTTTGTACCTAATAGAGATAGATATTGGCTCTGCAGTGGAAATTTGCTACTCTAGCAGAGTTGTTGAAAACTTAATTAAATGCATTCTGCTCTAAAATTGCTTTTGAAAAACTATCTGCTTTGATTAATGTAATATAATCTTCCATTTACATGTATATTTGAAAACAATGGCATTTTTACATTCAAATGACTTCACGTACATAGGTTAAATAATTCCATTAGCTCCAAGCTTGAAATTTAGAGCAGTGGCAATACATTATATTAGATTTAGTTGAGAGAGTTTATTGTTGTTGATAAATCTATAAAATTTTAAATTAAAGTTTTCATATCCCATATCTTAAAATCTATTTTGACACTGAAGGCTCTCCTTGAAGAATTATCTATAGCAGGTTTAATACATTCTTTATTAATATACTAAAAATGTTTCATTGGTTAATCAGTTCTGTGATGTTCAAATATATGTTTTTTCATTCAATTATTAGTTTCTGTTGTAGATGTATAAGTCTTCTGAAGCTTGTTTGCTACTTGCTAGCCAGGGGGAGCAGAGGGAATACAGTGTTTTGTTTTAATGTAAAAACCCTAAGTTCAGTAATAGAGTAAATATTTAGTTGGATCTGAAGCCTCTAATTTTAGCAGTGCAGGAGTTTAATCAGGATTGGATTATTTTTAAAATAGGCTAACAAAAATGTTCCTTTTGTAAGGAAGAATTATATTTAATATGACTGGTACTTGCTTCTTATAATAGGCGGTCCCTGTGTATTCAATGGTATGTTACATTTGTGTTGCTCTTACTATGTTTTCTTCTTCCAGGTCACTTTTCATATTGAACCCTACAAAGACAGAGATGATCGCAGTATGTACCACAATGTCAAATACATCATTGACAAGTGAGTACTTTCAGAGTGGTGTTCTTGGGGTTTTTTACATGCTGGTATGAGGGACTTCTGTATGTTACCTAAATCTTGGAAGAAGATTTTATCTTTGATAAAAATGTGCACTGAGACTGAAGAAAACTATAATTAACTTTGTTGATTTTGGTGGTACAAAAATCAAAGTCTTCTTAAAGTATCATAGCATGAACTGTACATTAAAACTCAAATGTAAATTGCCTTCAGCATTCGTTAGTATCACAAGCCATGATTAAAGTATGCTTCAGATTAAAGTAGTTAAAGTACTAGTTACATGATACTTAAATTGAGCAGACATTTTTATAGTGTAAAATTAGCAGCTAAAGTTTTAATGTGTTGACCTCTAATGATTTTAATTCAGCCTGACAAAGTCTGTATAGCTACTAGTTGTTTTGTTTATCAGTGCTGCTTAGACTGTGTTACTTTGTGCTGAGTTAGAGAATTGCCTTCACACTGAGTTGTAGACAAAACTAATACCTATAGTGGATCTTGACGCTAAGTTACTAATTTGTAGTACTGCAAAGGTTCTTTGCAGATTCAGGATTTAATACTTCACCAAACACTAGATTGAGAATGGATATGAATTGCTATGTTTTTAAGTGCATGCACTGTCTTTTTAAAATCAGTTTTTAGGAAGAGCCTTCAGCTCAGATTGTAAAACAGTATTTTCCAGATTAGAAATTTTATTTTAATGATACTTGTTTGCTTTATAGATACGGAGGCCATCCAGCCTTTTACAGGCATAAGACCAGCACAGGCAGATTTCTTCCCATGTTTTATGTTTATGATTCTTACGTGACAATTCCTGAAATATGGGCAAATCTGTTAACTACTTCTGGATCACAGACTATCCGAAATACTCCATATGATGCATTATTCATTGCACTTCTTGTAGAAGAAAGACATAAGCATGACATTCACAGAAGTGGCTTTGATGGAATGTACACGTACTTTGCCACTAATGGTTTCTCCTATGGTTCATCTCATCATAACTGGGCAAGTTTAAAAGCCTTTTGTGATAGTAACAACTTAATGTTTATTCCAAGTGTGGGACCAGGGTATATTGATACCAGTATCCGACCATGGAACAACCACAACACCCGTAATCGTGTCAATGGGAAGTACTATGAGACTGCCTTCAGCGCAGCCCTTTTGGTGCGACCAGAAATTATTTCTATCACATCTTTTAATGAATGGCATGAGGGAACTCAGATTGAAAAAGCTGTCCCCAAACGGACTGGACAGGTGGTTTACCTTGATTATAAGCCCCATAAACCAAATGTTTACCTAGAGCTTACTCAGAAGTGGTCTGAGAAGTACAGAAAAGAACAGGAGCAGTGGCTTATGTAAGCTATTGCTGCTGCAGTCATTTCCTAATGCAGTGAATACATTGAGAAAGAAATTGAGAGCTGAAAAAGCTGTTAGTAAATGTCTGTATTATAGATATGTTCAAATTATTATCTCTCGGAATGTATATGCACTACTACTGAATTTGAATTTCAAAAAGGAAAAAGATTATGAGAATGTTGGCATTTCTGTCTTACTGGCTATTGTACTTCAAGTACATTCAGGGAAAATGCTGTTATGTTTGGTTGTTTGGTTGTGGGTTGTTTATTTTTTTAAAAACTTTGTAAGTTGCATGCTAACCTTCTGGAACATCTGCATGGGATAACTACATGACCAAATAGAACATCACTATACTTACATCTTTTATTCCTGCTGGTTGTGTTTCTAATCAAAGTGATTCTGTAATCTTCAAATTTTTCTCCCAATAGCTTCTTGCAGGATGCATGTTTGTAGTGGGTGGAATAATCTACATCTACTAGTAATTTTTAATGCTTTGCACACAGGGAGTTTTTGATGTATGGACTAGCTTATGATCAAATTCCAAAGATCAGCGGAAGATTTCCAGTCTGCTTCCATTTATTCTGCTTGGTACATAGTGCAGATTTTTCAGATTACTGGATACTAATCAGTAACATAGGGTTTTTTCTATGTTACTTTGAATTAAAAAAAAAAAAATTGAAACTGAGAGTGGAAAAGATTTTTAAAATTTTTTTTTGAAGGGTGAAAGCCCCTAAATATGCAAAAAGTACACTAAAACTTCCATTGTTATATGTTTTCTGCTAATTGTCTGCAGGGACAGGTCTAATGTGGGTTTGTTTAAAAATGTTTTTATAGCTAATATCTTACTAGTTCTACAATACCCATTAATTTACTTTGAAATCCAAGATTTCTGGTTTTCATATAGTTCATCTGGCTGTTCCCAGATTCAAGATAGTAGATACTAAAATCTTGTTACCATTCAGATAAGCTCCCTTCTAGCAACTGCTTTTAATGCTGTGGTGTGACTGGAAATGATTACTTTCAGACCCAAGAATCTCACCTTTCAAATGCTGCGATTATTAATTTTTTTTCTTACTGAGGCTTGAAGGGATTAAGTCACATTGATGTGTCTTCTCAGCAACCTTTTTTTTTTTTTGGCATTTTCAACTTAATGGAAGAGCCTTGAATTTTTTTCAAGTAGAAATTGCAGTATTTTATTTATTTGCAGTAAGTGTTTAATCTGGAGCAAAGTCACTTTCTTTAGTTTCGGGGGGAGGAGTTGTTTGTTTTTTTTAATTTATGTACAAGGTGCTGATCCTGTGGTTTAATTCATATGCTGGAACTGTTGTGACCACTAGAATTCCATTGATTTCAGCAGAACCCATGGAAATTGTGCTTTGTTCTCAAAGTAATCTGTCCATGAGGTTGTAAGGTAAATGTCAGGATGCTTGATTCAAAAAAAGAAAACAAACCAAAAAAAAAAAGCAACATGTCTTTTTCTTTTTTCCAGAAACCTTTGTCATTCCAAATAAATATAAACCAGTTACTACTACTATTTTCTAAGATCTTTCTGGTATGAAAAAGGTTTGTTTATGTATTTTTCACTTATTTACAGTTAAATTCTCTTGTCATTTCTCTGCAGTTTTTCAAGTGATGATGTGTCATAAAATGCCCTTCAGCTACTTGAAAAAAATGCAGAAACTGTGTGACAGAGATGCAACCTGGCATGTTGAAGTGTGCCTCTAGAGTTACTGGAGTTTTATTAATAGCTGTTCATAATTGTTTGTGTTTTCCTACCGCATTTCTTCAAATTCCAAAGTTGTTCTGAAACAAATGTTTACTAATACTTACTTTGTTTTACTTTTGCCCAAGTGGATAAACTGAAGTAGTTATAGGTATGACCACAGTCACAAAATTGTCTTAGACATATGGCGCACTCGCTCTAGAAGTTTACCACTTCCACATTAACCACTCATTCCCTTTACTAAGGAATCTGTAAGTCCCTTAAATAATTTCATATAGCTTGCTTTTATGATTTGTTGTATGTTTATGCTTTTACAGCCCAAAGAGTCCATATAGTTACTTTAGTGTGAGGGAATGATAAAATTTTTGCATGTCCATATTGCATATGTTGTTAAGAACTCTGAAATCAAACCTTTTGAAAGGACAAGGCTTTGTTTACCCCTTGCTTAAACAGTTGTCATACACTGGTCTTTTATCGCTGTAGTTGTCTGAGCTGTTTACTAGTCTTGACAACCTTGCACTGGGCTTTCAGCTCCTCTCTTTCTCCTAGGGGTAGTTTATTTTCTCCATGCCTATAGAAGTTGCTATGTTTGTTCCTATTCATGGAAACATTTGAAAGCTGCTGTAGCATGCTGTACAACTGAGGTGATCTATCTTTGTTTAAAACATAATTTATAGTAACAGTGTAATGGATCTTCATTACTCGGAAATAGTTCTGTAATTGCGGTAAAGGTATCGTTTAGCCCTTGCCACGAAGTGGTATGGGTCATGACACACTGGTGTCTAATGGGATCTCCAGAGGAATTTACAGAATTCCTGTAGAAATGAATGAAAACTAAGTGCCTAGAAATTCATCGCCCCTGAGCACTTCTTGTATTGTTGTGTGTTTGCTGTGTTTTAAATGTAAATATGTAGCCCAGTAAAATAGAGTTTTACTTGATAATCCTAAGGACAGTTGATGGAATAGCAGCTAATTCCCAGCCCAGTACTTTCTCTGTACTTAAAGGAAGCATTAGTATTTCTTATTGTTATCATGATTGGATGGTTTTGCTGATGATCCACTGCTGCAGTCATAGTAGCTTTAGGAAATTTGAGTAAAAATAGGTCTGCAGAAAAGAATTTGTACAGCTGCAAATAAATAAGATTGCTACAAGTGCACAGTTACTGGGGTGAGAGATGGAGAAGCTGAATATATTTAGAAGGTGAGTTACAGTTACAGTTAAAAAAAAAACCCAGACCTCCAATGTGCAACCAGAATTGGGATGGAGGGAAGAATATTTATTACAAATTTCAGTTCAGACATAAAATTTAAGGAGCATCCTAAATCCTGTTTCACTTTGGCCTCACACTGCTATTATTTCTTGATTATTTGGGAAAAAAAGATTGAAACTATTACTTTTAATATTTTTAATACTGATTAGTTGCATTTGACTCATCTTCTTGTAGTATGTTACAGCACTTAGTGATACACTACACTTGCGTAGATTAGGCAAGAAACACTATGGGAAATTTTAATAGAGATCCTGCCATGCTATGCCTCTAAAAATATGGAAATATCTGAAATTATTGGTCATATACTACTGATTGAGTATCCTCAGACAGGATATGGTTTCTGAGACTAGTAGCAGGTCTTTGTGGTAGAAGAGAACTACTTCTTAAGCAGAAATGAACCTATACTTTTTTTTTTTATGTCAGCTGTGGCCATGTAAATTGTTTTTGTTCTGTAAGCTATCTCAGAACTGAAGCTTAATATGTCTTCTCTGAAATAAGAATTTATATTAAATCCTGTATAGTAGCACATGTTTCTCAGATCTATAAACTTGTACTGAACTTTGAGGGAAAGAATGCTTTCAGATGCTGTCCCTTTTTCAGAAGCAAGCTGTAGATTACCATATGTGCAATTTCTGTACTGATGTTCATCATGTGTGTCTTATGCCTTTCTTTTGAGGTGCCAATGATTTGTGTCCTACGAGGTTGCTGATGCAGAAGGTGAACTCGTTTCTATTATGAAACTTGATGAAGTAAATAAATACTCTGCATAGTTTGAATTAACACATTTAACACAGCTCTTGGGGTCTCCTGAAAACCTTTCATGGGAGTGTTTTCAGCACTGTTGGTAGTGGGAGAACTTATCTGTGCACATGGAGAAGGACGTACTGTAATTTAGGGCACTTTTTTTTTTTTTTTGCTGTGAATCTTTTGTACCTAAAAAGAGGAAATAAACTGTTCACAGGCAAATTATTTACCACTTTATTGTAAGCTGAAAATCTTTCTCCCAGTCTTCAGGTATTTTACAAGTATTGGTCCTCATCCTTCTACTTGCTTAACATAGTCTCAATATTTAATTTCTTATACTTTTGACTGACATGTTAAACATTGCATAAACTTCTAAAGTGATCATATTTCTAAGACTTCATAGTTGTAATATTCAATAAAGAGAATCTACAAGATTATTTGCACTCCAGAAAATCCTGATATGAATTTGATATTTTATAGATATGGTTTTGTTGTGAATGGATCGTGTTATCTTTGTTGTGTATGGACCATCAATTAAAAAAAAGAGAAACATTTCTTTCTTTCAATACCCTACCTGGCTGTGGCAGAGGTGCACTTGCTTAGAGGCATATATAAAAACAAGTATGTGTGTGTTGGCTATTTATATATATTATATATGTGCATATAACTGAAGTCATTATTTTTAAAGTACTACATCATATTAAAATTATGGGCTGGATTCTGCTACGTTTCAGTAAGCAATGTTTTTAATTCCTTTTGATGTTTACAGAAACCATCATAGTTGATTATGTATGAATACTTTAATGAACAATAAATATATGCCCAAAAAGTGTGATATAAATGAACTGTGTGATATTTTTTAACCATATGAGCTTAGATGGTGAATTTTTACTCTCCTATTATGATGTGTGTGTAGACTTTAATTAGAAAGTATTGGAAAGTATTTTTAAACAATACTCTTGAAGTTTTTAGGCCTGTTTGTATTACATGTTATTAACACACTAAGTGAGCTCATTAGTGCGTAGTGTTTCAGGCGTCTGAGTCCTGCATTGCTACTTTTCACTAAGTGAAACTGAATTCATGGTTTATACAAAGGTTTTGGAGGGATGGGTGGGCAAATAATTTGTATCACAGCACAATGGTTTACAACTGAGTACTATAGAGGGCCCAAAGAAGTAGTTGTTACATTCTGGTAGTATGTTGTCCTGTTCAGGTTCACAAACTATAGAAATTGAGGGTTGCCATTTTACTTTAATGAAAATGTGAAAATACTTTTTTGGTATCTGAAAAATGTCTTGTTATTCCTAGCAAACTAGCTACATTGGAAAGAAAGCAATTGAAGCTTGTTCACACACATAGTTAGTATTATGTATTTCTGTACATGAACCAAAATGCTGAATTATTTGATCATTTCATACTTCCTTTGTGTATCACACTGTGAGTGACTCTTCCCTGTAGTTAGGGTAGATTATTTTGCTCCAATCTGCAAATGATTTCCTGAAAGTTTCCTGTCTCAGGAAATAGAAAAGGTAATCAGCACAAAGTGTACTTAAAATTTGAGTTTATATAGATACCTGTAATTAACACTTCTGTAGGGCACCGTGAAGTACTTCTGCAATCTAGTAGGTAAAGTATCTCCTAGGGAATTTGATGGCACTTCATGTGAATTTAGTTGAAAGAAGAGAGAGATAACAATGGAACAGTATTTATTGCCTGGTTTTGTTTATCTAGTCTGTTCATTTTCTGTACAGTATGTGGAATGTATATTCGGTAACTTCTTTTTGTGAAAGATAAGGAAGAAAAGGTTTGTTCAGCTGGGCAGTGTAGATAGATGGAAGAATAATACAACAAAAAACACCTATAGCTTTCATTTAAAAAATTTTAGTTTGGTCACACTAAAAAAAAAAAGCACTGTGAAAATAAGGGAATATCCAGAACTTTAATACAATAAAAAAAAATTATAATTTAAGTCCCTTACCCAGTTTACTGGTAGTTTTGGAGTAAAAAATAGTTTGAGCCTATTGTAGTGGTTTCCATATTTACAAATAGAAAGTTGCAGGCTGTTAAGGAGGAGTCAAGAAAAGAAGATACTTACATTACCATATACAGTGTGTTGTTCTTACTGAATGTGATAAGATTCTATATATTCCATTATTTTTGCTATTCAGGGCTAGCTTAGCAGATTGAAAAATGGAGACTTTCAAAAAATGAATTCTGATGTTAGAACACATATATGCAAATATATGCATACACAATTGTGGTTTCCATTTCTGTGTGAAAAAATATAACTGTCCTTGTGTGATAGAGGAGATCTAGTGACATTTGAAGTAGTTCCCAGATCTGTGCCTGTCAGCATCTGCAGTGATCCAGAATGGCACACTCCTTGATCCTATCAGTTAAGCAGTGTGGATAGTCAAAAGTAATCAGTATTCACGTTCACTTCCTTCAGTATTTTATCTAAAAGTTAGGGCATAAATTTGCTGAACTCTTCATAATTAGAGAAGTTTTATTCTGATTAAATGGAACTGCTTTCAACATTGATTATAATGTGGCAGAAGTGTACATTGCCTGAAAAAATCCGTATTGGAGAAAGCTATTTTATTAGATAATGTTGATATCTGCTATTGCATTCAGAGCTGATTTGTCACTTTCAGAAGTTTTTGGTTTTAAATTGCATCACGTCTCTGAAAGACATTTTTATTTAGTTAGATGTTTTTAAAAACTTTGAGGAGGTGTATAGAGGTATAGAGATAGCATAGTAATAGGTGGTGTGTTTTGGGTTCTATTTTTTTTTTTTTTTTCTTTTTCTTTTTTAATACATTGGAATGAGGTCTATGCATTTGAGAGCAGGACCTGGCCTTCAGATTTGGTTTTATAACTTGAAGTCATTGCTATGGAAACACAGCACTATCTCTCAAGACTGATTTCTCAAACCACACTCTGATTCAACAAATAAAGAACAAACCAGAATTGCATTGGGTTTTCAAATACAAGTGAAAAATTAGGCTGGCACTTTGTGATGATTTTAATGGCAATTTCTTGGAAAATTCTTGTATATTGTGGTAGAGAATAATCATGTCATAAAGCTAAGATTGCCTGCACATTAAGATCAAGTAGCCAGTTAAAGTTTAAGTATGAAGTTATATATTTTGCAGCAATATATTTCATGTCACTACCACTAATCAAAATAACTTAATAACAGTATGTGTTTCAAACACATTGGCTCAAAGGAAGTCAGTAACCTCAGAAAGCAGCGTTAATCCATTAGTAGCAATACTGAGATTTTTCAAGGGAGAAAGTAGTCAGCCATTCTCTGAGAAGCTCAGCAGTCCTTACATTGCCTTATCTACAATTCCTGGTGAGTACACAAATTTTAGTCCAGATGAGTGAGTGAAGGATCTACTTTCAAAAAATACTTTCTGAAAGCACAAATGGAAATGAGCATTAGTCATACTGTTAGCATACGAAAAGTACATCTGCTTTGCTATCTAGGTCCAGCCTTTGGCAAGCTTCCTGATCTACTACTCACACTTAGAATTTGTTGCATATATTGTACACTTTCTTAAAATTAAAACATTACAGAACAAGCACAAAGCAAAAAATCTTAAATTCCTTTACAGGTGCATGACCTTGAAAGCGATAAAGTGTATAGAAGTGAGGAAAACAGTTAAGAGATGTCAAAGTGATAAAATGTCTGGAGGTTATATACAGACAGCATAACATATTCAGATTATTACACCAATCAGAGAAGATTTTTAAGAGGACTGGCAGAAACAGAATAAGTGTTAAAAACAAGATATCTTTCAAATGAGAATTCTGTGTAAATAATAAAAACAGTAAAGTGCCTAAGTTCTGGCAATAATGAAGGCAGGCTAAAAAAATTGTACCAAACACAAAGGAAAATAATAATAAATCTTTTCCTCCCCCAGTGACAACTATAGCAAACTAGGGCAGGGAAGATATAATACAATATTAAGATGAAAAAGAAATACATAGAAGATTGATATACTGCAGGTGTCATGAATGCACATTTCTAAAACCAGCAAACAAAGCTGGTAGATCTGAGAGATAACAGCAACAGAAGGAGCTTTCAAAGAAGATAAGGATGTAGCAAAGAACTTAAAAGTGTGTTTTGTAGCTATAGTTATTGTAAAAGAGGTTAAAGAGATTTTTGTGCTGGATCCAGATCTCATTGGTGATTAGTCTGAAGAAATATCCTAAGATGAGATATCATACAACTTTATTTTTGAATTAATTGATAAATTCAACAGCAATAAATCACCCAGTCTCAATAGCACTCACTCAGGAATCTTCAAACAACTTGTATATGAAATTGTTTATCTGCTAAAAGTAATGTATATTCTGTCACTTAAGTTAGAGGTAGTCACAAATGAAATGGGGTGAATGTGGTACAAATTTTAAAGAGACTTCTAGGACAGATGCTGGGAACTGTAGGTAAGTTGGAAATCCATGCTGTAAAAAAACCCCAGCAATAATAGATGTTAAAGGGAGATGGATCGTGCAGTGTCAATATGACTTCTCCAAAGCAAAGTCACACACCACAAATCCATTAAATTTTTGGAAGTGTAGCTGAAAATGGGGAAAGGACAAGAAAGCTTTCAAAAGATACCAGATTAAGTAAGCAGAAGGAAGAATCTTTGATGGATTAGTGTTGGCAAGAGTTAAGAAAGCAGATGATGTTTGGCTTTCATAGCAGCAGGCAGGTACCAGTCAGGTCCCAAAGAAACCTACACTGGCATTTGTGCTACTCAAAGTCAATTTACAAACATAAATATATTTGCTAGTGATACACATTTTTTGAAGATAGTAAGAATTTAAAGCCTAATTATGTAACACAAATTGGGTGATAAAATGTCAGCTGGTAAAACAGTGCTGACGGATGTGTACCAGTGAATACTTGCACAAAGCTGTACTAGGTGATAGTGGTCTCTTAAAATACAGATTTGGCTGTCCTTTTGTCTACAGCTGGAAAAAATTAAGCTAAGTGACAGTAAACAGCAAACACATCAGGAAAGAATTACCATTACACAAATCTGCATTGTGCTTGTGTCGGGAATACTGGGTATCCCTTTTTGGGGGGAGGTGGGAAACAATGAAAAAGATACATGGATGGATAACAAAAAGAGTTTCCAACTGAGGAAGAAGTACATTGAAGATCTTCAAGGAAAAGAATTCTTCAGAAAGCAGTGATAGCCTAGAGTCACTGAATGCTATGAAGAAAGTCAATAAAGAATAATTTTCTGTTCCTTATAACAGAAGAGGGTCATCTAATGAAATTTCCAGATAGACCATTTAAACATAAGTATTTTCTTCATTCAGCATTCTTAACTTATCAAAGTGACTGCTACAGGATACAGTAAAAATCAAAAACATAGTAGGTGAAAATTCTCATAACATTGATCAGACTTATTCGTGGTCTGGGTGCAACTCTTGCCTCAAGAAGTCTCTAAACAGCTAATTGTCAGAAGGCTAGAGAAAGCATTTAGAGAAGGAAATAGGAGTTATGTTTCATACACTGCTTTAGGTATTTTGTGGTAGATATTGTCTCTATTGATTGCTGTATGGAAAGAAAAGTTGCCCTAAGCTAGTTCTGAAATTAATAGGTATATACAAATTGGAAGTAGAAAAGAGAGGAGGTGGCAAGAAGCTTTATGATTTGGTGGCAAATACTTGTTTTGTTTGTGTGAGGTTGAATGTTGTTGTCTTGAAACTGTGGAACGTTGTAAGAATATCATGCATGCTATGCTGAACCAGAGCCATTTTTTCTAGACAATATCAAAGGACTGTGTGTTTCGATTTGTCTGCTGGGAAAAATAAACCCTAGAGTGGTTAGAAATAGACCCTCTGTATAGCAGGAAAATTCAGCCCAACCCTCCCTAGCTACTTCAACCTGGTGGTGTAGATGTTCAGTTTGATTGCAGCAAGTGTAAGAGCTTAGCAGAGAGACTCTGTGGCATTAGGGAGCCTTTGAATATGTATCATGGAGGTAAAAAGGAGGACAAGCAGAGCATTATCCATATGACCTCCAGGGGATCTAGCACAGGCTGTAATTTTATGAAGTCAGAATGTAATTTTCTGTATAAACCCCCAAATTTCTCTTCTGATCAGCAGTGGGGAGCTTTGTACAAGTTAACGATTGTTTTTCCCTTGTGGACCCATTTATGTTTATACATTGGATTTCATCTGCAGTTTTATTTCCTTATAAAGTTAAGTCTCATAAAGTCTTTTTGCAGAATTCATGCAGTTCTGCAAATTGGCCTGTGACTGAAGAATAAAACTCTTCAGAAATCTTTGGACTGCTGACTGCTAGTTACCTTTTGTGACAAACCTCGGTAAGTGACTATGGAATCACTTCTAGGGTATTTTCCTGTAAAATAAACCATACAGCTCAAACCATCTTCAGCTGCATCTGAGGTGAGAAAATGGATTAAATTAGTTCAGTGGGGGTGGAAGTACGATGGGTCTCCATACAAACACAGCTTTATAGGAGTGATGTGAGACTGCTCACATGACATGAAGTAGGAATTTCTAAATGTGAGATCTGGTCAACCATATTTCTTACTCATCTAAAGACTTCTTGGACGGATCTACAAAAACTAATGATTAGGCTATGAAATTTATCAACTGTAGCTCAGATTTTGAAACAGTTTTCCTATGAAACTCTGAAAATAGGAAATTTAAAAGCTAGCTAGTTATATGAATGGCAATACTATAGCTGGCATTTAAAATGCATGTAAATTAGCTATTATAATGTAAAACACTGAAGTTTAATGGGGAAATTTTCAGATGTCACAGAAGGAAAAATGAGATTGCTTCTAACAGTTTCCTTCAATAATCTCTGAAAATGCCACTCTGCTATCCTAACACTTTCTGAAACTCAGGAAGAGATATTTGCATAGTTCTCTGTAACAGAACTGCGTGCTTATTAAGGATCTAGAAAATTACATTGTTAATTTTCACTACAGCTTATCTATAAAATGTTTCTTTGTGGTGAAGCAATTCCTTCTTTGGTTTTGTTCTTTTCTCCTTTTTCATTTGAGACTGATTCATGTAGAAAATATCCATATTCCTCCTGATTTTATGTACACAGTTGATTATTCACAGCCTCTAATGTTCTCTCCTGAGTCAAAGCGTACTACTGTGTTCATTATAGAGATCTATATGGGTTTCAGTTTATTTGTATCAGGAAGGAGAGAGGGATTGCACATCCCAAAGATGCAGCTTGAATATCTGTAATCCATGGAGGGACAGAGGGGTGGGGGTAAAGTGGGTGTTCATCATTTTACACAGATCAATTAATATTTTTAGCTCTCTGAAAATGTAATGCTTAGATAAATTTTCACTGGAACTCTTATCTGTTAAACATGGTACAAACACATCTATTTGGTAAATATGTAAATGATGATGATTAACTAAAGAAATGTGCTTTTCTAGTGATACTCATATTGTCCTCTGCATTCTTTGCCAAATGGTTTAATACATGTTCACAGGCAATTAGATCTCTTTTTCTAATTAAGAATCTAAAGTATTTTTCTGTACCAAGTCTGTATTGATCAAAAAATAGGTAAGAATTTTAAACCGACTAATTGAAATATATAAAAGAACTTAGAGGTAGCTTGCTAACTGTTCATATGTGGTATGCTTATAAAAGCTTTTTCCTCTGCTAGTACTCAGCCTTTAGTTAAGAAATGAGCAAGCAGATAATGGGGAATTTTATTCCTCTTTTTTTTTTTTTTCTGCCAGTGCTTGAAACCTTCAAAATAAGACTGTCATATGATGCATAACTTGTATGCTTAACCCTGTGTACCCAATCAGTCTTTTAGTTTGAGAGTTTGTAAAATGTTAACCTGTGGCATGCACAGGGCATTAGAATACAAGGGTCTAACTGTGATTTCTTTGAGCTTTGGTTTAGGCCCCGAACAGATTTTCTGAAATCATACACAAGAAACAGAAGCCAGCATGTATATCTGGGTGGTGTGAATACTTAACATGCTGTGTACATAGAAGTATGTCAGCAATGGCCAAAAGCCCATTGTTAATCAAAATTAATTAAGAGAAATTGAACAAAAGCTTATTTTGCTTCCTTAAACTGTGTTTTTAATACCAGTGCCTGTTAGTGACCAAAAAGCTAGAGGTGGCTGGATGCCAGTGTTTTTAAAGTATGGTAAAATCTGAAATCCTAAAATCTCACATTTTTAAGCCCTTATTCCGTTTACTGACAACATGCTCAGCTTTTGTGCGTTTACCACTTGCTGATGACACTGGTATTAGGCAAAGCTGTGAGGAGGTATGAGTGAAGACAGACCTGGCAGAAATAACAAGTTCAAAGGCATCAGTCCACAGATCCACACGACAGAGTAACAATGCAGTACCTGACTTTCCTGAGCCAGCACCATTATAAGAGCAGCCCCAATAAGGAGGTAACATCCAGATTAGAGACAGCATATAGTATGCTCAGTTTTTTGAAATCTGCATATAGTATGCTCAGTTTTTTGAAATCTGAGTTATAATTCAGCAGAGCAAAACACCAATGTCATCATCTGTCTGCAGGCACTAACATTCTACTAAAACAAAACCAGCACCTAACTGTACCTAACTTCTCATGTGAGCTACAGAACATTGGATGGAAAGAGGTAGCCTGTGCTGAACAGCCCTGCTAAATCATCAGCTCATAGCTTGCTTCCACAAGAAACTGGAGGAAGAATCAAATGTATTTGCAGCACGTACTCTGGAAGCCAGCTCACACACCCACGTCAAGTTTTTCATATGGAAAACAGCTGAGGTGGGGAGTACTCCTCCGGAGGGAACTGGGAAAGTGCTGTTAACAAGGAGGGCAGAGCAGCTGATTTTGAGTGACCTGTAGAGCAGATGGAAATAGAAGTGATTGAGGGAGGGAAATGGAAGATGGGGTCCTGTCCTCTCTGGCAGGACTGATGAGGATGTAGCGTAATGTCAGTACATAATGGTAATCAAATGCTTGCAGAGGCATGTTTGTTTAAGGTACGTGTAAGCTTCTGAGCTTACTTCTGAAATGCTGTGTTTTCCATGATTAACCCAAATTCATGAAATTATAGAGATGTTATGCTATTCATGTTTCCCATAAGGCTTTCCCTCTCTCCGTCTTTACCTTTGCATATTTTATTGCACCACAGATGTAGAAAAATAACTATATAATGTCTCTTGATGAGATTCTTAGAGAAAGAGTGATTTTTTTTTTTAATTTTTTATTTTAGGATAGGACTCAAGATACAAGATTCAGTTCCCTGATCTGTTACAGAAACTTGCTGGCCTCAGGCAATGCCCTTAATACCCCATGTGTAAAACAGAAGTAATATTCCTTATCTATTATGATCCATCTGTCTGACTTAGTAGTCAAAAGTATTTTTTTCATGCAAAGTCTGTTGCTTATGGTGATTTGTATGCAGAGTGCAAGAGGTAGCCTGCCACTGTCACATGCTGATCTCGATGCTGCTAATCATAGAATGGCAAGGGTTGGAAGGGACCCCAAGGATCATAGAGTTCAACCCCCCCGGCCACAAGCCGGGCCACCAGCCTCCAGGCCTGGATCTACACAAGGTTTCCCAGGGCCCCATCCAACATGGCCTTGAACACTACCAGGGATGGAGCATCTACTACCTCTCTGGGCAGCCTGTTCCAGCACCTTCCCACTCACTAAAGAACTCTCCCCTAATATCTAATCTAAACCTTCCCTCCTTTAGCTTGAATCCATTCCCCTTATCCTGCCATTATCTACCCTTTTTAAAAGTTGATTCCCATCCTATTTATATGCTCCCTTCAGACAGAGATTTTGTCTGGAGCTGCCAGATGTTTCTGCTTTGTGTTTAGAGCACTTAAAACTCAGGTTTAGATGCAGGTGCACAATTAGGGTTTTTTTCCAAAACTAGAAAGAGATACCAGCAGAAGAGTTATTTCATCAGCAGATACTACAGTTGTACCAGCTGGGCTGTTGAGAGGGATGACAAGTAAATAGTGGAGTACCCTTAGGCCAGAGAGAAACTAGGAGGCCAGAGGGCCTCAGCAAAAGCTGCAAATTGCATGTGCTGATCGTGCAAGAAAAGGATTGTCTCACCCCTGCCCAATCTGCAGACGCTATTTGAGGTTACAATGCTTCTTCTTTCTTTTCCTGCTTCATGCCCTGCTCCTATAGCCAGCAGAGGAGAGAGTTTACAGCATCTCTCTTTTCCACACTTCCGGTCCCTATCTCACCACCCCATGCCAATGCTCACCCTAGCTGCCTCCTGTACTTCAGATTTACTTAACCTGCCAGTAAGAGGAAAAATTCTGAGCAGCGTGGGGTTCTCCTGCATCTGCAGGCAGCATTTAATGCATGAAGAAGACTCACTCACAAGACAGTGAATCAGATAAATACATTATGGACAAGAAATTGTGAGGTGAAATTCAGAAACTCTGTCAAGAATATGGGTGGGGAGGATCTAAGGAAGCAGATTAAAGCGAGTAGGATAAGGTTGGGGCGTGAACTATCAGAAAAATGGAAGAACTGCAAGTATGGTGAGAAGTACTGCTGCGCTCTAGCCATCATTCCCTTCGTGGAAATAGTGATGGTTGGGCAATTTATTGAGTGCATGCGTTCGGGGATTCAGTTAGCTGGGTTCAGCCAAGGCTCGTTTCATGGAGAGAGAAGCAGAAATCACAAACCAAGACAGTATTAGAAAGTAAGAGAGAAGTGATTTTTTTGGCTTAGACTAAGCGTGAGGAAAAACTTGGAAAAGCTCCTTAGAAGTTTTCAGTTGGAGAAGTTTGGGAAGAACACGACTTCATGTGCCTGTTCACATTTCCTTTTGTGCTTGCTTTGATCAGACTGCTAAATGGATGGTTCGCTGTGGATTGCTTGTTGCTGTCAGAATTATTGCACAAGAACATGAGCAGTTTGTATGAAATGGTGAGCTTTTTTGTGTTTCCAAATACGATTCCCCCTTTCTAGCGTAGGTTATGATAAATTGAATGGCTCAGTACTGTATTTTTATATGCCCTTAGCATATGTTACTCTGTTGCATACAGTACCGTAAGAAGACAATTCCTCATCGATTTATTTTTTTTAATTAATGATTTTCTTAAGATGCAAATACAAAATAACTTCATGCACACATAGATACTCATTCACTTGTATTTTTTATATTGATTCATTCAATTCCTTATATCTCTTACAGCCTTTTATGTAGCTCCTAATTATATCCAGGTGCTTCAGCTTACCTTCTCTTGTTTTAAACGTGTTTAAATAATTTTGATGGCTCTGCAAGACCTGTAGGTTTTGTTACTGAGTCCAGATGAAGCTTAGCCTGGAGTTGTAGCTTGGTTTGTAACTAAAGTATTGAAGTTGTTACTGCCGACTTACTGCTGTTTATCATTATTAGTAATCATGGTATTTTAGGACTCTAGTGCCTGAGGATAAAGAGTGAAATTTCTGCAATTTTCTGTTTCAGAAACATTACTAGGTTTATTGCCTCCTATTCTCACAGAGGAGTGAGTTGCATGCCACATCTCATCCTATCCTCTATGATAAGGGTACTGCACATCAGTGTGACTGGCACATGCATGAAACTGAACTTGTATATGAGCAATAGGTTGGCTACCTGTTGGAAGCATTGGGCTTACAGCACATACACAGGGTAGTCGTTAAGTGGAAGAGGAAGAAAACAAAGTGTTTACCCTAGAAGCACCAAATGCAATGCATGTGTGCAGGGCTGAACTTTTGCCTGTGCCCAGGGTGGCACTCAAGGGAACAGCGATGCTCGGGCATCGCCATACAAACTGACTTGCACACATTCGAGTCTGATGCTCCCAGGACACAGCAGTTCTTCCTGCGTCCAAAGATGCAAGAGGAAAAATGCCTGAGAACTCCCTGGGAGGTCAGCTGGGAGGTGTCTTCTTTTACACCCTCTGCCAGATTTCCTGTATCCTGTGGGTGCCCTCAGGCAGAAGGGGGCCACCACAACCAATGGCTATAGAACTGACATAGGCCAGGATAATACAGAAACTCTAATGGAAACCAGCACAATACACAAGTACATGCAAACTATAAGGCAACTGGGATCAAGAACAAATGTTCTTCACTGCCATTCCTAGGCTGATTGCAATAACATTTTTATTTGTTAATTTTATTCCACTGACAATCAATTAATGTCTCAAACTATAGCCTCTACAAATCTCAGCAATCTATTCAGCAGTTAACACAGATACATTGTATTAAATTGCTATGGTTAAGTGGAATGTCAGTAGCATTTATTGCAAAATTATGCAGTACCTAGAGCATTTTACATAATGTTTTCCTAAGATTCCGCTAAATTATTATATATTTTTGTCTCATAATTTAGAACCTATTTGGTGAGTGATTTAAAATCCTTTTTTTTTCCCCTTTAATTTATATTTGTAAAAAAAAAAAAAAGCATGACTAGTTTATAATGTTTCATCCAAATAAGCAAGGGTATCAGTGGCATAAATAACAGGAGCTATTTAGTAGTCTAGACAGCACTTGGGCCATTAAAAATATTTGGGCAGCTGAGTTAATGTAATTCCACTTGCAAAACATACTGATTTTTTCTCAAAGAAAATGTTTCAAGATCTCAGTATTTTTTTTTCTTTAATAGAACACAGAAAGGTAATTACTGACTTTAGCAGGACCTTGCAAATGAATGCATCTTTGCACATGATTAAAAAATTAGAAAAAAGACAAATAAACATTCAAAGCACAAGTATGGTCCATTACTGAAATAAATTATATTTATTTCTGTTTAAGTGCATCATCAGCAATGTTGAATTGAGTTAGCCAGGACAATCGAACACACAACTGTACAGATACTGTTGCACACCTTTACCTTTACTCCTTAAGTAAAATAGTTCATGTGGGGGGTGCATAGAGGGTAGTGTTTCACTGGAGTTCTTTGCATAATGCCTGCACATAGTACGTAGTGTTTCCTACCTATGCTGTGAAATTCTGAATTGCTCAGCTGTATCCTTTGTGTTCAGAATGTTAAGGTATTTCCCGAGTTTTCATCTCCTTTCAGCTACAATACTCAAAATATCAGGGAAAGAGAGGATGTATGTTGTGGTAGATAACATATACATATATGTATATGTGTTCATGGCCACATTCTTCAAAATACTTAAATGCTTTTGAGAAAGCAAAACTCATATTGAGCTCCTTTAAGCCTTTCTACCAAGCAAGGCAGCTACGATACTGCTTTGCTAGGATACAATACATGAGAAATTATCCCGATGATGTAGAGTCAAGTACCTTGTTCCTGACCCTGGCACAGGTTTTCCCATGGCTTTTGGAAAGCCATTTTCCCACTGCCTGCCTCAGGTTTTTTGCCTGGCATTTGAGGCTAATAATACTGATTCTCCTTTATACAACACTGCAAGCTCTAAGCATGACCAATGCTTTGCAAAACAGTGTTCCTTTGTTGGCAGTATTTCATCTTATTTGGAAATCCTAGCCTTTATGTCCTGGCTCAGCTGATAAATAATGAAAGTAGTCACATCATTTTCATTTTACATATCTAAAAATAGCGTTGCAAAAAAAGCTAAAAAATTCTGTTGCCTGGATGTTGCCTGGATTCTCTGCACAGCTACTGGGGAAAGCAGACAGCTTTAGGAGAAGGTTCAGAACAAGGTAAATTACATGAATATCCCTGGGCTGAAAGGGCTCAGCTGAAGTTAAGGAGTAGAGAAATGTGAATGGAATAAAGAGAGGGAAAATGAGAGAAAATAAATACACAAAATGTAAAGAAAATAGGATGAGAACAAAAGAAGAAAAAAAAATAGCATTTAAACTAAGTTTTACTTTTTTTCCTTCCTAATCTGATGACTCATTTTTTACAAGTCTTTTTTATATGACATTTGAAATTGAATATTTAATGAAAATTTCATCCTAATAATAGGTTGAGGTTGCGTTTGATAATTTAGCAGTAATAATCCTATCCTGCTCTAATAAACTGTGAGGCTTTTGGCCTCAGAGATTAACCTGAATATGATTATTATCTAATAAATAGGGAACTTCCTCAAGCTTTCAATATAACTCTTCCAACTACACTTAATAACTGGCCTGTTTTACTTTGTTAAGGAAACAAAAATGAGACCTCACTGCATAGATCACTCTCTGTTGAGTCAGAAGTAGAAATTACTGGGGGAATCTTTGGTGAGTTTTGGTTTATAAGCAGAGCACAAAGGGTGAAAGTACATGAAGTATCCTGTAAAGCAGAGACTGGTATGCTAATATCACTGTGCGTTGCTTTTTTTAATGAGATAAGGCAAGATAGAAAGGGAAGGAAAAAAGATACTTGCCTGGTTCATTTTGTTTCCTTTTACTTGAGGTCATCATGTAAATATTATGGGCTGACTGAAATGTTCCAGAGGCCAAAATAAAAGCAGATCCACAGGCTTGCATGTAATGTTGTTCATGGGCTTCAGGAATATATGTCTGGCCACAGAAAAACATTTCAAAGCTTTGAAAAAATGCATCAGGAACATCAAGAACTACCCTCTCTATTTAAAAGCCCTTTTTTTTCTCTCCCTCGGTGTTAGTGTTCTGCGGTTGAAGTATTAGTTTTTTACATTAGGAACTACTGCAATGTCAGTAGGTCTGCTGAAGGACCAGAGTAATTTCCAGCTTCTGGGTGTGAGTACATACTTCAGCTGCATCTGTCTGTTTTACAAAGACCTCGCTCTTCATGGATTTTCACACAAGAAGCACTCAAACACACAGGAGCTGAAATAATTCCAGAACTGGACTGAAGGCCAGATCACATAGCAAGAGATAGACAACCACAGTTCTTATCTTCAGTCTTTTATATTGTCTTCGTACCAAAGCTAATTTTATAACTGTTCTGTGGTGAGATCTGTATAATAATGGAATTGTGACTTAGAATATCAGAGGTCTCTGTGTTCAGCTAGCTATAAATACACTGATAACCATCCACAGGTCGAGCAGTGGCATGTGGTCATCATGCAGATTGTCACAGTTTTGATCCATGCCACTTAACATCCTTTTGAACAATATTTAAGCGTGGTTTGGGGAGGCAACAAGCAAAAAATTCCTCACATTAGCCAATATGAATGAGGCCACATTTTGGGGATGGGGGGGTAGAAAGAGAGTTTAGTTAGATGGATGCCATCTATGTCATACAAACATGGGGGAAAAAAACCCCTAAATTATTACCAAAAAAAAATAGAGGAAAGGAAGTCAGGCACATTCTCATACTCTGAGGTCAATAGCCACTCTTGCTCTGGTTAATTTTTTGCCATGTGCTTGCTATATAGCTGTTACCTGTCTGTATGGGGGAGCAGTATCAAACTACTAGCTTTTCTCTGCAGAAATTATCTACAAAGCTGGGCTGTGGCTAAGCTCAGGTTAGTCTAACGGATCCCTGCTGCTAAGCAAAAAATGGTCCAAGCTTACAGGAATGAATAAATAAAAACATAAAAGCACAAGCTAGCACGATTCACTAGTGAGGGATAAGGACAGAAAGGGAAAAGATTTTAATAATGGATTCTTTCTCATCATATTTGCTGAAGTACAACTATGATTTTCTAAATTCAAAATACAATTCAGTCAACTCTTTATTTCTTTGGCTATTTTAATTGAAATTGTTACTGATTTAAAATGCAAAGTGAGTTAGTAAATGCCCATTCTTTAAATTCTGAACTAGTGCTTTAACTGACTCAAAACATTATGCAGTATTGCTATTACACTCCTTTCCCAGGTTTGATGATGATATTTTTAATTAAGAGTTTCTAATATTATTTTTAGTAGTCTTATTGTTATGGCTTTGGAATGGTTTGTTTTCATTATAATATATTAAATTTCCCTGTTGATTGATACAGAAAGTATTTTTCAAGTGTGAGTGTATTTAAAAACAAACTTCAGCCATAGGTATGTGGTTGATGCTGTCTGAAACTTCTTTTCTTCTAAGATTGGGTTGGTTTGCTCTTTTTTATTTCCAGTCAACCTTATGTCACAGTTACATGTGCAGCCCCTAATAATTTGTGTTCTGTTTTCCCTGACTTCGGATTCAAAGGTCATTCCCACTGTTAATAACATAATGCTCAAAACTTACTTAACATCAGCTACGTATTTGTTCCTCCCACACCTGATCTTTCTGACAGATGTGAATGTCAAGACAAGGTGTCTTAATTTTCTCCTGTGTGTTATAATGAGTTGAATTGGCTTCTGTAGCACCTTTAAAAGATATTTCTACAATAGAAGTTTCAAAATGTCGTGGGCCTTGCTTTGTTCATGTTCAGTTCACACCCGTGATGGTCCTTTAGGACGTAGTCCTGTAAGGTGCTGAGTGTGCCCAGAGATACTGAGCAATGTCAATTCTCATAGAAACCAGTGAAGTTAAAGGTAGTTTGCTACCCAGGGAGACCTTTAGTATTTCAGAGCTAGTTAATCCATTTGTCTAATAAAATAAAAGGATAAGACTGTTGAGGAAAGCATCCTACCTGTGGCTACCCTGAGGCATGTCTGTGCTGTGGTCACAGGACTGGAGGCTGGTTGCTTTGGCATGAAGCTCTGCATGGGCCACAAAATCTGTCTCAAGGAGAGAGCAGCACCTGCCAGCAGTGTTGACATGTTGGGCGTGCGGCAGAGTTTTCAGAACATCTGCCAAATCCAATCACTGGCAGAAGACAGTCTCTGGATCTGACAAAGCACAGCCATGAACTGAACCCGAGTGTGCGGTGTGCTTGGGCCTGTCAAGACTCAGGCCACTCTTAAGTATATGTAGAAGTGAAAAATCTTCAGCGTAGGTCAACAATCTAGGTATTTAATCTCGAAATCACCCATATGTTCTGTAATGCTTTAGTTTGCTTCCCCCATCCCAAACCAGGCAGCCAAGCCTGGATTCATAATTTCTCACTGTAGGAACTTCACTAAGCCTCATTTCCCTGAACCCTCTCTAGGGGATGGAGAGAAATTGAAATCCCTCCTTTACAAACTTCACTTAGAGGCTGTGCTATAAAGCAGACTATGTTAGGAAGGATTTCTAGGTGCTGCAGCTTGATCGCCCATGCTGTTTATGTCTTAGGATGGGCCTGGCACAGTTCTGGCCAGTGCAAATTTCTGCCTCTTACACCCTAAGCCTTCCACATCCTCAACAGCTTCTGGGCATAGTTTGAACATCTGGGCATAGTTTGAACATCCACACAATCTGCATATCATTTCCAAAGGTTAGATCAGATTTCACACTGGTGTGAGAGCATTTAGCAGTGTGGCTGCAGGCCATTCTCTCAGACTGCAGCAGTAACAGGATTGTAAGTGTATTTTATTTACTGGTGCAGACAGCTTTTCATTCTAACACAAAGCCCAGGTGGAAGAAGTGACAACTTTTAGTTACAGGTGTTGTAATTCCAGCATTCATACAAGAGCCCTGGCATCTCGTTTCTTCTCAGCATTTGGTTTCTGAACTCATTCTCATGTTTCCTTGGAGGCACTTCTGATTGCCAGACTATTGACATAGCTTGGGTTAAGAGCAAAGCTGTTTGTCACTTAAAACCATGTCACACAGAATTCAAGCAATGAGGATAGTAGCTAGTGATATCCGGGTGTTCTGGTCCTGACTGCGGAGGTTACATTTGGATGGCATAGATCCAAGGAAGTCTTCATTTCTCAAATCAGAGAATCAATTTTCATTGAGAACTAGGAAGTTGAACTTGGTCTAGCAAGAGCCAAATTCCCTACAAATATCCACTGACTACTGAACTTCACAGCCAACTATTGCTGTTTCAGGTGCTGTTGAGGAACCTTGACCTT